>OX422224.1:4077500-4677500 GCA_949130495.1 Sambucus nigra
ATTTGCTTTCCCAACTGACAGGGTCCACAGATCGTGGAAGTTGGCTTTCCAAGTGATGGTAAGCCACGTACTAGGTCCTTTTTGAATAAACGAGATAAGTCTCTAACGTTCATGTGACCTAGATGTTGGTGCCACAGATCCATATGAGTGATTGTGGCGCTGTTGCAGACAAGTGAGGATTTAGGCTCAGTCCCATAATAGTTATCTTTTGTCCTCACCCCTTGCACTAATAGTTTACCGGCTTGATCATAGACCTTACAAGTTTTCCGGTCAAACTTCACTGCAAAGTCATCGTCGCACAGCTGGCTGATGCTAATAAGGTTTGCTTTCAAACCTTTGACGTACAACACGTTTTCTAGCTTTGGAAATCCTGGTAACTCTACTGTACCTCGTCCTACTATGCTAGATTTGCTACCATCTCCAAAGGTGACTCTCCCATCATTATAATCCTCAAGATGGGTAAAATATGAGGTATCACCTGTCATATGTCTGGAGCAACCACTGTCAAAATACCACTGTGAGGTATTATGGGCTTTGAGAGCGACATGAACAATAAGGGCCTTTTTATCTTTCTTAGGAACCCAAGAGTAGGTACCTTTTAGTATTCCCTAGTTGTTGTTGGTTTTCGCCGGAATGCGGGGCGCATTCATTGATGGTAAGGTCATCCGTCGGAATTCCTCCATCAAGCTCTGTGATGTGGCGGCTAGAAACTCAACACGCTCTCTCAGACTGGCAAACTCATCAGTCTGAAGTGGTGGAGCAACCGTACGTCGTGTCCGACCCAACTTATAGCAATCATCCCTAAGGTGTCCATTTCTTTTGCAATGGGAGCAAAAGGGCACAATATTAGGAGAACCTTGGTTTGCTTTTCTTGGTCGAACTCTCCTTCTTGGTTTTTTATGACGGCCATAAGGAGTTGTAGTAAACTCAGGAATTGGTCCGGGTGCAATTTGGGACGTGGAGGCACCATCAAAACCTATTCCTTGCCGGTCACCAAAACCTAAAGCGGGACCGAGGAGCATCTTTCCCATCTTCCCAGATCTGTCCTCGATTTGTACCTTGACTTTCCTAGCTCTCTCAACGTCATGAGTAAGCTGAGCAACAAGGGATTCAAGTTTCTTTCGAGTCTCCAGGGAGGAATGGAGCTCACTCGTAAGACTAGCCACTTGTTTAGTCAAGTCCGCTTTCTCTTTCTCAAAACTGCTCTCTCTCTCTTTAAGCAAATTCTCTTTACTAACCCAGGCAGACTCTCTCTCTCTCATGGCGGTGCAGGTGGAGGACTCTCTCTCTCTCATCTTTCCTAACTCTTCTTCTAACGCGGTGATCCTAAGAACTAACGCCTTGTTACGTTTTTTAGTTTTGAAAGACTCATCATATAACTCGGCGTAGGCGCGTTGAAGGCTACTCTCGTCCTCACTACCTTCCTCCTCTCCCTCACTCTCTTCGCTCTCGCAGTCGAGGTGTCCCTGTGAAGTAGCATCCTCATCGTCGTGAGATGCACTAGGAGTACTCACATGACTAGCCATGAACGCGGTGAAGTTACGCTCATGCGGTGACTCATCGCCCGAGTCCACCGACTCGACCTCACTGTCGTCACTAAGGGTAGCGTTTAGGACAGCTTTACCCTTTTCCCTATTCAGACGAGTGGCACACTCAAACGCTCTGTGTCCCTTACCGTCGCACTCAAAACACCTCTCACTGTCTTTAGGGGGTTCTTTGAAATCTTTCTTTTCAAACTTATTTTTCTGAAAATTCTTTTTATCTTTGAAATTTCCACCTTTTTTAAATTTCAGAATTTTCTTGAAGTTTTTAGCAAATAATGCCAAATCATCTAAGTCAAACTCACATTCAGAATCAGAAGTTTCTATCTTTCTAGATGACTCGACTCTCTTTCTTGCCGACCCCTCACTTTTTCTTTCTTGGGCTTTAAGGGCAATTCCCTTATCTTTTGGCTTGGCAGATTTGGGAAACATGTCTATTTCATAAGTTTGTAAATCTCCTACCAGTTCTTCCAATTTTAGAGTATTTAAATTACCCAAAGAATTTAGCACAGTGACTTTAGGTATAAAACGCTTAGGAAGGGAACGAAGAATCTTTTTAACAACCCTAGCATTTGGAATATGTTCACCAAGATTATAGCTAGTATTAACAATGTCAGAAAGCCTAGCATAAAATTCATCAAAACATTCATTTTCATGCATGGTGATGGTTTCAAATTGAGTTGTTAAATTTTGCAATTTTGACTCTTTAACAGCATTTGTTCCTTCATGGGTAAGTTGCAAAATATCCCATGCTTCTTTTGACGTGGTGCACGTCATTATGCGTTTGAACTCATCAGGAGTGACAGACCCAGAAATAGCACTTAGACCCTTAGAGTTAAAAGACGACCATTTAAATTCATCATCAGTCCAAGTGATGTCAGGTTTCAAGTTGGTCACATTATCAACAGTCACGGTTGGAGGAGTCCATCCTCGTTCAACCAAAATCCAGACACGTTCATCAATGGCTTTTAAAGCCGACCTCATACGGGCTTTCCAATAGGCATAATTCGACCCGTCAAAAATAGGCATTTTATAATATGACTTCTCCATTTGAACACGCTCTTTTCAAAAATCAATTTATTTCAAAAATTGATATCTTTAGAAAAATTTTGCGGAAAGAGGAATACGCGATAGATTAGCGTAACCTGCTCTGATACCAATTTGAAAGAGTTGGCGCTTGCGTTCAAATAAGGAAACAATATAATAAATGCCTTTTAACCCAAATTAACCCTAAGCATGCAACTAGGTGTGATTGAAACAATATGAAATCATGCAAGAATTATTCAACACACAAAGTTTAAGGAAAAATCCCCCACAGGGGCAAAACCATTGTTGTATATCACTATAATTTGTAAAATACGGTTTACAATCGGATTACAATGAAATACAGGTTGACTAAGAATTACCCTCGGGTATCGGATTCTGTAGTCGCGGCTGGAAGAAAAATCCCTTTCCAGAAGGGCTTGCGGCTGGAACTATCCCTGTCCAGTAGGGCTGCAATGAAGAGGAAGAAACGGTCCACTTCACAAAGGGTTGAACAACATCAATGGTGTTCTTTGGGTTACCAAATTTGATTCACAAAGATACGGAAGATGTGTGAATCTAAAAACCTAGAATCATAGGACTCAATAGGTGAAGACTTTAGGGTTGATATGCTCTGAAAATCGTGGGAAAGTCTTAAGAAAACCAACTGCTGATCGTGGTTTAAATAAGGGATCGAAACCCTTCAAAATCGGCTGCACGATCTGGCAGTGATTATCCTCGCCGGATCGGTCCGGTCGATTAGGCGGATCGGTCCGGGTAAGTCGGATCGGTTCTTTTTCTGAAACCGGATCGGTCTGGTTGGCATCGGATCGGTCCGGGACTTTTGCCTTCATCGGTTCGCTATGGATCTGGTGGCTACTGGAGTCTGACAAAACGGATCGGTCCGGTAGATGGTCGGATCGGTCCGGTAAACCGGATCGGTTCTTTTTCTGGACCGGATCGGTCCGGCCAGGTCTGATTCCCAAATTCTTTCTTCTTTTGATCTTCGGATTTTGTTGATGACGATGTGATCTTTTCAACCAACAATCTTGTAACGGCGTATGACATAACATATACATAAAGATGGACAAATTGTCCTTACACACCCGAGTCCACATAAAAATCCAGAACTGAAAATGACAAAAACAAAAAATTAAAACAAACAAAAAAAACCCCAACTTCATAAATACGACCAATAAACAAACCCTAACTTACTCCGAGAAGGGGAAGGGGAAGTGACACCTCGGCTATCCTATTCGATGCCCCGGGTAATTTCTTATGTTGATTAGAGTTAACGGGTCGACCCTTGGATTGGAAGCCATACATAGAATTTGTTTTGCACAAAACTAACAGAGAAAGAGAAGGCCAACGAATTGAGGAAGAGGGAGAGAACCAAAACAAATATTAATATTTTTTTCTTTTTAACAGGGTATTGAATTGAGAAAGAGGGAGAGAACCAAAACAAAAGCTCGTTAACGATGGAAAAGTGGGGAGAGAGAAAGAGAGAGTTTGCGTGTTTCGAGGATAAAGGTAAGGGAGAAGGGAGGACGACAGCTTTGACCGGCAGTTTTGATCGGCAGCTTTGACCAGCAGTTCTCTCTCTCTTGCATAGGGGGAGGGGTTCCTTCTCCGTGCCTCCGGTGGTGACCGGTATAATGATCAGGAGTTGGGGGAGGGTGTAACAACCCAAGACTTTCGGAACAATAATTATTTTATTTTGGGAGAAATAAATAATATTTTATAGGAGAATAATCAAATTGGCAATGGAAGTCAAAATTTAGAGTTGTTAGATAGTGTGTCGAATGGAAATTCTGAGAGTACCATAGTGTCCGGAGGGGTCGAGAAAGTCGAAATGACTGTATTTTGGGTCTATTTGGGTTCCGAAATAAATTAGGACCGTTTGACTCGAATTAAAGTTACCGGGTCATTTAAAGTGTGTATTATCATTTAAAGATGTGTATCTTGGCTTTTAGGCTAAATTAGCCTACGGGAGATATTTCTCCAAAAGAGAGAAAGAGAAAAAGAAGAGAAAGAAAGAAAGAAGAAGAAAAAGAAGAAGAAAAGGAAGGAGAAAGAGGGAGAGAGAGGATTTTCCCGTGGATTCAGACCCTACGACCCGAGGCAAGTGATTAAACTTGCTAAATAATTGTTGTGTACCATTTATTGCATGATTTGTGGATTGATTTTTGGGGTTTTATGTTTAAAATGTTAAAAACCTAATTTTTGGGAAAAACCTTAGATTTGTAGTGTATAAATGGATTTAAGGTTAGAAACTAGTTTATATGTATTCTAGGATGATTATTGATGTTATATTTGTGTTTGGGTTAAAGAAAAATGGAGATAAAACCATTAAAATGGATTTTAGGTATTTTGGCTTACTTAAAAAGTAGCCATTTTTGAGGTTCAGCAGGGCCCAATCGATTCGGCCCCCTTACCGAATCGATTCGGAAATATGCAGGTGCCCAGGTCTGAGTGACCGAATCGATTCGGACTCTAGCCGAATCGATTCGTCCTGAGACAGAGTCCCAGGTCTTATGACCCGAATCGATTCTCCTTCCTGGTCGAATCGATTCGCTGGGCCGAATCGATTCGGAATAGGCCCGAATCGATTCGGAAACAGGGCTTTTGGAGGGATTGTTTTCTAAAGAGAAATTCATCCCGTTTTGCTTGAGGTTATCGATTGGAGATCTCTATAGGAGATATTTGGAGCATGTTTTGGAGACTTTTAGCGAGTTTTCCTAAAAGAAATTTTGGAGTCATATTGACTAAAGTTGAAGACTACCGATTAGAGACTTTGGTATTTTCCTAAGTGGGGAAGCCCACTTTTATTTGAGATTTGTTTGGTAATGACAACAACTTCATGACTTGTAGATGAGGTTGACTAAGAGGTGCCGGATCTTAGGACCCAATCCCATTTGGGATAACTTTAATGGTTCGTAAAATAAATTGAACCTTATAATGAATAGAGAATTTTAGATGCTATTTGATGTGCATATGGATAGAGAAATATCCTTATTAATGATTGATTTGGGAGATATCTCATGTAATGAGAAATGATAATTGAGGTTCATTAGGATATAGAATATCCTTAACTCAAAATTGAATTGATAGACAATTCATATTAGAAGCGAGATGAGAGCTTCAAGCGAGAATTAGTATAGCATATACTAAGTGGGGTAAATGTGTGAGTAGTGACAGTTACTGTTTCAAACGAGAGGGATACACTAAACAAATGATGTTAATCAATTTACGCCTAAGAGCGTATAATGAAAATGTATATGATGTTGCAGGTATACCTTATATATAATGGTGTATCTTTATTAGGTGGGATGTATGTATACCTTATATTGTGGTGTATATACATGTTAAGGATACCCCCTCCTTGCTATCATTGGGAAGTTTTGTGCGTAGAGGGTGAGCATTCTGACTAGAAAAGCAGGATGTGGATATTCCCCATGTCATAGTCGTCCTTTGTGGTCAGCAAATGACATTTATGATATATATATATTTATTTATTTTGGAGGGTGAGAGGTCGGGGGTATGTGACGCTCTCACTTGCCGGTTAGGAACTATGAACGCTTCCCGGGACGTCGTGTGCGTTAGTAGATCACGAGGTGGGTGTCGTTGAGCCCCACCAGGTGGCCCCAGTTTGCTACGTATATGGGCTGCTGGAAGATGATAGCATGTGAGCCTGCGTCCTTCGAGTTATAGCTCGATTGGATGGTTATTATTACTTGTGCTTGTACTTGGGTGTCAAGGGCATAATGGACCTCAATGACCTACATTGCCAGGATTAGTGTATCGGGGGGGGTTCCTTGTTTGGATTTCGCTTCGGCGAGACGTCCCACGCACGAACCGCAGTGTAATGTTGGAACTTGGGGATAAGTTTAGTCCTTAATGCTCATAATTAATTATATATATATATCACCTATCCCGACAATCGACAGTGCCAGGAGTAGTGTAACGGGGGGGTGGGGGGGGTCCTTGTTTGAATTTCCCTTCGGCGAGACGTCCCACGCATGAAACGCCGTGTACTGTTGAGAATTGGGAATATTAATTAATTAAAATTGGACAATAATCATTTGGGTTACATGCATCTTGCATTGAGGGCATAATGAGCCCCGAGGATCGATACGGTCAGGAGTAGTGTAACAGGGGGGTTCCTTGTTTGGATTTCGCTTCGGCGAGACGTCCCACGCATGAAACGCAGTACCGTGTTGAGAATCGGGAGGAGTTTAGTCCTTAACTCTTGATGCTAATAACTCATCTATAATCATTATATATATTGTTTCATGCCTTATATGGGCATCACTAGAATATAAATTCTAGTAAGTGAGATTGTTGATGTATTCTGATGATGTGGACATGATTGGATCGTGTAACTTTACATGTTCAATAAATGAACATTATAAAGATAACTATAACAATTGCATTAAAGATAATGTATATAACTTAAAGAAAATAGTGATAATGTAGAATTGGGAGATAGGTTAGATGGTTTCACTTAATCACTTTATTTGGGGTTTAAGTTAGAATCCTCTTACCTAATTAGAATCGGACATCCTTTTGGAGCCACGTGCATACGCTTAGTGCGCGCTTTAGATGAGAGGTGAGTTGGATTTTGTTGGAGTGTTCGATTCCAACTAAATCATGTAATAATGCATTTATAATTATTATGCATTTTAATACACTTGCTATAAACTATTTTCACACTCGGGTTCTGACCCGTTTATATTTTCCTCCTCCATGTATATATTGTATTACTTCAGGTGTTCCTCCGCTAGGACGCCTTTGATATTCCTCCATTCAGGATGTGTGGAGCTGTGGCAGTAGCGGACTGTTATGGCACCTTGCTTTAGTCGATTCTTATCTATTGTACATCTAGATTAGGATTCAGTTGTATTGAGTTAGTATTCAAGTGTTGTAGATTAACACTTTCATATTTTATTTATCAGATTATTGTATTGTCTGTTACCCGACAGCATATTCGGGTATTTCATTGTTGAGATTTTGTTGTACAATGTATTGTACTCTTATTTTATTGGAGCATGCACATTTCTCATCATAGTTAGATGTATATTGTAGGTTGTATGCATTATTGGCTTTATTGTTATTGTTAAAAATAAAAGTTTTAAATTTTTGGCAATTCGGACTAAATGATTGTGGGTAGTTAGCCTTATATTATAGTGTTTAGTTGTTGATGTTGAGACTGTACCATCTGGGATACCTGATTTATGTAGTATAAGGCTGGCCACCCGTTATTATTTGGAGCGGGTTGTCACAGGTGGTATCAGAGCATCAGGTTCTAGTGTCTTTAGGATCTATGTGCATTACTACGATCTTCCGTAAGCGTTCTTGATATAGAGCCTTATTGCTAGGATGGTTACATTCATACGTCCATATCTTTCTGTGAATCGAAAATATTTGAAAGGCGTTCTGATACAATTGTTCTTGTTTCAGATGCCACCGAAGGGAGGTCGTTCAGTCAGGGAAAACAAAGGGCAACCCGAAATGCCTCAAAGGAACATGACTACGGATGATGTTGCCAATATTGTGGAACAAGCAGTTACTGCTGCCGTTTCTACTATGGCTCAGCAATCTGCCGCTCGAGCAGGCCCACCCCATTTAGGATTGTCTTTATGGGAGAGAGTGAAAGAAGATTTTAGTAAGGGGCATCCTCCCGAGTTTGCAGGGGGAGCTGATGCAATGGCTGCAAGTCAATGGAAAAATAGTATGCAGAGGCATCTTCGTATGGTTGAGTGTAGTGAGGTGCAGAAACAATTTTTAGTCGCCTTTAGGTTATCGGGTGCAGCTCTTAAATGGTGGGAGTCTGTCACCACATCTGAACAGAGAGATACTCTACCTATAAAAGATTTTTGGGAACTTTTTGATCGAAGTTATTTACCTTCCCCTACTTAGGATATGGGGATTTTTCAAGGAAATAGGACGGTGGCAGAATATGAAGAAGATTTTTCTCTATGGGCGAGATTAGTACCTAATGAGGTAAGTACGGAAGAGAAACGTATATCGAAGTTTGTTCGAGGTTTAGATTGGAAAATCCAACTACATTTGTTAGAAAGTCCTAAGTTAATGACTTTCGTCGAGGTCGTGAATGCGACACTATTAAAGTGTCATGAATATCGCTTTCATTTGCAAGAGGGTAAGAACTTTGGAGATTCGAGTTCATCAGGTAAGTTTGGCAAAGAGAGTGCCAGTAATGCGAGAGCGCAGAAAGGATTTGCGGGTAAGTGTTTCTTTTGTACAGAAATAGGTCATAAAAAGAGAGATTGTCCTAAAAGAGGTAAAGGACCACAGTTTGATGAGATTTTGGAAGTGCAACCCCTACAGCAGATTCGAGGTCGCTTTAGACCGGGGGACTATGTTTGGGAGCCCGTTGATGAGGATGGGCAATCGGATTAGAGATGAATGATGTAAGTTAATTTTTCCTTTATAAATGGGATTATTAATATGTAAAGTTTTGGATATATCGTATGGGAGATATAGATGGTTTGGGTAGTGTTATAGCCCTTTTATGTTTATGTATGGTACGTAATGACCCTAAAGGGGAATTTTGAGCAAGACAAGCTCTTATTCTATTATTTTGTAAGGAGTGATGATTTTGTAAGGTGCTCATAAAGAGCTTTAAACCTTATGGTAAATGTAAGAATGGTTATGATGATAAGTAGTTTTGATAAAAGCTACTTCTTTTTATATAGTCATGATAGACTATTATGAATGTTGAATTCCAGATATGGATTTGCCTAAAGGCTATATATTGAAATGATGTATGATGTGGTTGTTGATAAGAGTTTGTATGTTGTGGATTAATGGGACGCAGGTAAAATTTTAGCTCAGAGTATGATAATATTTCTGAGCTACATGTTATATAGATGATGATCTATAAAGACCTTGTGTTGGACATAAGGCATTTTATATTATATTATATATATAAACGGCTTTCCCAAAATAAATTAGTTTTTCAAAATAAATTTTTTATCGGCCTTCGGGCCCTTTCAAAATAAAATTTTCCATTAAAATACTTTCAAACTCTAGTCCGGATTTAACAAACTCTCAATCCCCGACATTGCCACATAGTAGTGTATTGGGAGGGTTCCTTGTTTGGATTTCGCTTTTTGCGAGACGTCCCCCGCACGAAAGTGGCGATTGTCAGGAATTGAGAGGAGTTATTTCTTTGGACCATTCAAATTTTTTTTTATTAAAATTTTAGTATTACTTATTGTTGAAAATGTGGAACTTTCGAGGCAAATAAAGCCTCATTATGATTGTTGTGAGCATAAAGCTCAAATTTAAAGGGGTGTATGGGCGGCCTTGTTGTGGAAATTGGTTTTATTTAATGCATAATTGACTTAATAAATAAAATAAATTAAATTAAATCATCGTGGGAGGTTAGAAGTTTGGAGATAAGATTAGTTGATGAGTAGATTAGAAATAGTTGAGCTTTGGGAGAATTAGGCTTAGCTGAATTTCGAGGACGAAATTCTTGTAAGTGGGGAAGTTTGTAACAACCCAAGACTTTCGGAACAGTAATTATTTTATTTTGGGAGAAATAAATAATATTTTATAGGAGAATAATCAAATTGGCAATGGAAGTCAAAATTTAGAGTTGTTAGATAGTGTGTCGAATGGAAATTCTGAGAGTACCATAGTGTCCGGAGGGGTCGAGAAAGTTGAAATGACTGTATTTGGGGTCTATTTGGGTTCCGAAATAAATTAGGACCGTTTGACTCGAATTAAAGTTACCGGGTCATTTAAAGTGTGTATTATCATTTAAAGATGTGTATCTTGGATTTTAGGCTAAATTAGCCTACGGGAGATATTTCTCCAAAAGAGAGAAAGAGAAAAAGAAGAGAAAGAAAGAAAGAGGAAGAAAAAGAAGAAGAAAAGGAAGGAGAAAGAGGGAGAGAGAGGATTTTCCCGTGGATTCAGACCCTACGAACCCGAGGCAAGTGATTAAACTTGCTAAATAATTGTTGTGTACCATTTATTGCATGATTTGTGGATTGATTTTTGGGGTTTTAGGTTTAAAATGTTAAAAATCTAATTTTTGGGAAAAACCTTAGATTTGTAGTGTATAAATGGATTTAAGGTTAGAAACTAGTTTATATGTATTCTAGGATGATTATTGATGTTATATTTGTGTTTGGGTTAAAGAAAAATGGAGAGAAAACCATTAAAATGGATTTTAGGTATTTTGGCTTACTTAAAAAGTAGCCATTTTCGAGGTTCAGCAGGGCCCAATCGATTCGGCCCCCTTACCGAATCGATTCGGAAATATGCAGGTGCCCAGGTCTGAGTGACCGAATTGATTCGGACTCCAGCCGAATCGATTCGTCCTGAGACAGAGTCCCAGGTCTTATGACCCGAATCGATTCGCCTTCCTGGTCGAATCGATTCGCTGGGCCGAATCGATTCGGAATAGGCCCGAATCGATTCGGAAACAGGGCTTTTGGAGGGATTGTTTTCTAAAGAGAAATTCATCCCGTTTTGCTTGAGGTTATCGATTGGATATCTCTATAGGAGATATTTGGAGCATGTTTTGGAGACTTTTAGCGAGTTTTCCTAAAAGAAATTTTGGAGTCATATTGACTAAAGTTGAAGACTACCGATTAGAGACTTTGGTATTTTCCTAAGTGGGGAAGCCCACTTTTATTTGAGATTTGTTTGGTAATGACAACAACTTCACGACTTGTAGATGAGGTTGACTTAGAGGTTCCGGATCTTAGGACCCAATCCCATTTGGGATAACTTTAATGGTTCGTAAAATAAATTGAACCTTATAATGAATAGAGAATTTTAGATGCTATTTGATGTGCATATGGATAGAGAAATATCCTTATTAATGATTGATTTGGGAGATATCTCATGTAATGAGAAATGATAATTGAGGTTCATTAGGATATAGAATATTCTTAACTCAAAATTGAATTGATAGACAATTCATATTAGAAGCGAGATGAGAGCTTCAAGCGAGAATTAGTATAGCATATACTAAGTGGGGTAAATGTGTGAGTAGTGACAGTTAGTGTTTCAAACGAGAGGGATACACTAAACAAATGATGTTAATCAATTTACGCCTAAGAGCGTATAATGAAAATGTATATGATGTTGCAGGTATACCTTATATATAATGGTGTATCTTTATTAGGTGGGATGTATGTATACCTTATATTATGGTGTATATACATGTTAAGCATACCCCCTCCTTGCTATCATTGGGAAGTTTCGTGCGTAGAGGGTGAGCATTCTGACTAGAAAAGCAGGATGTGGATATCCCCCAGGTCATAGTCGTCCTTTGTGGTCAGCAAATGACATTTATGATATATATATATTTATTTATTTTGGGGGGTGAGAGGTCGGGGGTATGTGACGCTCTCACTTGCCAGTTAGGAACTATGACCGCTTCCCGAGACGTCGTGTGCATGAGTAGATGACGAGGTGGGTGTCGTTGAACCCCACCAGGTGGCCCCAGTTTGCTACGTATATGGGCTGCTGGAAGATGATAGCATGTGAGCTTGCGTCCTTCGAGTTATAGCTCGATTGGATGGTTATTATTACTTGTGCTTGTACTTGGGTGTCAAGGGTATAATGGACCTCAATGACCTACATTGCCAGGATTAGTGTATCGGGGGGGTTCCTTGTTTGGATTTCGCTTCGGCGAGACGTCCCACGCACGAACCGCAGTGTAATGTTGGAACTTAGGGATAAGTTTAGTCCTTAATGCTCATAATTAATTATATATATATATCACCTATCCCGACAATCGACAGTTCCAGGAGTAGTGTAACGGGGGGAGGGGGTTCCTTGTTTGGATTTCGCTTCGGCGAGACGTCCCACGCATGAAACGCCGTGTACTGTTGAGAATTGGGAATATTAATTAATTAAAATTGGACAATAATCATTTGGGTTACATGCATCTTGCATTGAGGGCATAATGAGCCCCGAGGATCGATACGGTCAGGAGTAGTGTAACGGGGGGGTTCCTTGTTTGGATTTCGCTTCGGCGAGACGTCCCACGCATGAAACGCAGTACCGTGTTGAGAATCGGGAGGAGTTTAGTCCTTAACTCTTGATGCTAATAACTCATCTATAATAATTATATATATGGTTTCATGCCTTATATGGGCATCACTAGAATATAAATTCTAGTAAGCGAGATTGTTGATGTATTGTGATGATGTGGACATGATTGGATCGTGTAACTTTACATGTTCGATAAATGAACATTATAAAGATAACTATAACAATTGCATTAAAGATAATGTATATAACTTAAAGAAAATAGTGAAAATGTAGAATTGGGAGATAGGTTAGATGGTTTCACTTAATCACTTTATTTGGGGTTTAAGTTAGAATCCTCTTACCTAATTAGAATCGGACATCCTTTTGGAGCCACGTGCATACGCTTAGTGCGCGCTTTAGATGAGAGGTGAGTTGGATTTTGTTGGAGTGTTCGATTCCAACTAAATCATGAAATAATGCATTTATAATTATTATGCATTTTAATACACTTGCTATAAACTGTTTTCACACTCGGGTTCTGACCCGTTTATATTTTCCTCCTCCATGCATATATTGTATTACTTCAGGTGTTCCTCCGCTAGGACGCCTTTCATATTCCTCCATTCAGGATGTGTGGAGCTGTGGCAGTAGCGGACTGTTACGACACCTTGCTTTAGTCGATTCTTATCTATTGTACATCTAGATTAGGATTCAGTTGTATTGAGTTAGTATTCAAGTGTTGTAGATTAACACTTTCATATTTTATTTATCAGATTATTGTATTGTCTGTTACCCGACAGCATATTCGGGTATTTCATTGTTGAGATTTTGTTGTACAATGTATTGTACTCTTATTTTATTGGAGCATGCACATTTCTCATCATAGTTAGATGTATATTGTAGGTTGTGTGCATTATTGTCTTTGTTGTTATTGTTAAAAATAAAAGTTTTAAATTTTTGGCAATTCGCACTAAATGATTGTGGGTAGTTAGCCTTATATTATAGTGTTTATTTGTTGATGTTGAGACTGTACCATCTGGGATACCTGATTTATGTAGTATAGGGCTGGCCACCCGTTATTATTTGGAGCGGGTTGTCACAGAGGGGTTCCTTCTCCATGCCTCCGGTGGTGACCAGTATAAATCCCAACTTTGACCATGGGGTTGGTCCGGTGGGGGGAAGGGGGATGATAGGGGTTGTGGGGACGACATAGGGGTTGGACCGGTGGGGGGAAGGGGGGACGACAGGAGGGGATGGTCCGGTGGTGGGTAAGGGAGACAACAGGGGTTGTGGGGACGATAGGAGGGGGTTGGTCCGATGGGGGGAGGGGGGACGACAGGGGAGGGGCTTGAAAAAGAAACCCTTTGAGTGGTTGTGTGATGGACTTGAGAAAGAAGAAGGTATAGGGAGTGGGTGAGATATTGAAGAGTTTAGTAGCATCGTGTAAGGTAGTGGGTGAGATGGAACATATTGAGAGGCTCGAGGACAAAGTGTCAAATTGAATAGATGCGTTTGGGCATATCTTAACCGTTAATTTGGGGAGATCAAATGTCATCAGATTCAATCTCAGCCATCAGTTGATAAAGACCAAATCCTCCAAGATGTAATCTTAGTCGTTAGTTGAGGGAGCTAAAAAACCCATCCTCCTTTATTATTTATATATATATATATATATATATATATATATATATATCAATTTATCTATAGATGGTTCTATTTCTAAAAACCCATTGCTAGTTACTAAGAATGCATGGGAACATTATTTTGACAGGTGGGTTAACTATCTTACTGGTGATTATACTCATTATGGTAGGCTATAATTTATCCAACAAGCCTCCTATCCTCTCAGTTGCAATAGAAAAGAATGTTTGAGATATTCACAGCACACTAAATATATTGTCTAGATTTTCAAATTCCAATTTTGTGGAACTATTTGATCTCAAGTTCTACTTAATGATTATGGATCTGAAAAGTTTATGTTACATTCTTATATATTATTTTAAGGTCATTTTTATGAGAGTACATTGCTAATTATTGTATATAAACCAAGTTGTCTTTTCAATTTTGTAAGACTTTAGACTTTTTGTAGCTAAATTTTACTCCCAACTTTAAACATTCAGAGTGAATTTAGTCAATTCTTAAAAAAATAAAAAAGGCACCTAAGTAATCATTAAAATTAATGTGTATGTTTCTTATCTTTTGTTGATTTGGATATAAATATTCATGCTTAATTTTATTTCTTATAGTTTTTACCAGTTGGAAGATAATTAATCTTGTCTATCCGCTTTGAATAATAATGCATTGTTATCCATATTTTTGAATTTTTAATCTTCTGGTATTGAGAGCTTTGGATCTGAGAGTATATATGAATTGATGTTCTCACTAGTAAAACATTTGAATGGAAGAAGCAACCTTGTTTGCTATATTGAGTCATAGGATGTTCCCCAACTATGTTCCATTGAAATTATTAGTGCCTTGGCATCATGTGCTTTTCACTTTTCCATGGATGGGAAAAAGTCAATATTTTATGCACGTCTGTGTAGTTTAAGAATCTTATATTTTTCATAATGTGAATCACAATTTGAATTCATCATGTTTGGCTTTTGTGGTTATCTTTATTTTAGGTTTCTCATTAAAATACCTCTTTCGAGCATGAAGGTGTGATTATCCATCCCCCCATCCCCGCCCGACCCTCACAAAAAAAGAAAAGAGAAGACAATTCTTACTTACAATTGTGTTAATTTTACATTTCAATCCTTAACAATGACCATACTTTCTATATGCCTTTTAAACGACCAATGTGGAATTCACCTCTTTTGTAATCCCATGCATTGTTAGCATAAAATTTCTGCACACAGGTTCATGATATGTCATGAATCCTATATAAACTTTTAATTGAAACCCCACTATAGTGTGTAACTTGTGTTGAAAATGTTCACTAAGCAATACCCCCCCAACACACACACACTTCATTCTACTCAACCCAAAGAAAATGCTTGTTTGAATTTTCTCTATTCTCTTTGTCATCAATGCGAGAATAATCAATTTAGATATACAATATATATGAAGGCTACTCAAAGTGATTTGTAACAGTAATAAGATTTTATGAAACGTCAACCTCTTTTCAAACATTTTCACTACCATCTCTATCTATATTTAACGTTGATTTGTGGTTCATCAGTTATCATGCTGTCATAAGTGATATTATTTAGATATGATTACTTTGTAAATGACCGTATTTAATGTTTTGTTTGTTCATTACCGACCTTATTTCCATGCTGTATTTTTTTTACTAATAGGAGAAGTTATTTTCACAAGTCTTTTAAATGATGCGAAGTGTATTGATACCCCACAGTTTTAACTTGGACCAGGTTGTTCCTATGAACTGCCATTTTAGCCTTTTATATGATATGAATGACAAAAATGGTTTTTCTAAAGATAATATCAAGTATATATAGGAGTTGACACTTTTGGTAGGCTAAAAAATACTTGACAATCAGTTTTCAGCTGCTATAAACATCATTTTGTATCAGGTAAAAGTATTTTCAAGTTCTATTAGTTTGGAGTGAAATGATTTTCGTCTCGGCGCAGTAAATGTTGAAAAGTATTAGCTGAATTTCGTTATCAAAATTATGGCATGTACACTATTAATGATTTTATATGACTAAATTTTAACTCCAAATAGTTAAAAATAGTTTCACCGTTTTACTTTTCACTCAGCTAAATAATATTTCACCTTTGGACCAAACCGGGCCTCAGCATTATCTTTTTTATCTTACTCATTTATGCACCTTCTGATCAAGTTTTCGAATGCTCAAACTGAATTTTCATGTATATCCAGGTTATAGAGTCAACAAAGTCATTGCTTTTATTGCAAAAGCCTGATGAAATTATTTATGGTGTTGTTTCTTCATCATCATCAAGTAATATTCCAATTTCTTCAAAGAGAAAGAAAATGGCAGATGGAAATGCTAATAGGATATAAGACTACATAGCTATATTTTGGTATACATTTTAATAGGGATGTCCCTAAAACTTAGGGAGAGATTCGCAGATATCTCTTCATGTGAAGAAGAAAATTTCTGCACTGGAGGGTTCAGATAGATGCCCTTGAGGATACAATGACCCCCTCGCCCCAAGTCGATGGCACCCGGGTACCTATTCTGGACTATTTTTACCCGTTTTGGATCCCCGGTGCATTCAAAAGGGTCATCCGAATTACCGAACTAAAAAATGCAATCATACCTTACATGTGTGTCTCGAATGTGTCGTCAATAAATCCATCTCTTTTACTCACTAATGACGTAATAAAAATTATCACATTACTATTTACTTATTACACACAAGTAAATATTTTTATTCATAAATATTAATCTAAAACTTGCGAATTGATATTTATCAACACCAATTTAATTTCACAATCAAATTTATAATTTAATGCACATGTGGAATTAATATTCCCTTAAAAGTTTGGGCTATTACATTCTCCCCCTAATAATGGAGTTCTTCTCCAAAATTCGAACGTAACTGATATAAAAATCTCCAAATACTTTTTTCGCATGTCATCCTCAAGCTCCGGATACTTTCGCTCCTTACGATCCAAAATGGTAATAGGCCTCTCCTCATAAGTAATATTAAGCTGTAACTCTATCTCCTCTAGCATGATATGAAAACATGCCAACTCGTCCCTAAGGTACCTCCTCAATGACAACACATGAAAAACATCATGAATTCGTCATAAAGGCTCTGGTAAGACAAGACTATATGGAACTAAGTGCCAGCTTCCCCTTCTTTTTGAACCCCATCATTACCTTCATATAACCACAATAACGCCTGATCACCCACGTCAAACTCCAAAGGTCTCCGATTTGCATCGTCGTAACTTTTCTAATGGTCCCTAGCTACCCAAATATAGCTCTTGATCAACTCAATATTTACCAAAGTGTACTGAATCAAGTCTGACCCGAGAAGCTTATTATCCCCCACCTTTAACCATTATGCGGGGCAATGACAAGGTCTCCCATACAAAGCCTCGAAAGGTGCCATGCCAACAGTAAACTGGCACAACTTTTTATAAACAAACTCTACCAATGACGAGTACTGCTCCTAATTACCTTTGAAATCTATAATACATATACCCAACATATCCTTTAATATATTATTCACCCTCTCCATTTTCCCATCAGTCTGCAGGTGATATGTCACACACAAATGCTACTCTATGTGACACCCCGACTAATTAAATACCGGGTAGCTACTCCTTTATTAAATTAATACAAAATGTCAAGTTGGTTCAGTTAATAGCATCACTGGCGAAAACATTTTAATAATTACTAACCACCTAGTATTTAAAAAGTAAGTTGTCAAATTTTAAATTAAATCTGATTAACATGCAATAAGTGAAATATAAAAGAATAACATAACCAACTACAATAAAGTAGCAACAGTGTAATCAACAAATAATAATGAGTCTGGAGGAAATACTCCTCACAACAATTCCAAATACGGAAATAAAAGAAACAAGTCTGCGTCCTGTATTAATTACAAACCAAAGTCTAAATGACTGAACATAAAATGTCTCTAAAAGAAATGGGCGACATGCCCTACAAATGATGAAACTGCATATGGAGTCAAGACTAGAAAAGGAGGCGTCTATTATCAAGGCCCTGTAACTTCCACAACAGCTACAGCTCGTCACCTGAATGGAAATCCTATGCATGGTGTCCTTGTGGCTGGGCACCTAAAAGGGTTTTTACAAAAAAATAGATTTGAAAGCAAACGGGTCAGAGCCCGAAAGTGGAGATTATTTTAAAAACAGCAAGTGCTTTAATAACATTAAAACAATGAATGCAAAATACATGTTAGGACGTACACTCACATGAAATACTCACCTCTCGGCTAATTGTGCACTCCTAACGTACCGTACCCATTCAAGTGATTCTCATACCTATCTAGACCAAAATAACTTCTAACCTTTCTACTCGATTCGTACTATAAGTTCCAACGTTATCAAATAAATAGAGAGCTTTACTTTAATTCTCAAATTCCCCTTTATTAGCAATACAAATTTACTGGAGGTTATCCCCCTATTTATCTTCTCAACGCGCTACCATAATTATTCTCACAATTAAACATGACAAGTCTTTTCATTTAACCGTATATTATTCACATCATGAATATACAATACAAGCACCCCGAGACTAAGCTGCGGTGCACACATACTCTGCTATCCCATCCCGGTACATCACGTACATAAGGATTACGCATTCTGAATCTCTCAGGAATCGTTATCAGATAATAGCAAATCACAAACAATGGAGGCGAACACAGTCACATCACATGGGTCACGCACATACCTACGGTCCCATGACCAGCAGACTTATTAACTTCCCAATTAGTCCTTCTCTGACCTATGTTCTCGAGGTACCAATCTATATCCCCCCCGTAGGCACACAAAGATTAGATGGCCCTAAACGAACGCAAACCTCCCGTGATAGCAAGTATGGTAGGTATGTCATACACATAAGATCATATATACCAAGCATGCACACATCTTAGTAATTACCATAATTTATTAGCGGTATACTTCTCATTCTCAAACCAACTTTTAATGTCACACAAATCATATGTCCGGTTTATATGTATTTAAGTCATCATTTATCCTCGCATCGTGATTAGTCACTCACGTCCTAATCTACAATTACTATTTGGTTAGAACCACTCTTATATATTTTATTCATCAATATAACCCAAATCTCTCAACTATAACAATTAGTTAACAAGGGAATGTTATCTCATCAATTATACAAGGTTTCGAATCTCCAAAGATCAAATCAGGCCAAAAAGGCCATTCTGTCAATTCGTTAGAAGTCTCGTTCGAACGAGGTCGTTCGAACGAGAGTTCGTTCGAACGAAAGGGGCATCTAACGAGGTCTCATTCGAACGAAAGGCATCGAACGAACATCCAACTCGTTAGAAGGCAAACTGTCACCTCGTTAGAAGCTCATTCGAACGAGCTCATTCGAATGACCTGGGCAGGTCTTCTAACGAGATGCCAGTTTCGAGCCCAGAATTTCCTATCTCATTTTTCTCAATTTTCTTCACCTCTAATCTCATCTAAAAATCATCCCAATAGTATATTACGGTTTCTAATCATCACTAAACATTCGTAGGTCATAATTTAACATTTATATAGAGCCAAATCTTCCTAAACATCATCTAATTATCACAACTCCCCAATTTTTCCCAAACCTTATGAACATGAACCCTAGAAATTTAAAGTCATCAATTTCCATAAATAAATCCGTTTTTGTAACATCAAAAGTCATAATTCTTTTAGGATAATCACCTAATAACAATTCTACATGCATCCCTATATCAAAATCTGAATTTATAACTCCAATTTCATGGGTTTTTATAAGTCTCCCAATACATTGAAATTATATCAATTTCTAAGCATGGAAGAAGCATTCGCTTGAAAATAACATAATTAAACCACTTGCCTTGGATTATTCTCTGAATTTGCTGTTGAATTGATGAAGGTTGCTCTCTCTCTTTCTCTCCCAAGGTTGAAGGTTGAAGATGGAGGTTAAGGTTTTCTCTTTGGAAACTTTTCTAACTTCCTCCTCTAACTCCCGTTGCCCTCTAATCCCTTAAGTGCTGTAAATGGGTTAGTGGGTTATTAAATTCCCTATTTTTAATTCCAAAATTCGTTGGTCAAAAATCCAAAAATTCCAAAATTACCAAAATACCCTTTTAAGTTGCCGGTATGGCCTAAAAATGCTCCGGGACCCAAACTAAACCCCCGACTAGTGTTTTCTGACTATTTCGACCCTTCCGAACACGTTGGCGCACTCAAAATGAACATACGGTTGATAAAAATAAAATTCATTTTTTAATTAAAATAATTACGTTCCTGACGCGACTGTCACGCGCGTCCCAACAAAATTTCCCAAATTGTCGTATTTCAATCCCGCGACAATTTTAATATCCTCAATATTCATATACTGCCATATATACACATTATAATCAAATACCAACTCACATATCGTCAGTATATTATCCGGATTAATTCTCAATTAATTCACATTTAATTTAATTAATTCCATAAATAAATATCAATAAAAGTACGGGATATTACATACTTCCCCCCTAATAACAGAATTTCGTCCCGAAATTCGAAACTAAAAAACTACCGGGTAAAAACAACTCTGGATAACGTTCTCGCATCTCATCCTCACGCTCCCATGTGGACTCCTCGGCATTATGATGCCGCCACTGAACACGTACTAACGGGACTATCCTTGACCGCAGTTTTCGCTCACTTCGGTCCAAAATAGCAATCGGCCCCTCCTCGTAGGAGCTATCAGGCTGGAGATCGATGTCCTCCAAAGCAATGTGAGAATGAGACAAATCGTCTCTAAGATATTTCCTTAGCGAGGAAATATGAAACACATCATGAATCCGGTGCAAATGCTCCGGTAACCCAAGTCTATATGGAACAGACCCAATCCGCTCGATGATAGGAAATGGCCCCACATATCTCGGTGCCAACTTCCCCTTCTTCCCAAATCGCATAATCCCCTTCATAGGAGATACTCTGAGTAAAACCTGGTCCCCCACTTGGAACTCCCTGAAGAACCTCTTCGCATCAGCATAGCTCTTCTGCCAATCCTGAGCTACCCGAATGCGACTCCGTATCAATTCTATCCGTGCCGAAGTATCCTGAATCACTTCCGACCCAAGTAGTTTGTTGTCCCCTACCTCCAACCAACATGCTGGGGAACGACAAGGTCTACCGTACAACGCCTCAAATGGATCCATGCCAATGGTGAACTGGTAGGAGTTATTGTAAGAAAACTCTACCAGTGGAAGATACTGCTCCGATCCACTCGCAAAATCAATGATGCACATACGCAACATGTCCTCCAACATCTGATTGGTATGCTCGGTTTGCCCATCGATCTGCGGATGACAAGCCATACTCAACCGCAATTCCGTGCCCATGGCCTCCTGAAAACTCTCCCAAAACCGCGAAATAAATATCTTGTCTCGGTCAGACACGATATTTAGGGGCACATCGTGAAGTCTCACTATTTCTGCAACAAAAATCTGGGCATACTGTCCCGTAGTGTAGTTTGTCCTTACGTGTAGAAAATGAGCGACTTTGGTCAACCTGTCCACAATTACCCAAATAGAGTCGTGACCCCTCTGTGACGTAGGTAACTCCGTTATAAAGTCCATGGAGATGCTCTCCCATATCCACATCGGGACCTCAAATGGCTGTAGAAGTCCTGCCGATCTCTGATGATCCACTTTTACCAGCTGACAAGTGGCGCATTTAGAAACAAACACGGCAATATCTTTTTTCATCCCGCTCCACCAATACTGACGTCTCATGTCTTGGTACATTTTGTCCCCACCGGGATGTACCGCAAACCGTGAGCCGTGCGACTCTGCCATCACCTCGTGTCGCAGTTCCTCCCCTTTCGAAACTACCAGTCTCCCATTGAAGAGTAATCCCTCGTCTGAGCTAACGGTATAGGACTCGGCTCCCTCTGCTAGTAATCGAACTATCTGCTCCTGACAGAACGAGTCATTTGCCTATGCCTTTACCACCTTCGTGGTAATCTGCGGTGTAACAGTCATCACAGACATGAACGATCGGGCCACTGCATTCTGGTGTCCCAACTCCTTCCACTTTGCCTTCCACACCCCTGCCACCTCATCTACTGGCCTACAGCTCAACGCGTCTGCTACCACGTTAGCCTTCCTCGGGTGATATTGGATATCAAACTGATAATCCTTCACAAACTCAAGCCACCTCCGTTGCCGCATATTCAACTTCTTCTGCGTGAATAGGTACTGTAGGGACTTGTGGTCCATGAACAATCAAAACTTCTCCCCAAGAAGATAATGTGTCCAAATCCGAAGGGCAAATACAACTGCCGCTAACTCCAAGTCATGGGTGGGGTAATTCTTCTCATGAGGCTTAAGCTTACGGGAAGCGTAAGCTATGGCCTGACTCTCCTGCTGCAGTACACCTCCAAGTCCTTGTAAGGATGCATCGGTGTAAACTAGATACTCAACTCACGGTCTCGGTAATGGTAACACAGGTGCTGAGGTTAACTTGTCCTTCAACTCATCAAATGCCAACTGACAGGCATCACTCCAAATTAACGGCACCCCTTTACGAGTCAGATGTGTCAAAGGACCCGCTATTTTTGAGAAACCCCGAATAAACCTCTTGTAGTATCCTGCTAGGCCCAAGAAACTACGGATCTCAGACGGTGTCGTGGGCTGTCCCCACTCCCTCACCGCGGATACCTTCCCCGGATCAACAGATATCCTCCGGTCGGAAATAATATGCCCTAAAAACTGAACCTCCTTCAGCCAAAACCCGCACTTCTCATACTTTGCATACAACTCGTTTTGATGTAGTGTCTGTAAAACCTGCCTTAAATGCTCGGCGTGCTCCTCTTCTGTCTGGGAGTAGACCAGAATGTCATCAATGAAGACAAAGATGAACTGATCTAGGAACTCTCTGAACACCCTATTCATCAAGTCCATAAACACGGCTGGAGCATTGGTCAAACCAAAAGGCATAACCCGAAACTCGTAGGAACCATATCTCGTTAAGAAAGCAGTCTTCGAGACGTCCTCCTCCCTGATACGTAACTGATGGTATCCTGACCGCAAATCAATCTTTGAGAAGAAAGAAGCTCCACTCAGCTGGTCGAATAGGTCATCGATTCGGGGCAACAGATACTTATTCCGTATCATGACCTTATTCAACTCCCGATAATGTACACACAACCTCAACTATCCATCCCTCTTCTTTACGAACCACACAGGATCTCCCCACGACGAAGTACTCCTCCGGATAAACCCCTGACCCAACAAATGCTCAATCTGATTCCGTAACTCTCTCATCTCAGCTGGAGCCATACGGTAAGCTGCGCGGGCAATAGGCCGAGTGTCCGGCGTCAAGTCGATCATAAAATCTATCTCTCTACTCGGAGGTAGTCCAGGTATATCCTAAAATACATCGGCAAAACTCCCGGACAACCGAAATCGCATCAAGTGGTATCACCACTTCCATAGAGGTCTCCTCCTCTATATAGTACAAGTGAGTGGACGATCCTCCCTCAGGGAGAGGCATCGCCACTAAAAACATCTCCTGCCCGAGAATAGCAAAGATAATACCCCTACTAAAACAGTCAATCATGGCTCGGTACGCAACTAGCCAATCCATACCAATAATGGCATCATACTCGGTCATCTCTAATACTAACATATCCGCGGGTAAAGTAAGCCTCCCGATCTCTATACCCACGCCTCTACATACAAGGGAAATCACGTAAACCCTACTCAACGGTGAATCTACACAAGTAACCGTACTCTCGATGGTGTCTAACAACCCAATGGTGCGTGCAAATCTCATAGCAATGAAACAATGTGTAGCCCCCGTGTCCAATAAAATACGCCCCATAGTCCCCTGAATAGAGAACATACCCTCAATGGCTGGTGAATCCTGCGGGGCTGCAGCATGCTGGAGCTGATACACTCGTCCATACTGAAGCTGTCCCTGCTGAACTGGGACCACTAGAATGGGTGGTAATGCTGCCATCTGTGGAGGTGCTGGGAGGGCGGCGGGAAACATAGGCCTCTGCGGCTCTTGTCGGGGACCCTATTGCTTCTGTTGTGGGGCCCTGCCCCTATCAGGACAATCCTGGCATTTGTGGCCAGTCTTGCCACACACATAACACTTCCCCGGGAAGTTTCCCCCTCACTGTCCCTGCTGCCCTCGGCCCTGGTGGCCGTTACCATTCCTCCCCTGGCCATGCTGGCCCTGCTGAAACTACTGTTGACCATTCTGACCCTGCTGGCCCTGATGGCCGTTCGGACCCTGATGGCCCTGCCTGAAGCCTCCCTGTCCACTCCTAAAACCTCCAAATCTGAATCTATAATGATCCCCCTGCTGGGAACCCTGGTCACCCTGCCTCTATCCCTGAGCAGATTATGCCCCACTAGCACCGTTTCCCCCAGTCCTGCCCTGATGGATAGACTCTCCTGACCTCTTGCTCTCAGACATGTGAAAGTGGTGATCCTGGCAGTGTAGTAGTGCAGCGTTAACCACATCAGAATAAGTGGCCAACGAGAGATTCCCCAATAAATGCTGACGGATCCTCCAAGTCAATCCATCGGTGAACTTCTGGATCTTCTTCTCCTCTATCGGCATTTCATCCTGAAACAATGTTCAGTATATTAGTGAATTCGGCCTCACACTCGGCCACGGTCTTTCCCTCCTATCTGTGATTCATCAACTTTCTCCTCATTTCCGTGTGAACAGCTGACGAAAAATACTTGCGGTCGAACATCACCTAAAACTCCTGTATCGTGAGAGTATCCCTCTCCTCTGCTGTGGTAATAGACTCCCACCACTGCAATGGAGATCCAACTAGCTTGAAAGTAGCTAGTATCTGCTTCTGAACATCGGTGCACTCATACATCCTCAAGTGCCTCTGAATATCTTTCCTCCACTGACTTGAAACCACAACATCGGAGCTACCTGCGAACTCCAGAGGATGTGCTTTCTGAAAAGCATCACGTACGCGTTCCCAAGCAGACGGGAATGCATGTGCCTGAATTGGCGCGGCTACTGGCGCCTGGAGTGGTGCCTGCTGTACAACTGCTAGAGCGACATTTACCACTTGGGCCACAATGGCTGCAACCTCGGCGGCATTCATGGTGCCCTGTACTGGTGCTGGCTAGGGCTCTGGCTGTGCATTCCTAGGAACCCGTTGTGCACGTCGTGGAGGCATATGAAATAAGAGTAAAGTCTATAAGTTCGCAGTTATAAACTCAAAATAGCTGAAGAGCGAAGCATACACAAAAGAATACAAAAGTCCTAAAATATAGGGCTCTACATCAAAGAAAGCTCAGCGAAAACATAATAATCCGTACAGATCCTAAAGGAAACTAGAACCTGATGCTCTGATACCACCTGTGACACCCCGAATAATTAAATACCGGGTAGCTACTCCTTTATTAAATTAATACGAAATGTCAAGTTGGTTCAGTTAATAGCATCACTGTCGAAAACATTTTAATAATTACTAACCACCTAGTATTTAAAAAGTAAGTTGTGAAATTTTAAATTAAATCTAATTAACATGCAATAAGTGAAATATAAAAGAATAACATAACCAACTACAATAAAGTAGCAGCAGTGTAATCAACAAATAATAATGAGTCTGGAGGAAATACTCCTCACAACAATTCCAAATACGGAAATAAAAGAAACAAGTCTGCGTCCTGTATTAATTACAAACCAAAGTCTAAATAACTGAACATAAAATGTCTCTAAAATAAATGGGCGACATGCCCTACAAATGATGAAACTGCAAATGGAGTCAAGACTAGAAAAGGAGGCGTCTATTATCAAGGCCCTGTAACTTCCACAACAGCTACAACTCGTCACCTGAATGGAAATCCTATGCATGGTGTCCTTGTGGCTGGGCACCTAAAAAGGTTTTTACAAAAAAATAGATTTGAAAGCAAACGGGTCAGAGCCCGAAAGTGGAGATTATTTTAAAAACAACAAGTGCTTTAATAACATTAAAACAATGAATGCAAAATACATGTTAGGACGTACACTCACATGAAATACTCACCTCTCGGCTAATTGTGCACTCCTAACGTACCGTACCCATTCAAGTGATTCTCATACCTATCTAGACCAAAATAACTTCTAACCTTTCTACTCGATTCGTACTATAAGTTCCAACGTTATCAAATAAATAGAGAGCTTTACTTTAATTATCGAATTCCCCTTTATTAGCAATACAAATTTACTAGAGGTTATCCCCCTATTTATCTTCTCAATGCGTTACCATAATTATTCTCACAATTAAACATGATAAGTCTTTTCATTTAACCGTATATTATTCACATCATGAATATACAATACAAGCACCCCGAGACTAAGCTGCGGTGCACACATACTCTGCTATCCCATCCCGGTACATCACGTACATAAGGATTACGCATTCCGAATCTCTCAGGAATCGTTATCAGATAATAGCAAATCACAAACAATGGAGGCGAACACAGTCACAGCACATGGGTCACGCACATACCTACGCTCCCATGACCAGCAGACTTATTAACTTCCCAATAAGTCCTTCTCTGACCTATGTTCTCGAGGTACCAATCTATATCCCCCCCCGTAGGCACACAAAGATTAGGTGGCCCTAAACGAACGCAAACCTCCCGTGATAGCAAGTATGGTAGGTATGTCATACACATAAGATCATATATACCAAGCATGCACACATCTTAGTAATTACCATAATTTATTAGCGGTATACTTCTCATTCTCATACCAACTTTTAATGTCACACAAATCATATGTCCGGTTTATATGTATTTAAGTCATCATTTATCCTCGCATCGTTATTCGTCACTCACGTCCTAATCCACAATTACTATTTGGTTCGAACCACTCTTATATATTTTATTCATCAATATAACCCAAATCTCTCAACTATAACAATTATTTAACAAGGGAATGTTATCTCATCAATTATACAAGGTTTCGAATCTCCAAAGATCAAATCAGGCCAAAAAGGCCATTCTGTCAATTCGTTAGAAGCCTCGTTCGAACGAGGTTGTTCGAACGAGAGATCGTTCGAACGAAAGGGGCATCTAACGAGGTCTCATAAAAAATGAAAGGCATTGAACGAACATCCAACTCGTTAGAAGGCAAACTGTCACCTCGTTAGAAGCTCGTTCGAACGAGCTCGTTCGAATGACCTGGGCAGGTCTTCTAACGAGATGCCAGTTTCGAGCCCAAAATTTCCTATCTCATTTTTCTCAATTTTCTTCACCTCTAATCTCATCTAAAAATCGTACCAATAGTATATTAAGGTCTCTAATCATCACTAAACATTAGTAGGTCATAATTTAACATTTATATAGATCCAAATCTTCCTAAACATCATCTAATTATCATAACTCCCCAATTTTTCCCAAACATTATGAACATGAACCCTAGAAATTTAAAGTCATCAATTTCCATAAATAAATCCGTTTTTGTAACATCAAAAGTCATAATTCTTTTAGGATAATCACCCAATAACAATTCTACATGCATCCCTATATCAAAATCTGAATTTATAACTCAAATTTCATGGGTTTTTATAAGTCTCCCAATACAAGGCAATTATATCAATTTCTAAGCATGGAAGAAGCATTCGCTTGAAATTAACGTAATTAAACCACTTGCCTCGGATTATTCTCTGAATTTGCTGTTGAATTGATGAAGGTTGCTCTCTCTCTTTCTCTCCCAAGGTTGAAGGTTGAAGATGGAGGTTAAGGTTTTCTCTTTGGAAACTTTTCTAACTTCCTCCTCTAACTCTCGTTGCCCTCTAATCCCTTAAGTGCTGTAAATGGGTTAGTGGGTTATTAAATTCCCTATTTTTAATTCCAAAATTCGTTGGTCAAAAATCCCAAAATTCCAAAATTACCAAAATACCCTTTTAAGTTGCCGGTATGGCCTAAAAATGCCTCGGGACCCAAACTAAACCCCCGACTAGTGTTTTCTGACTATTTCGACCCTTCCGGACACGTTGGCACGCTCAAAATGACCATACGATTGATAAAAATAAAATTCATTTTTTAATTAAAATAATTACGTTCCTAACGCGACTGTCACGCGCGTCCCAACAAAATTTCCCAAATTTTCGTATTTCAATCTCGCGACAATTTTAATATCCTCAATATTCATATACTGCCATATATACACATTATAATCAAATACCAACTCACATCTCGTCAGTATATTATCTGGATTAATTCTCAATTAATTCATATTTAATTTAATTAATTCCCTAAATAAATATCAATAAAAGTACGGGGTATTACATACTTCCCCCCTAATAACAGAATTTCATCCCAAAATTCGGAACTAAAAAACTACCGGGTAAAAACAACTCTGGATAACGTTCTCGCATCTCATCCTCGCCCTCCCATGTGGACTCCTCGGCATTATGATGCCGCCACTGAACACGTACTAACGGGACTATCCTTGATCGCAGTTTTCGCTCACTTCGGTCCAAAATAGCAATCGGCCCTTCCTCGTAGGAGCTATCTGGCATGAGATCGATGTCCTCCAAAGCAATGTGAGAATGAGACAAATCGTCTCTAAGATATTTCCTTAGCGAGGAAATATGAAACACATCATGAATCCGGTGCAAATGCTCCGGTAACCCAAGTCTATATGCAACAGACCCAATCCGCTCGATGATAGGAAATGGCCCCACATATCTCGGTGCCAACTTCCCCTTCTTCCCAAATCGCATAATCCCCTTCATAGGAGATACTCTTAGTAAAACCTGGTCCCCCACTTGGAACTCCCTGAAGAACCTCTTCGCATCAGCATAGCTCTTCTGCTAATCCTGAGCTACCCGAATGCGACTCCATATCAATTCTATCCGTGCCGAGGTATCCTGAATCACATCCGACCCAAGTAGTTTGTTGTCCCCTACCTCCAACGAACATGCTGGGGAACGACAAGGTCTACCATACAACGCCTCAAATGGAGCCATGCCAATGGTGAACTGGTAGGAGTTGTTGTAAGCAAACTCTACCAGTGGAAGATACTGCTCCCATCCACCCGCAAAATCAATGATGCACATACGCAACATGTCCTCCAACATCTGATTTGTATGCTCGGTTTGACCATCGGTCTACGGATGATAAGCCATACTCAACCGCAATTCCATGCCCATGGCCTCCTGAAAAATATCCCAAAACCCCAAAATCTCCAAAGATCAAATCAGGCCAAAAAGGCCATTCTGTCAACTCGTTAGAAGTCTCGTTCGAACGAGAGTTCGTTCGAACGAAAGGGGCATCTAACGAGGTCTCATTCGAACGAAAGGCATTGAACGAACATCCAACTCATTAGAAGGTAAACTGTCACCTCGTTAGAAGCTCGTTCGAACGAGCTCGTTCGAACGACCTGGGCAGGTCTTCTAACGAGATGCCACTTTCGAGCCCAGAATTTTCTATCTCGTTTTTCTCAATTTTCTTTACCTCTAATCTCATCTAAAAATCGTCCCAACAGTATATTTAGGTTTATAATCATCACTAAACATTCGTAGGTCATAATTTAACATTTATATAGGGCCAAATCTTCCTAAACATCATCTAATTATCATAACTCCCCAATTTTTCCCAAACCTTATGAACATGAACCCTAGAAATTTAAAGTCATCAATTTCCATAAATAAATCCATTTTTGTAACATCAAAAGTCGTAATTCTTTTAGGATAATCACCCAATAACAATTCTACATGCATCCCTATATCAAAATCTGAATTTATAACTCCAATTTCATGGGTTTTTGTAAGTCTCCCAATACAATGCAATTATATCAATTTCTAAGCATGGAAGAAGCATTCGCTTGAAATTAATGTAATTAAACCACTTGCCTCGAATTATTTTCTGAATTTGCTGTTGAATTGATGAAGGTTGCTCTCTCTCTTTCTCTCCCAAGGTTGAAGGTTGATGATGGAGGTTAAGGTTTTCTCTTTGGGAACTTTTCTAACTTCCTCCTCTAACTACCGTTGCCCTATAATCCCTTAAGTGCTGGTAATGGGTTAGTGGGTTATTAAATTCCCTATTTTTAATTCCAAAATTCGTTGGTCAAAAATCCCAAAATTCCAAAATTACCAAAATACCCTTTTAAGTTGCCGGTATGGCCTAAAAATGCCCCGGGACCCAAACTAAACCCCCGGCTAGTGTTTTCTGACTATTTCGACCCTTACGGACACGTTGGCGCACTCAAAATGACCATACGGTTGATAAAAATAAAATTCACTTTTTAATTAAAATAATTAGATTCCTGACGTGACTGTCACGCGCGTCCCAACAAAATTTCCCAAATTGCCGTATTTCAATCTCGCGACAATTTTAATATCCTCAATATTCATATACTGCCATATATACACATTATAATAAAATACCAACTCACATCTCTTTAGTATATTATCCGGATTAATTCTCAATTAATTCACATTTAATTTAATTAATCCCATAAATAAATATCAATAAAAGTATGGGGTATTACACTCTGTTCCTAACACCTCCTGAAAACTCTGACAGAAGTGGGACATAGAGATTTTATCTCGGTCTAAAACAATGTTGAGCGGCACCCCATGAAATCTCGTTATCTCTGCAATAAAAAGATAAGCATATAACCCATTTGTATAATCGACCTTAATGAGTAAGAAATGAGTCATCTTAGTCAAATAGTCCACAATAACCCAAATGGAATCGTGAACCCTCTATGATGTCGGTACCCCCTGTGACGAAGTCTGTCCCTATACTCTCCCACTTCCACATCCGAATCTCCAATGATTGTAAAACCCTAGTTGGTCTCTGGTGATCAACATTCACCATTTAGCAAGTATTGAACTTCAAGACAAGCTGTATAATGTACCGCTTCATACCGGCCCACGAATATAACATTCTTTAGTAGAACACCATGCCAGGGTATTTTTTAGGTAATACTTACACGTGTGATTCGATTGGCTGTAATAACTGCAATGAATTGGTATCCTTTGTAGAAGATCCATCTTCTTCTTACGATACATAAAAACGAGCCTTCTAACATCACATCTTAGATCCTTGTTAGGTTTCAATTCGTGACAATATATCAGATACCAATAATCTATGTGGTTAAGGGGATATAATATGGGTATGTATGTTTTAATATAGTTATATGTTGTGAAATACTCACTAACATATCGCGTGTGATCGATGCTTAGTTTGGCATATGTTGCAATCGTATGGGAACAAGGCATCTTAAAAATCTCAAACTTACAATAACCACACTTGCCTCCTGATATGTGTACAACGTACGCATTTCCACTTTTGTGTTACCAACCGTACTTGACCCTCATTATGGTTGAAAGTTCGATGTATATGATTTCTCATCTTATTAATTCGTTTATGTACATTTGACAAAACATTAAATGTACGTGCTTCACCCACAATCTTATATTCCCTACACCCTACGTATGAGGAAATACATAACAAGTTAATAAAATATAAACTTAATTAATTCAGTGATAGGAATACTCCTCACACTCTTAATAATCTCGTCAAACACTTATAATAAGTTGGTCGTCGTTTAGCTATATAGGTATCCCATGTCATGACAAAGTCACGAATTCTTCTTAGGAATATTGGAAATATAGGAGTGTGCAACCTCATTTATGTCCTTAACTTTTTACATTACCTTATCAAATTTCCTTACTTTTCGTGTAGTGCCTGCGAGCCTTAACAAATAATTTAGGACAACGTCACTAGATATTTTACAAACATTCCTAGAAATGTGACGTAGGCCATATTTGTAACTACCATTACCAGCCTTCCACTATCTATACAAACGTTGTTACTCCTACACCGTAACCTTTATCCCTGTATGTCGGTCGAAAATAAAATATATATGATAGCTCCCCAATAAGATTTGTATCTTAATGTGGTATAAGAACCGACTCTGGATATTTATATTCTCTTTATCAACAATTGTGAATGCTAGTGGGAGTACTTGTTAGATCCCAGTTGTAATATGTCAATGATCGGTAAAAGGTCTTCCTACTTTGTCCTAACAGTAGGGGTCAATTCCAGGTGAATGTCAAGATTTTGGGTTCCGTTAATATTCAAAACAAGTTGGACCATACTTTCCACAAGGTAATCTTTGTCTACAATCATTGCCATGAATTTCATTCCACCGCAAATCGATAATGCAAACCAACTAAAAGTGATCGTAGTAATCGCTCAAGTCTATGTCAGTGATATAATTTTTGGATCTACATCGTTAACCGAAGTTGAAAATTTCTCCAAAGTGATGCATGGAGAATTTCAAATGTCTCTTATGGGGGAGTTACAATTCTTTCTAGGGCTTCAGGTTAAATAAAACTCGGATGGATGATTTATCTCGTAATCCAAATATGCCTTAGAAATTGTTAAAAAGTTTGGCCTAGAGAATGCAAAAACTGCTAGGACACCCATGAGTACATCGGTAAAATTGTCTAAGGATGAACATGGTAAATCCATTGATCCTACTATTTATCGTAGTATGATAGGAAGCTTACTATACCTCACTGCTTCACACCCTGACATTATGTATGTTGTGTGTGTCTACGCCAGATATCAGAATGCACCTAAAAAGAGTCATTTATCATACGTTAAGAGAATTATTAAATATGTTAAAGGAGCTCTCAATTTAGGACTTTGGTATACCAATGACACATCCACCACTGTAATTGGTTACACCGATGCTGATTGGGTAGGGTGTTCTGATGACAGTAAGAGTACATTAGGAGCATGTTATTATATAGGAAATAATTTAGTAGGATGGTTTAGTAAAAAATAGAATTGCACATCGTTATCCACTATTGAATCAGAGTACATTGCAGCTGGAAGCTATTGTTTGCAATCACTTTGGATAAAGTAGATGTAAAAGACTATGGCATAATTGAAGATAAGATGCATATATATTGTGATAATTAAAGTGCAATTAATATTTCCAAAAATCATGTGCAACACTCTCGTACCAAACACATTAAGATTCGATATCACTTTATTCGTGAATTAGTAGAATCTAAAGAATTGGAAATTCTCTACTTGCCTACGGATCTTCAATTAGCTGGTTTATTTACAAAGCCTTTAGATAATATCATATTTTAGTCTTTACGTAAATCTATAGGTATGATATGTTTTGAATAATTATTTATCCTCACATAAATATGATCCGGTCATATTCATGTTAATAATTGATCTTGGAGGATGTAGGGCACGGATGTTTCAAAAATGACAAAAAACACCTCCAATATCTATTTTATGTAGGAGATCCTTGATGTGACTCGTTGATATTTGAGCGTTGATGAATATTTCTTTCTTTGTATCTACTCATGCATTTTCTTCCTACCCTTTGTCACTTTGAGACAAAATGGGGGAGAAACTTTGAGTCCACTTGGACATTATTTTGATTACTTCAACTACAATGCTTGATCTTAGCTATCTTATTTTTACGAAATCAGTACCTCGTTTTATCATAATATTGTTAGGTTATTGGTCTGTATTTAGTTGAGTAATGTAATTTTCTTTTTCTAGGATTGGGGTAGCTAGAATTTTGCATAGGAATATGTTTTTCTTTTTTTAAGTATCCCTATGAGTCCTCGATGACTCAAAGGAGATTTTGTCTCATATTTCCAAAAGGGGAGACTGAAGAACCTTATATCTTTGACTCACTTGAGTCTATATTATATAGGCGCTTACCTAGTTCGGAAATAGTGACAAAATTAGAGTCATACCCTAACGTACCAAACAACCTCAGACTCTACATGATATTTCCTCTATTAGTCTCAAAGGTATAATACCAACACTACACCTAGGATTGCATTTCTATGTTGCATTCATAATAATTTAGGTGTGTGAGTATTAATTCCCATTAAAATAATTTCTAATAATTTTTGGAATTTTTTAAATAATTTTTAGGAATTAATAAACATTTTAAAAACATTTAAAAATTGGTTTTAAAATGTTGTGCGCTTATTTGTAATATGAGCTATATCCTAAAAATGGTGGATGGGTAGAATCCGAAAGCGGCAGAGAAATGTGTTGTACTAAATGGAATTGTTTGAACTTAAAAAACACACGTTTTATTGTTAATCTTGGTCTTACACGTGTTGTTGTTGTACGGTTTAGATTTGTGTTTGTTTACACTCACGGTCTTAATAATCAATCATGTTCATTCGATCGTTGTTAATCTTCGGCCTACATGTATTTGTATCAATCCTTGTGATGCTTGAGTGGACCAATAAACGCACGTTTAAATGCGGTGTGTTCTTATCCCTAAGATTTACATCGTTAGAGCCAGAATCAATCTCAATCGTTGTTTTGCCCAGAGATTCCAAACCCTTCCATACAATAATATAAATAGATACCATATGTTAACGTTTACAATATTTTGATCACCTCAGAGTTGAGAGAAAAAAGAGAAAGGAAAGGGAGAGAAATTAGAAGTCGTATCCAAACCCTAGAAATTTTCTTCAAAAAATTTACTCTGTGAGTTTGAGAGTTGTTCTAGTCGAGGAATCATTCCTCTCTGGTCTTTAATCTCTTGTCCAACTTTTCACGAGTTTGGATCTCATTTTCTCTTCATAGAAAGTGTAGATCTGATCTATTTGTGATATTAATCACGTAGATTTGCTTAGGCTGATTTCTTTTTTCAATAAATCCTTGTTTGTTGGTTATTTTGATCTCAAAAGTTTTTCTAAACCTTTTACTGTAACACTCCAAGACTTTTGAGACTGAGAAATTTAATTTTGGGAAAATTAAATTTAATTAAATTGGAAAATTTTAAAATTTGGGAATTTAAGTCCAAAAATAGAGGACGTTTCAAAGTATTCCGGATGATATTTTTGAGGGTACCATCGATCCCGGAAGGGTCGAGATAGTCAAAATGACTGTCATTGGGTCTTATTTCGGCTCCGGAATGTTTTTAATTTGTTTTGACTTGAATTGGAGTCAACGAGTCATTTAAAGTGTGTATTAACATTTAAAACTGGGTTTGTTGTTTTAAAAGGTTGGAGGCTTACGGATGAAGCCTTCTCAAATAAGGAAGAAAGAATGAAGAAGGAAAAGAAGAGAGAGAGGAAGAAAAGCTTGGGATTTTCGGCCCAACCGCAACATCGAGGATGATCCAACCTCTACAAACCCGAGGCAAGTGTTTAATCTTGCTAAATAGCTATTTGTGTGTTTCATTTCATAAATTGTGGGGTAAAGAAATGGTTTTTGGGTATTAATGTCAAAACCTAGATTTTTAGGTTTAATCTTGAAATCAATGATTAAATTGAGTATTAATGACATATAAATGGTTGGGATCAACTTTGGGTTGGTTAATGGGTTTAAAATCATGATTTGATGAAGGTTTGGGGGTTGGAATGAGAAATTTAGGGTTTAGAATTCGTAGGTTTTGAAGAAACAGATGAAACCTTCAAAAATTGCAGGTCCGAATCGATTCGCCCCCTCAAGCGAATCGATTCGGTTTGGTAAAACTAGCAGGTCTGCATTGACCGAATCGATTCGGATCCCAAGCCGAATCGATTCGGCCTATTGCAGAAGCCCAGGTCTTTGGACCCGAATCGATTCGCCTTGGAGGCCGAATCGATTCGCTAGTCCGAATCGATTCGAAACAGGGCCGAATCGATTCGGAAACAGGGCATTTTGAGGTATTTTCTCCATAGTGATTTTAAACCCTTTTTGGTTGGGTTTATTGAATTGGGGCCTTCTCTTAAGATGAAAGAGATATGTTCTTGGAGACACATAAGGAGTTTCTCACACGTTAGGGTTTTGGGGACTCCTTAGGGTAATTTGGGAGAAATGTATCCATGTATGTATTTGGAGTTATGTATAGAGATTTTGGGGAAACCCTTTGGGATTGAGAATCCTAATTGTAGATTTAAAAGTAAGTGTAGATGTGATGTGAGGCTAAGAACTCTTATAGAGATCTTAGATTAGGGTATTCACACAAGTGACCGAACCATAATCGAAATCGAGGGAAATGAGATTATTTGATGATTGAAAGAATGAGCTTGAGGCTGATAGACTATTAGTTATATGTATACCGATAGTCAAAATGATTACTAGATTCTTTAATGTACTCGGAAATATAGATGATATGTGTAGTGAAAGATTCCTACACAAACTCTTGGGTGATGGCCCTAAGGTTGAATATATATAGGTATAGATATATACATATGGTTTTGGGAGACTGTTCATCATAGGAAAATGATCGAATATGTTTCAAGTATGGGATTATATTCACGTATCGAGGTAAATTAAAGGAATTGTGATGACGGCTTGTATATTGAGGACTATGTATACTTATAGCCAGGTATATATATATATATATCTTATGCATATGAACGAGAATTAGTTTATCATATATATAGTTAAGGTTATGTGTGTATGGGTTGATATATATCCGTATGTATATAAATGTATGGATATATTTATGTTATGAACGTACACGGTATGGATACTTAAACCGTATATGGTGGTTTATTATTTGATCCTATAATTGGATCATATGGATGTATATATATTGTGCATGTGAATAATACATATACTTAATTGGTTAAGCATACCACGCTCATGCTATCATTGGGAAGTTGCGCGCGTAGAGGGTGAGCATCCTGGCTTATAATGCAGGGTGTGGATATCTCCCAGGTCATAGTCGTCCCTTGTGATTATTATACATATAGATATATATTTTTGGGATGAGACGTGGAGGGTATGTTTCATCTCATTGCCGGTTGGAACTATGACCGCTTCCCGGGTCGTCGTGTGCGTGTGTTTACCACGAGGTGGGTGTCGTTTAGTCCCACCATGGTGGCCCCAGCATTGCTACGTGAGCCGGGCACTGGGAAGATGATAGCATTGATGCATTTTATCGGCGATATATATAGCCGGGTATATTATGTGCATGGCCTTGTACATCATATGTAGTATGTACACTTGGCTATTGGATTGATGATGATATATATATATACGGTTAGAAATAAATACCTATATATATATATATATATATTTATATATATATCCTATAGATGAAAGGATATGGACTTTTTAAAGTACATCTTAGGTGATAATGGTGTACTAGACTGATGGGGGTTGATGTATCGCACATAAGGTATCATTTCGGTTACATCATCCCAAGGATATTATTGGAGGTTCTTTTATTTTATCTTAATTGTTTTCTTTCTTTTCTTTTCTCCTTTCTTTCTTTAGGACTTATAGTTAGTAGTAATGGTAGTATTAACTTGTATGTTGAGGATTATGGATCTCTAGGATCGACATTGCCCGGGAGTAGTGTAACGAGGGGGTTCCTTGTTTGGATTTCGCTTTGCGAGACGCCTCACGCACGAAACGCAGTGCTATGTCGAGAGTTGAGAGAAGTAATTCTATTTGTGGCATCTCGGATCTCTGGTCTTGACCTTGTCAGGAGTAGTGTAACGGGGCGGTTCCTTGTTTGGATTTCGCTTTGCGAGACTCCCCACGCATGAAACGTATTACAAGTTTGAGATTAGAGAGAGGTTTTGCCAATATTCCATGTGCATGATATTAAGTATATAGATTATTACATTTTAGCCTATATATATATGTATATATATATTTATGTATATATATATAGGGGTAACGTATTAAGACTATTAATTCTTTAATTATATATCGGAATTCATTAAGCCTTTTATGGCATATTTGTAGTAATCATAATCTAATAGGATTAGAAATGGGTGGATCCTTAGATTATGACGGGAAGGTAGCTCTCGTGGTTATAGGCTAGGCCTGATAAGTTAGGTTGTCCTAAAATCAATGGGGGTAATTTAACTAAAATTTGAGGACGCGAATAGGTGCGCGCCTTTAGATGAGAGGTGAGTTGGGGTTCCACGAGAGTGCGGTCTCACTTATTTATGAAATTAAGTACACCGGTATTTATTACGCACGGTTAACACACTTGCTAAATATTTTACACATTCGGGGCTCTGACCCGTTTACTTTTCTCTCCTCCTTGTATATATATATGTTACCACAGGTATCCTACCGCATGGATGCCGGATGACCTTCTATCCTGCGTCTTGGGAGCCGTGACAGGTGCGGACTGTTGCGGGATGTTTCATGTAGCCGCTTCCTACTTCTTTAAATTCTAGGTAGGATTCATGTTGTATATCGGGCTTGTACCCAAGGGATATTTATATATATGTTTATAATCATTCCATTTCAGTTATTGTATTTGCTGTGATCCGACAACTTATTCGGATCTACTTTTTGTAGTGCATTCGGTTGTATTTATTTGGTTCATTTTAATTATTATAGTTCTTTCCTGCATCTCTCATATTCATTAGTAGTTTTATAGTGTTGGGTTTTTGTATGTTGCAAGTTTTAAATTTTTATAACATCTCGCTTATATGATTTCGGGTAGTTAGTCCTATATTATATAGTACCGTTAGTTGATGTTGAGACTGGACCATCTGGAATTCCTGATTTAATATAGTATAGGGCTGGCCACCCGTTATTATTTTAAGCGGGGTGTTACATTTACCAACAAATATTTTTCTGTTTCAAGTTTTGAGAAAAACTGATTTCTATCTAGTTGAAGATCTTGAGACGTTTGTTCATGCAAAGTTCATATTTCACAATTTGTGAAATAGAAGTGTAGATAAATAAAAAGAAAACATATAGGACCTTGGCTATTTTACAAAGCAAGGTTGTCACTTGATATATGGTGTAGAATAAAGATCAAAAGTCTAATGCTTTCAACAAACTGAGATTCAGAAACTCAGTTTAGATCGAAATTTGTAATTTGTTAGAAAACTTGTTTGTATAAGTGTGTGTGTGTGTCTGTATGTTTCATGCATGTGTTAGGCACTTCACTACAAAACACTTTATACACTACAACACTCAAGAACTGTTGGTAGAGAGATTCTTGACTTTAGAGTCGATGTAAAGCTAAAAGGAGGAGGCGTTAGAAAGCTTGCAGAATAACTACAACATCAGAGCCTTCAGAGAAGCCAGAATTACCTAATGGAGTTGGAAAAAATTCTTGACTTAGATTAGGTCTGATTGTGTGTTTAAGTTGTTATATAGCTTGTAATTTGCTTACTCTATTTTAGTAGATTTTCCCTTTTAGGTGTAGATACCTCCGTGGATATTTCCCCAATTAGGTGGGGTTTTACCACATTGATATCTTGTGTTCTTGCATGTTTTATCTTCCTCTCATCACCTTCTACTTGTGTGCTGATTTATAACTATTTTAGTTTTGGTTTTCAAAACTAGGATACTTAATAACTGATATATCTCATTCATAATATTTTGATACACATCTTGCATTAATAATTGTTTTGTAAAAAGAGTTTCTCAAATAAACTATTCGGAGCCAATTAGATTGTTTAATCTTGAATTAAACAACTTAATTGGTGCTTTTTCATGACCTAGGTCTTTTGGTGAATGAGTGAGTGATAAGGACCTAAGGAGGTGCTCAGGGGGTTCTAGTATGGTGCTTAAGGGGTCCTAGGATGGGGTGTCTACAGAAGGATCAAATATTCATTGAAGGATAAACAGTCATCGCAAGTTTCTTTCACGAAATAATCAGGGAATTATCAATTCAGCAACTTGCAATTTGCCTAAGAGAATTATGAGTGCGATGTTCCTGAGATGTTATCAGAAACATCATGACATGCACTGATTAATCTAATCGGAATATCTCTATCGATTCGATCTAGAGTTCTCATCTGCCTTGGATTGATCCTCATACACAGGTAACAAAGGCAATCACCAAACCTATGTTAAAATACATCATTTATTTAAAGATTCAATCTCCTTTCTGAGCCATGGACACAACACCGAGGAGTTTATCATTCGCGAGCACGTGAGCATATAATTCTTCGGCATAACGCTGATGAAATTAGGTGTATATGTATGCCTAATTCTAATCGTTGGGAACTAACCTGCTCATCAATCCCAGCTCCAGTGTCCGTACAGTTGGTGCAGTTGTATATATTTGCTTTATCCCACTAGATCACCAATCGATCCAATCCTTTGGGAATTATATTACCGGGGATAAAGTCAATCAGATCCCGGATGTGAAGGTCTGGGGAATATCTCAAGCGGTTCTCTCTCAATCTCATCTTAACTATTCATACTACTAACACTAAAGGCTTCTTTTATTTCTATCAGATGAGTTCTACCCCTACTCGTATATATTTTATTTAATTAATTTTGTTGATTGAAATGTATGGTGAATAGTAGTATCAAAATAAATGGTAAAAATTCAACAATTTACCCCATATAGATGAAAGCACGATTAAAATTTTCTTTCCTTAAGCTTTTGATTATACATATACAATCTCTAATCTATTTTTTCTTTTTTAAGGACTTTGGGGGGACACCCATTAATTTTGGGGGTTAAAGCCTCTTTTTACGTGGGTAGATAAAAAAAGTAGTTATAATGGATCTTTGGTGGCATGACATTTAATACTAAGATTTGATTTTTTAGTTGTTAAATATTGTCTTATTTTTTAGATCAAGGTCCTCATACTCAGATAATAATGTTAAAGATTAAATGTATACAAGAGCCATCATTTTCACACAAGTAAGTACATATTATGTTACATATCCAAGCACGTTAAGGTAGATTATGTGATACATAATGTATGGTTAAAAAAAGTTTTAAGTATTTAACTTGGGTATATTTCAAATTAAATCTAGGTTCTATGAAAACGTTTAAATTCGATGCAAGGAATCTTTACAAAAAACTAGAAATGCAAACAAGATTATTTCTCTTATGTTCTTGGGGAATCAAATCTCCATTTGTTTTTCATAAACCCTTAATATTTTTAATTTCTTGGAAAAGGTTTTTCTAGGCTTCATCATGAGGAATACTTTCTAAATAATCTTTCAGTATATTTTTTCAAAGGTTATGATATTCCTTTTGATGTTTTGAATAAAATAAAGTTTGGACATATTTCTTTTACATATTGTTTTGATCTTGCACCACAACCCTAGCCTTATTGATGAAACTCTTTAATCTTGTACCAAGTTAAATCTAGATTGTCTTTGATAATTTTTGTGGATAAGATTTTGTAATATCTCTTATAAATTTTGATAGTCGAGCTATACTTTTAGGGTACTATGATGTCTAATATTAGGATGACCTATGTGAACCAAGTGGGAGATTATGAGAAACTTTCCTTAAAGTGGACCTACATAGATCATATAATTTTCATTGACATATACTTATTGCATTAAAGAAAATCAAAAATGTAAAATTCCTTGTGAATGGTGAAATTAGTGGAAGTAGAAAATCATGAAATATGGTTATAAGGTACTGTTACTGATAATTTTCTTGAATAATTCTTCTTTTAGTTGTCGTATTGTCTAAATAGCAAAGAATAAATAAATGATCAATCACTAAATAATGGTATTATCCCGGCAAGATAAATGTAGACAAAATCATAAGGAATAGTATTAAGAAGATCGTAAAAGGAGACCACTGTTCGAAAGGATTATGATGTATATCTAAATGAACATGAATTTAGGAACACTGACTGGAAAGTGTAAAGAAGTTATGGATACCTTGAAATGGACTAAAATCAACATAGCATGCCAACAAGAAACTAAAGTGAAGGGATAAAAGGCTAGAGAGATAGGATAAGGTTATAAATTATTTTATTCGGGGGGGGGGGGGGGGGGGGGGAGGGATAATGGTAGAAATGGGGTAGGTACCGTCGTTGATCACTATATGAAAAATGAAGTGGTCGATATTAAAAGATGGGTAGATAGATTAATGAACATTAAAACTGTCTTATATAAAACTATTTTTAATATTATAAGTGCTTAGGTACCCCAAAGAGCTTTGGATGAAAATGTAAATAAATTATTTTGGGAATTATTAGATGAAATATTATAACAAATTCCTACACATTAAGACATATTTTAGGAGGTGATTTGAATGGACATGTAGGAGTATAACGAGACGGTTATCCAAGGATACACGGGGGTTATGATTTTTGGTGAGAGAAATTTAGGAGGGGAAAGTATTTTAGAACTTTCTAAGGCCTACGATCTAGCGATAACAAACACATATTTTAAAAAAGGGGAAGAGCATTTAATAACATTTAAAGTGGAGAGAATAAGACTCAAAAAGATTATTGCTTACTTAGAAGAAGAGACTTGAATGCATGCAAAGACTATAAGGTTATACCGGGTGAAAGCTTAAAAAATCAACATCACCAACTACTCATAGAGTTATCCATTAAAGGATTTAAGTATGGAAAAAAGAAAATAGGTTATCAACATATAAAATGGAATGATTTAATTGGATGAAAAGAGATAGAATTTATACAAAAGCTATTGTTAAACGTGAAGTGGAATTAGGATGACAATGTTAACGACATTTGGTAAAGAACAAAGACTGATATTGAGAAAATAGGTAAGAAAATTTTAGGTGAGACTAAAGGGAAAAGATTCATTAAAAAGAAACTTGGTGGTGGAATGAGGAAGTTCAAAATATAAAACAAAATAAACAAATAAGTTTTAAAGAATGGCAAAAGAGTAAAAACCAAGAAGACTTAGAAAGGTATAAGAAATTAAGAAGGGAAAAAAAATATTGTTAGAAATGCGCAAGAATACACACTAGATAATCTATATAATAAATTTGGCACCAAAGAAGGTGAAAATGAGATATATAAATTGGCAAGAAATATGGATAGATTAACAAAGGATATAGGTCCAGTTAAGTGTATGAAAGACGTAAACCAAGATAAATTAATTAATGATAAAGAAATTCTAGATAGATGGGAAGAGTATTCTGAAGGATTATTGAATGAAGAATATCCCAAAAAATATGTTGAGAACATATAACCAAATATAAGGATGGTGTGTCCGGCCACTGAAAATGAGGTAGATATATTAATAAAAAAATTAGGAAGTAATAGAGCGGTTGGCTAGGATAGAATACCTATAAAGATGTGGAGAACCCATAGAAGTCTAGGGGTAGAGTGGTTAACATGTTTATTCAATAAAATTTTAAAATAAGGAAGTATGCCAGATGTGTGGAGGACAAGCATCATAATACCTTAGTATAAAAATAAAGGGGGGGATATAAAAAGTTGCGATAATAGAGGAATCAAACTAATGAACCACACTACGAAATTATGGGAAAAGGTTAATAAATAAATCAACTATTTCGGACAGCTAATTTGGATATATGCTAGGACGAACCACCACAGAAGCTATTTATTTATTAAGACAACTAATGGAAAAATATAGAAGTAAGAATAAAAATTTACACATGGTCTTTATAGACTTAGAGAAGACATATGATAGAGTACCTAGGGATATAATATAGTGGACTTTAAGGAGGAAAAAAATTCCTATTAATTACATTAAAGTTATTGAAGATATGTATGATAACACACAAACTAGGGTAAGAAATATTTGTGGAGAAACTAATGAATTTACGATTAAAGTGAGTCTACATCAAGGATCATCTTTAAGTACTTACTTATTTGTCGTAATATTGGATGAGATTATTAACGACATACGAGTAGATGTGTCTTCAAGCTTCACCTCTTTCTTTCGTTCTTCAAATCAAGCTTCATTTTTGTCCTGTAAGTTTCAGTTATTTTCTTCCTTCTATTTATCATCTTCTATGAATCCTCTATTACTGTAGTTAGGGTTTTTGTGTTTTTCTTATGGCGATGCTTGATAAGAAAACTCTGCCTGAATTTAGAAAGTGTTATAATATTCCTGATTGGGTAGATATTGAGTGTACATCAGTACCCATAAATGTTCGTAACCTACCGGATGGTCACTGGATTCATGTGCTCTTAGTTTCCCAAGGGGGGTTAACATTTCCACCTAATCATCTTTTCTTAAACTTTTTTAGATATTTCAACATCGTTCCCGCTCAATGTTCTCCAAATGTATGAAAGATTGTCAATAGGGTTCATAGGATAAACCAGCTTTATGGTACCAATCTAAGATTAGCCGAGATTTGTTATTTTTACTCCTTCTCTCGCACAAGTGTAGATAATTTATACTTGAAAGCGTGGAGTGCTGATAAGGTTTTGGTAGTAAATCTACATGATTCCCACAAAAATTATTGGTCTGAAGGCTTCATTGCCAGAAATTGGGTGTATCCTCCCCAATCAGAGGGCATAAGGTACAGGGAACCTTGGATCCCTACTTTTGGGGAGGAGTACGTAGGTTATTATCACTATCTCTTTTTATGTTGTTTGTTGGTCTATTCCTGTATATTGTTCCTTTGATGCTTCTCCCTTTCTCTTTTCTGTAGCAAAGGCTAAAAATTAGGAACCTTCTCTTCATGAAATTTAAGTTGATGAACTCTTAAAAGCTTGGGGGATAAGGGATGTTGTTGCTGAGGGTGATCATCTGAGGGTGATCATCCTCGATCGACTTCATTCTTGCTGGCGTATAAAAACACTACTCCCATCTTCATTGCACGCCCAGTAGATACAATTCCTCATTTGGATATTCTAGAAGAAGATGTTAGTGGCGCTTCTGAGCCCATGATTTAAAGGATGAGGAGGAGAGGATTCTGGAGAAGGCAACAAGGAGGGTAGTGCTCACAGCTCACCGTGAGTGATCAACGAGCATCGGGTCAGATCAGTTGGCCCTTAAATTTGATTAGGGGATTGCTTTGGTGAGTATTTTCCTCTCTATATTCTTTATTCCTTATTCTCTTGAATTATCTCATGCTAACCTGTGTTTCTTCTTATTTTTATTTTGTTTCTAATTAAACAATACTACTTCGTGATCGGGCCGACCTATCGAGAAGAAATGTAAAGCTAGGCGATGCTCTAAAATCTTTTGAGAAGGCTTTGGTAGATGCAAAGGCGTCCTTTGAATGGGAAAAAGAGCAGTTGGTGAAGGAACTTGCTAACTTCGAAGCTGCCTAAAGGGTCGTGATTGCTGATAAATTGGTAGTGGCTGAGGTGAATAAGGAGTTGGTCGCCAAGGTTCATAAGCTAGAGGGGGGAAGAAACGATCGTCTGGGAGAGTGGGTGTAATGAAGGTTGGGAGGTGGTGTATGATCATGTCGAGTGCCAAATTGCCTATGTCCAGCAAGCATGCTTTAAAAAAGGCTGGGATCAAGACTTGATTACTGTTGGGGTTGCTACTGACTCCCACCTATTCTCTCAGCATCATCCAGGCCTTAATCCTGTCGAGATATCCCCTGGTGCATAGAATGTTGTGGACCCCATTGTCCATCCAACAAAACTTGATTTGGACAATCTAGTTAGGGTCATTGCTTTAACTGTAGAAGTTGAGCTTGCAAACCCAGGTGCTGGTGGAGGTGAAGTTGATGCCGACCAAGTTGTTGCCAAGGGGAAAGGGCCCTCGATGTCTGACCTGGTTGAGGCCTCCTAAAGTACTACTGGGAATTTTACCTTTTTTGTTTTGTCCTAATGTTGTATCTCTAGTTTTTCCCTTTCTTCATATTGTCTTTCGCCTCTCTATTAGTTTAAATTCAAAGTAAACATTATTTTATTAATAATGTTTGTTGCTTTCTCTGTTGATTTTATCCTATTGATTTAGATTAATACATTCCCGCTAACTCCCGCCTAGGCCAAGTTCTTGGCCCGAACATAAGCGTCAAGTGCGCAGAGCCTTTATAAGAATTTATAAATCCCTCAGGGCAAGAAACCAGGACTATAAAGATCAGTTCGAGGTGGTCGCTAGGCTTAAATATAGTCTCGAGGAGATGGAGGAAATTGGTGTCTCTGGGCAGGAGGAGATAGATTCCTTGAAGGTAAAGCTTCTGCATGCCTCCGAAGTCAACCAGGTCGGGGAGTTATTATAGAGAGAGAATGATGCTTTGAGAAGAGAAATTTCTCATTTTAATGATAATACTCCATCTAGTCCCCCTCTTGTGGTGCGAGGATCATTTTCATCTTTCGCTATAGTCACTCAAACTGACAATCAATCTTCTAAGAGGGTGATTGCCTAGCTAAAAAAAGATGTTCAACGAGCTTATTAGATCGCTGCTGGTCTTCAGAGGGATGCCACACAATTAAGACATTTGTTTCGAAGGGTCCTCGGTAGGTCTAGACTGATGGTTATGACCAAGGTTGGATAGGTGCCCCAGTAAGACTGAAAGAGGCCGAAGACCTCTCTTTCTCTAGGGGATGGCTGAGCACTCTTAAGGAATTGAAAATCCCTAAAGAATACTCCCTGTGGTATAAGTGTCAATTGTTCACCCATCTGGTAGGCAGAATCCCTTTTCGAGGGATGACCATTGGATCCCAATATATGCCATTCCTGCGCAGCTTCTGGATCCATGCCCAGAGGGCGCTGAAGAAGACTTAGATCCTCATCCTGATGATGGTCGAAGAGCTCAAGTAGTGAACTAGCTTGCTCATTGTCCTAGCCCATCGTAGGTCTTTAAATATTTCTTGGTCTGTTGATTTATGATTTTTAATAAAAGATGCAACTGGTTATTTATGTTTTGAGCATGTGCTGACTAAACATGTGTTAACCCCATTTGTTGATTTCTTGACATCACTATTTGATAAAAAAAACACTTGATAGAACTAATCGTAGTATGAAAAGTACAAAGCTTGAATCATTTTAGGATTTTTAACGGATTAAATGATGTTGAGTTTTTGCTATCTCGTGTTTGAACATTCTCTAAGTCCAACATTCCTTAGCTATATCATTTCGTCCACCTTACCTTTTAGTTCGTGTTATCACACTTCCTTAGGCTTAAGTAGGATGATGGCAAGAATGTACCTGGTTAATGGGACATCCGCCCGAGCAGGATTTTTTGACCAACCTGAGTTGGCGACCAATCTAAGTTGGATTTATTGCCTAAGGGTCCCCTGTAGGTCTTTTATTATTGCCAGAGCAACTCAAGAGTCCAATTATGTTTCCAACAAAGACCCGCAAAAGGTTAATTATAAACCTTGCTTTATATATTTTAGAACTCCTTGATTGGGAGATATCTAGCAAACTGTTTTAATCATGAGAGCTTTGTTTGTTGTTGGCATGTAAGATTCCTTGATTGGAGCATGTTGAGAGTTCTATGATACTTTGAGGGGAGTATATTTATAGGAAAATATGCGTATTGAAATGCGATCAAGAGATATTAGACAACCAAGATATTCAAAATGCATGGTCCAATCGTCCTTTATTCGTTAAAAAGATAAATAAATGCCAACATTGGTTTGTAAACAAAAATTTACCTAAACTAATGATGCTGAAAATAAAAGATATACAAGTCTAAAAGTAGAACTTCTTAATGTTGGCAGCATTCCAGGACCTTGGTATCTCCCTTCCCTCCAGCATTTCTAAGTGATAAGCTCCCTACAGGTCATCCTTTATTACCTTGAAAGGTCCTTTCCAATTTGGTCCCGGTTTGCCGTTTGAAGTTCTTATAGAACTGTTGAGGACTTTCCTCAGGACTTAGTCCCCTATTAGAAACCTTCTCGAATTGACTTTTTGATTGTATTGTTTGGCCAGTTGCTATTGGTAGGATGACAACTTAACTAGTGCCAATTCTCGTCACTCATAGTTAAGTCAAATTCAGTGAGTAATGCTTCATCATTGAGGCCTTGGTAAGGAGACCTACTTCCAAAGTGATGAGTGTATTCATTCCATAGGTGAGAACGAAGGGGGCCTCTCCTGTTGCTCTCCTGGGAGTTATACGATAAGCCTATAAAATGTGGAGTAGTTCATCTACCAGGCACCTTTATCTCTTTCCATCCACTTTTTTAGACCGTCAATCATTATCTTATTGGAAGCTTCAGCTTGCCCGTTACTTTGGATATATGCCCCAAAACTAAGGTGGTTTTCATAGTAGGGAGATCTACTTCCAAAGGGATGACTGTCTCCATTCCATAGGTGAGCACGAAGGGGGTCTCTCTCGTTGCTGTCCTGGGAGTTATATGATAAGCCTATAAAATGTGGGGTAGTTCATCTACCAGGCACCTTTGTCTCTTTCCATCCAATTTTCCAGTCCGTCAATCATTATAATATTAGAAGCTTCAACTTGCCTATTACTTTGGATATATGACCCATAACTAAAGTGATGCTTGATGCCATGCTTGTCGCAAAAGCCTTCAAAGAAGCCACTTTTGAACCGTGTGTCATTGTCAGTAATGATCGTTCTTGGTATCCTAAAGTAGGTGATGATGCTCTTCCATATGAACCTCATCATATCAAAATCCAGAATGTTTGCGAGCATCTCTGCCTCTACCCATTTGGTGAAGTAGTCAGTGTCGACCAGTAGATACTTATGATTTCCAGATGCGGTAGGCAGTGGCCCTATAATATCCAAGCCCCATTAGGAAAAAGTCCATGAGCTGTTTAATGACTTGAGGTTGCTATTCGACTGGTGGACCATAGGTGAGTTCTTCTAGAATTTTTCACATTCGAACCAAAATTCCAGCATTCCAATGATCTTCATTCTGCATGACTCTCACAAATGCCTTCATGAAGTTCACTAAGAACCTGATCGACATCTTCTGGGTGAACGCACTGGATATAGGGTCTAGTAAAAGAATTTTTATAGATTTTCCCATCAGAAGATAAGGGAAAGAGAGCAGACTTGACCCTTATTTAGTGTGTCAACCTCTTACCGCCTGGCAATGTGCCGCTCCGTAGATACGTTATGATGGGATCCATCCAACTAGGCGCCTTTTCTATGTGGAGGACTTGCTCGGACGTGACTGATTGATTGATGCTCGGATATGTGAGGAATTCTGTCTGAATGGTTCTTTTAAAATCAGTGTCAATGACAGAACTTAGAGATGCTAAGGCATCGGCGTGAATGCACTGCCCCTTAGGGAACTGATGAACGTTAATTATATCAAACTTTGCCATAAGTCTCCTTACAACAGCAAGGTAAGATGTTATCCTCTCATATTTGGCATTGAAATATCCACTTATCTGCATGGACACTAGTTTTGTGTCACCAAATACCCAAAGGCACTTTGCCCCTAGCAGTTGTACTTTACGTGGGTCGGCGATCGATACTTCGTATTTTGCTTCATTATTGGAGGCTTTAAATCTCAATCTGATCCCCTGTTCGAGCACAGTATTTTCTGGGGTAACCAATACAATACCTACTCCTGCCCCTTAGATTTGGAGGCTCCATTGACGTAAAGGGTTCAGTCGAAGGTGTTTTCTTCCTATTCAGTCGGTTTCACAATTTCTAACTAAGGGGTAGGTTGGTTTCCCATGAATTCAACGATAAAATCTTCTAGAATTATACCCATAATTATTATTCTTTGTTAAAAGTGGATATCGAATCTTCCAAGCTCGATCGACCACTTTGATAATCGGCTGAAGAGATCAGCTTTCCTTAGAAGAGCCTTGAGGGGATGTGAGGTGATCACGATGATGGAATAATCCTCAAAGTAATGCTTTATCTTCCTCAAGGCTACCACTAAGGCATAGGCGAGCTTCTATAGGGGTAAATAATGTTTCTCGACATCCAAAAGCCTATTTCTTTCATATTAGACTGGGTGTTGGCCTATTTCCTTCTTCGATACCAAGGCAGAGCTCATATCATCATCAGACATAGTAAGGTAAAGATACAATGGATCACCTTCACTTGGAATCACAAGTAAGGGCGGCTTGCTGAGGTAAGTCTTAAGTTCTTCCAGGGATTTGTAGCACTTATGGTTCCATACTAGGACTTAATCTTTCTTCAATAGTGGGAAGAATGATTGATAACACTCCAAAGACTTGTAGATTAAGCAATTGAGTGCGGTGAGCATACCGTTAAATTTTTGGACGTCCCTTATCGTATGATGGGGCTGGACCTTTTTGATAGCGTCGATCTGATCAGGGTTTGCTTCAATCCCTCTTTTGCTTTCCAAATACCCTAGGAACTTACTTGATTGGACATCGAATGAGCACTTCCATGCATTAAGTTTCAGTCGATACTTCCTGAGGATCTCAAAGGTTCCTTCTAGGTTTGAGAGGTGGTCATCCTTATGTTTTCTTTCGACGAGCATGTCATCGATGTACACTTCCATTATTTCTCCCATCAGCTTCTTGAATATCCTGGTGACCAACCGTTGATAAGTCACTCCTGCATTCTTGAGGCAGAATGGCATGACTTTGCAACAATATATCCCAATGGGCATTATGAAGGAGGTTTTATCCTGGTCAGGCTCATAAATTTAGATCTGTTGGTATCCGAAGAAAGAGTCTAGAAAGCCCATTATTTCATGCATTATTGTAGCGTCCACCAGCGGATCTATCTTTGGGCGGGGGGAACTATCTTTCAAACAAGCCCTGTTGAGGTCGGTAAAATCATTACATACCCTCCGAATTCCATTTCTTTTGGCTACTAAGACTTGGTTGGATAGCCAATTGGGAAACCTAACTTCCCGAATGGAACCTGCATCCAGTAGCTTTCCAACATGTTTTTCTACTACTTTTACCTTTTTTAGGGATGTTGAGCGAGCCTTTTGAGTGACCAATTTGAAAGCGCAGTCGACGTGCAGTCGATGGAATATAATATTGGGATCTACCCCTGGCATCTCGTACGGTTCCTATGAGAAGATATCCAGATTGCTTCGAAGGAACGTGGTTAGCTCCCTCTTTTCTCGAGCGGTGAGAGAGGCACCGATTAGATATATCCTCTCAGGTGAGTTGCTTCTAGTTGCAAATTCTTCCAGGTCTTCAACGACCCTATCTAAGGGGGTGGACCCTGGTTTCCTCCACCCTTGGTCGACCGTACCATGATTGCTGTTTGGAAGGCAATACCCCATCTCGAGCTTCTTCGTGGACTTTTTTTTCATCTTTCTTCTTTTCTTGTTTGGGGCGAATGGCTGCAATGAAGTATTTTCTAGCCATATCCTGGTCTCTATGAATCTTCACCACTCTTAGATATGTCATACCCTTGAGTTTATGATGATATAAAAATGGTACGACCTTCATGGCATGGAGCTAAGCCCTGCCTAGGATGGCGTGATAGGGGGATTCGATATCTACCATAAGAAACTCGATCATCTTTAAAGTATTTCCTTCCCTAACTAGCGGGACAATCTTTCCTAGTGGCATGGTTATCTTTCCTGCAAATCCGACCAACATAAAAGTGGCCTCCGTGAGGTTGGCGATCTTTAGCTTCAATTTGTGGAACAGTTCTAGGTACATCACTTCGAAAGAGATACCTTGGTCGACAAGCAACTTGTCGATATCCCAGTTAGCTATCCTGAGTGTGATAACCAATGCATCATAATGTGGGTTCCTTACCCCAATTAAATCATATTTGGAAAACACAATGTGTTTGTTGTAGTCGTATTCTGGTCGTCGATGCTTCCCGACCTGAGTCTTGGTTGGATTTATCTAAAAATCTTGCATAAGAGAAGTAATCTTTTTAACCTCCATCCGAACAGTATTTCCTTGTACGTGTTTGAGGTATAATGCCCCACGAATTACCGTGAACTCGCGACATGTTTCGTCCTCAAGGACCTTATTTGGCTTCTGATCACCATTGGCTACGACGTTGTTTGTTTTCTTAGTTATGATCTCGTTGAGATGGTCAGTCTGGGCTAATTCCTCGAGATGAGACTTGAGTTCTTTAAAGTGTTCAGTCCTGTGATTTCCCTTTTTATGGAATGCATATCTCAGTGCATTATTTAATTTTATTGGGTCTCCTCCCATCCTCCTGGGCCATTTGACAAATGGACCTTCCTTGATCTCGCCGAGGATTTTATATATCGATTCTTTGAAGACTGCATTAACAACCTGGAATGCTTTCGAGGGGTCATTCTTGTTGGCATTTTTGGAGCCTTTCCTACCCCCATTCTTGTTTCCTTTCTTTTGAGGATCATTTTTCTTTGTCCCTTTGTTCATCTTCGTATGACTATTGTCCCCTGTATTAAGATGGATTACATCTTCGACTTTGGCGTATTTTTTAATATGAGCAATTAGGTCGTCGATGGAATTAACCTCCTTCTTAGTTAGGTATTGGTGCAATAGAGAAGTGTTTGGAAGACTAATCTTGAAGGAAGCTACAGCAACTTGCTCTGAGAAGTCCTCCATTTCGTTCAAAACCTCCCAGTACATTTTCCCATACTCCCTGAGGTTCTCTTGTGGATTTTTCTTCATTGTGAGCAGTGCATCCATCCACTTGGCGTGGAAGCTGCTGATTATGAAGCGAGCTATGAATAATTCAGCTAGAGCCTTAAAGATCCTAATGAACCTATGTGGAAGACTCTCGAAACATTCTATGCCACGTCGTGTAAACTGGAAGGAAAGGTGCGACACATCAATGCGTCATTATGGCTTTACAAGGTCATGGACTGCATGTACTTTCGAACATAGTCGATAGGATCAGTTTTCCCATCATAGATATTGAATCTAAGGATTGAGAATTTCTTGGGTAGCTCCTCTTCTGCTATTGCCCTTAAAAAAGGGGACTTCATTTGAGTGTTAAGAGCTCTTTTGGCTATCTCTCATGTGGATCTGGCTCCTCGATGGTCTAGATTCTGTCGACCAGGACTCCTGTGACATAAAGCTTGTTGTAGTTTTCTGATCGACCAACTCCTGACTTGTTCCTCTTAGATATTTCATGGTCGCGCCTGGGGCTCCTTCCTCGATTGTGAGATTTACTCACCTGAGGGGTAAGAGTCCGATTGTGGCATCGCCTTGTGTTCCTGTGGAGATCTCTTTTCATTCTTTCCAGTCACCTTTTTAGGTGAGTATTTTTTCTTCCTGGTGGCGCATGGCTTATTCTTGCTCTCGAAATCTAGCCTCATAGGCGTCGACCAACTTGGAAATCTGTGTGGACCTAGGTGGTCCATGGCTTTCTTCAGAAGGCTGCCTTCCCTGCCTTCACAATAGAATTTAAATGCAACTGGAATAGACTTTCCAAAAAATATCTCAATACATAAATCCCAATAATAGTAAATGTAACACAACGACACGAGTATAAAATCCCGACTCAAGTAGAAAAGAAACAGCTGAAATCCTCTGGGGCGACATGCCCTAAATGAAAGATCACTACAGAGTATGAATCAAATAAATGAAGGCATCTAAACAATACTCCATAGCTCGTCAACCATCACATTCCTCTATGGATGGTGTCCCTGCGGCTAGACACCTAATATAGAAGATACAAGAGAGAAAAGAGGATACGCATGGAAATGGGTCAGAGCCCGATGGTAAAAATAGTTTTCCAAACAGCAAGTGAGTAATTGTAATATTTATCACTTATAATATACATGTTAGATTATCGGACTCTCTCTTGAGATTCTCACCTCTCATCTAGTGTGCACACCTAATGTACCTCTAAATTATACTAGTTACTATTCTCCATTCTAACTAGTTCATAACTGTACCAACTAGTTATAACCCATATCTATCCCGCATAATTTACATATATCCAATGTGATTCAACATGGATAAGCCTTTTTGTTTGTTTAACATAATTAAGCATTATCATACTTAATTAATTACATACTATTATCTTTCAATTTTACTTAATTCACAAAGAATATAGATCTAACCCGTATATACATATTCATTCAATTCATTATATATATATACATATATATATAACACAATAAGGCACCCTGAGACACAACTGCGGTGCATGCATTACACTGCTATCATGTCCCAATAGAGCTTGTCGCCGTATAGGGGACTATAGGTTCGGTAAAGATTCCTCAAACCAGAAATATCAAATCACAAATAATCGAGGCGAACATAGTCCTAAGCCTTTGAGCTACGCACATACCTACGCACATACCTACGCACCCAAATGACCGTTCTATACCATTGTCCTCACTAATGGTAATCAACCTAAGTCATATGTTCTCGAGCGACAAGTCAAAAATCCTATGAATTCATCAGGATATGACTGCCCTCACGTGCAAACCTCCCGTCAATTGCAAGTAAGCTAGGTATGCCATACACATAAATTATCAATCAATCAAATAGGCATTATCATCTACCTATATAAAATTACGTACTTGCACTACCTATATCATATTAGGAATTCATCCTATCACAAGTACCCGTCGTATTTATTGAATACTATCCACACTTGTAATCATGATTATCATCATTTTTTTATGTAGTTATCACTCACATAATATTTTATCCAATCCATGTACCCGTAAATATATCATCAATATTACCCTTACTTGATATAACGATTATTCTCCTCTAAATCGTAATGAAATTTTGTAGATATCTCTCACAAAAATTTAATCCACATATTCAAATGATTTTTCAACATTAACCCAAGTCCCTCGCTCCTTGTTAACGTACCAAAATTAATAAAATCTCACCATAGGCCAAATTACCATTTTCCAATTATTTTTTTCAATAAAGGTATATTCTGCCAGAAATATAAAATTACAAATTTGAGGATTTTCTGCTCCGATTTCGAAAAAACTTAAAACTGTAAAGTTGTGTTGAACGTGATTTTATACAAAAACATGTAAGCACACTGTCAATTTCCTCTTAAAACAGACCTAAAATTATCATATAATATTCGTCATTTTCCACAATTTTTTTCATGTGTTTTATCCATTTTCTTTCTCATCAAAACCAACACAAATAAATCCAAAACTTCTCCTAATTAATCTCAATTGATATAGCAAGATATATGATCAGATTTTAATAATCAAACCAACTAAAATCATCAAATAGTTTGGATTAAATCCAATTAATCCCAGAATTCTCATAGGTTCTTATTTCTCCAAAAATCATAATAACTCAGACTTCTTCTATCGTTTGAAACCCAAAATTCGTGGATTAAATCATTTAAACATAAAGAGATTTATTCTATATAATTTTCATATCAAGAACAAATTCCACAAACTCTATAGTTCGTCCTTAAATCATGTAAGTTCATACTTCTTACTTAACCTATCTAGTAGGATATTGTAAGCAATAAAATAAAGCAAGAATTACACTTGCCTTAATTATGTAGGTCTTAACCATTGATGATGATGGTGTAGAATCCTTTCCTCATTTTTTTGGTGACTTTTCGATGGTGGTGCTGGTGGTAGAAGGTGGTTAATCCCCATTGGTGTGTCCCAAAAGTCTCTCCTCCTTCCTAAGCAACCTCTTCTCCTCCCAAGAAACTCCTCACTTTCTCTCACACTAATACCTATCAAGTGTTTTGTGATCAAATGAAATGAACCTACGTTCCTCCAATCCATCACCTTTATAATAAGACAAATCCCGAAATTACTATTCATCTCCCAAATAAAATGACTAAAATGCCCCTTCGGGGTGTCCTTTCATCTCCTAAATGACCCAAGACCCAAATCCAACACCCGAATAGACTTTTCTGACTATTTAGACCCTTCCGGATGCAACGGCACACTCGAAATGACCATAAGGTTGATATAAAATAATGTTTCCTTTTTACTTATCAAAATTAGTCCCGACACGTCCCATATCGCGTCCTGACGTAAGTTTCAAAATTACCTTTTAAGTAACTCGAGACAATATAAATAACATCATATTCATATATTACTTAAGTATCACAAAGTAATATTCAGAATCATATATTCCAATATCCACAAGTAATATAAAATTCGAATTAATCCCAATTAATTAATTTACAATTAATTCCAATTAATCCCATTAACTTTTAATTTAACTTATTTTAAAAGTCATTAAAATTCCGGGGTATTACATACTTCCCCCCTTATAACATAATTTCGTCCCGAAATTCGAAAAAATAAAGCATAACTAGTCAGGACAACTTTGGGTATTAATCTCACATCTCATGCAATCTCTGTCGTACCGCCCATACAGTACATTATCGAATACCCCCACTGATGTTATACACCAAGCCTTACCATTTATTTTCAACTGTCTCGAGTTCAACTTTACCCAATCCTTCCTATACCATCCTCGTGGAAAATTTGGGGAGTAGAATCCTAAATCATCAAACAACTAAATCCTGAAGTCACAACTTCTACTTTCATTAACCACCAGAATACTTATTGTGTCACAATTATGGAAAAAACTACACTCCAACCATCCAGGGCGCCCATACACCCTATGTGTGTACATTCCATCATAAGGTCTAAATGAATGTGATTCCTCTGTAAGATTACCCTTAATTAACTGACTACTTATAATATAATCCGTATCACCATGATTTCCACATTTACATTTCGCGACTCCATTAGCCTCAAATCATGCTACAACTCATAACTCTCTGATTAATACATATATAATAGTAAAGGTTATAAACTCATATCCTAAATACCCAACTTACTTCGACTCCCAATGTTCGTTAGTTTCATACGTGGTGTGTCTCGTAGAGCGAAATCCAAACAAGGAACCCCCCCCCCCCCCCCGATACACTACTACCAAACATAGTCAGTCATCGAAACTCCTCAGGTCCTTAGTCTATAGTATGTAACTTCCCAGCAGGTTTTATCTATTTATATAAAAGTCTACTTATTCACTCTCTTACCAAAGACTATACGTTAGCTATAACGGTCAATCTTGGCCTCACATACAACAAGTTAATCCATACCGATAATCACATCATACTCGAACATGTCTAAAACAAATAAATCCTCAAAAGATTTTTGTCTATAGTCTCATAGAAATGCAAGAATCCTAATGATATGGCTCTACATCAAAGAATGCTAAGCTAAATAATGGTAAGCCGTACAGACCCTAAAGGACACTAGAACCTGATGCTCTGATACTATCTGTAACACCCCACCTAATTAAATACCGGATGACCAGTCCCATACCGAATTAAATCAGAATATACAGTTGGTTCATTCTTAGCATCACTGTTCAAAATATTTTCCTATCACCTAATACTCAATTAAGCTGGTGTTAAAAAATTTCCAATGAAAACTTCATTTTACCATTTCTAACAATTTTACACATTCCATTCCACAACAACAATAAACTGAATAGATATCATAATAGAATTTACATGCAACTAAAATAAACTTTCCAAAAAATATCTCAATACCTAAATCCCAATAATAGTAAATGTAACACAACGACACGAGTATAAAATCCCAACTCAAGTAGAAAATAAATAGATGAAACCCTCTAGGGCGACATGCCCTAATTAAAAGATCACTACACAGTATGAATCAAATAAATGAAGGTGTTTAAACAATACTCCATAACTTCATAGCTAGTCAACCATCATATTCCTCTATGGATGGTGTCCCTGCGGCTGGACACCTGATATAAAAGATGCAAGAGAGAAAAGAGAATATGCAAGGAAACGGGTCAGAGCCCGATGGTAAAAATAATTTTGAAAACAGCAAGTGAATAATTGCAATATTTATCTCTTATAATATACATGTTCGATTATCGTACTCTCTCTTGAGATACTCACCTCTCATCTAGAGTGCACACCTAATGTACCTCTATATCATACTAGTTACTATTCTCCATTCTAAGTAGTTCATAACTATATCAACTAATCATAGCCCATATCTATCCCACATAATTTACATATATCCAATAAGATTCAACATGGATAAGCCTTTTAAGTAACAACCTGCATAATTTTGGGCTATTTTATCTAATTTTTGGAAAATGGAGGAAAATAAAGTTTTTGATAAAATTATTTTTATTGCTCAAATATGTTGGTTATTATTTTTAAAGGCGAGATTTTCAAACGGTTTCGAAAAGGGAGTTAAAACGGATTTTAAAATGATTTTAAAATGTTTTTAACTCTTGGAGTTGTTTTGACTTCCAACTCTTCCTTTCTTTGCCTTATTTAAAGGAGTCTTTTGGATTCCAACTCTTCATTTCTTTGCATTATAAAAGGAAGTCGTGAGCAACCCTTTTAACATACTTTTGGCACAAATTTTGGCAGCAAATATATTTTATATTCCTCTTCTTTTTATATACACATTGGCCCTTGAGATTTGTGAGTTCTAACCTTAGATTAGAGGTGTTCTTGGGGCTATTTTGTTGGAGGTTCTTGGAGAAGATTTTGTAGATCTTTTGAGTTGATCTTGAGTATGTGATCGTTGGTTTCTCATCATGGTTTGAGGTATGGGGTTTTACACAATATGCTCCTTAAATCTCGCGAGTGTCATTCTCTTTGAATTCTTGTTAATTGAACTCATATTTGAATTGATAAATTCATTGAAATCTGGAAAATAATTTTTGAAATTATTTTATTCATGTGATATCATTATATTTTTGATGAGCACGTTGTCATGAGATTTTAATATGGCACGGATGTTGGGCACCCGCCAAAATTCCTGTTTCCCGGGCTATGGCTTGATAAAGCATATACGGATGTGGTGAGGCCTGGTGACCCGGTTAAAGTGTTGTTGAGAAATTATATTGATAAATGCTTTGAGATTTGCATTTTGATTTGAATATTCATACTCGTGTTGTTACGTTTTATTCATCGCTAATATATATTTGTTGAGCATCTTTCCTGTCGTATTGTGTACTTCCCCATATTTTCTTTTAGTGGCAGGTTAGCGTGGATTTGGGATGCTATGGACCAATTGGGATGATTTTTAGCGTGGATTATATTAGGGAGAATTTTGAATACAAGTTGGAAGATTGTATTTAATTATTTTGATGTATAGAGCTTTGGAGGTTTGTATTTTTATTCGAGTTAGATAGTTGTAATTTTAATTCGAGAGACTTGTTGTAATTGAAGAGATTGAGATTAGTGGATTTATATTATTGTGGGTTTATTTAGATGTTCTATACCTTGTCACTTGTGGATTTGGATTTATTTTATCGCATTAGCGCTCCGTTCGCTCTTCCCGGGCGGGCGGGGTTTTACATTCGATTATCGTACTCTCTCTTGAGATTCTCACCTCTCATCTAGAGTGCACACCTAACGTACCTCTATATCATACTAGTTACTATTCTCCATTCTAACTAGTTCATAACTATATCAACTAATCATAGCCCATATCTATCCCACATAATTTACATATATCCAATAAGATTCAACATGGATAAGCCTTTTTATTTATTCAACATAATTAAGCATTATCATACATAATTAATTACATACTATTATCTTTTAATTTTACTTAATTCACACAGAAGATAGATATAACCAGTATATACATATTCATTCTATTCATTATATATATATACATATATACAATACAATATGGCACCCCGAGATACAACTGCGGTGCATGCATTACTCTGCTATCATGTCCCAGTATAGCTTCTCGCCGTATAGGGGACTATTGGTTTGGTAAAGATTCCTCGAACCACAAATATCAAATCACAAATAATGGACGCAAACATAGTCCTAAGCCTTTGGGTTACGCACATACCTACGCACTCAAATGACCATTCAATACCATTGTTCTCACTAATGGTAATCGACCTAAGTCCTATGTTCTCGAGCAACAAGTCAAAAATTCTATGTATTCATCAGGATATGACTGCCTTCACGCGCAAACCTCCCGTCGATAGCAAGTAAGCTAGGTATGTCATACACACAAATTATCAATCAATCAAATAGGCATTATCATCTACCTATATAAAATTAGGTACTTAAACTACCTATATCATATTAGGCATTCATCCTGTCACAAGTACCCGTCGTATTTATTGAATACTATCCACACTTGTAATCATGATTATAATCATTTTTTATGTAGTTATCACTCACATAATATTTTATCCGACCCAAGTACTCGTAAATATATCATCATTAATACCCTTACTTGATATAACGATTATTCTCCTCTAAATCGTAATATAATTATGTAGATATCTCCCGCAAAAATTTAATCCTTAAATCCAAATAATTTTTCAACATTAACCCAAGTCCCTATCTCCTTCTTAACGTACCAAAATTAATAAAATCTCACCATAGGCCAAATTTCCATTTTCCAATTATTTTTTTCGATAAAGGTATATTCTGCCAAAAATATAAAATTATAATTTTGAGGATTTTTTGCTCCGATTTTGAAAAAACTTAAAACTGTAAAGTTGTGCAGAACGTGATTTTATATAAAAACTCGCGAGCACACTGCCAATTTCCTCTTAAAACAAACCTAAAATTATCATATAATGTTCGTCCTTTTCAATAAATTTTTTCATGTGTTTTATCCATTTTCTTTCTCATCAAAACCAACACAAATCAATCCAAAACTTCTCCTAATTAATCTCAATTGATATAGCAAGATATATGATCAGATTCTAATAATCAAACAAACTAAAATCATCAAATAGTTTGGATTAAATCCTATTATTCCCAGAATTCTCATATGTTCTTATTTCTCTAAAAATCATAATAACTCAGACTTCTTCTATCATTTGAAACCCAAAATTCGTGGATTAAATCATTTAAACAGAAATAGATTTATTCTATCCAATTTTCATATCAAGAACAAATTCCAAAAACTCTATAGTTCATCCTTAAATCATGTAAGTTCATACTTCTTACTTAACCTATCTTGCATGGATATTGTAAGCAATAAAATAAAGCAAAAATTACACTTGCTCTAATTATGTTAGTCTGAACCTTTGGTGATGATGGTGTAGAATCCTTTCCTCTTTTTTTTGGTGACTTTTCGGTGGTGGTGTTGGTGGTAGAAGGTGGTTAATCCCCTTTGGCTTGTCCCAAAAGTATCTCCTCATTCCTAAGCAACCTCTTCTCCTCCCAAGAAACTCTTCACTTTCTCTCACACTAATACCTATCGAGTGTTTTGTGATCAAATGAAATGAACCTACGTTCATCTAATCCATCACCTTTATAATAAGACAAATCCAAAAATTACTATTCATCTCCTAAATAAAATGACTAAAATGCCCCTTCGGGGTGTCCTTTCATCTCCTGATTGACTCGAGACCCAAATCCAACACCCGAATAGACTTTTCTAACTATTTTGACCCTTCCGGATGCAACGACGCACTCAAAATGATCATAAGGTTGATATAAAATAATGTTTTATTTTTATTTATCTAAATTAGTCCCGACACGTCCCATACAGCGTCCTGACTTAAGTTTCATAATTACCGTATAAGTAACTCAAGGCAATATAAATAACATCATATTCATATATTACTTAAGTATCACTAAGTAATATTCAAAATCATATATTCCAATATCCACAAGTAATATAAAATCCGAATTAATCCAAATTAATTAATTCGAATTAATCCCATTAACTTTTAATATAACTTATTTTAAAAGTCCTTAAAGTTACAGGGTATTACAGTGAAAAGGGGGAGTAATAAGGTGAGAGAATCATTCAATTGAAGGAGACACTTGTACGTTTCCATTATCTTGCCATTCTCCACTCGAAACGTAAAAATGATGAATAAGTACTAGCAAGTTGGTTACCATCTTGACTAAGTGAACCATTCGATCACCTTTGACAATGCCTCTTGATTCATTATGGCCAAGTGTTGAGCGATTGATGAAACAAATTACAAATCTCATGTCTAACATCGCTGATGAGTTCTATCCATATGTGAATGTCTCTAAAAGCTCCTCTATCAGATCACAAATGAACCACTTCTCACACAAATTAAGAGATAATTGAAACACGCGATTGTTTATAAAAACAACTTGTGCTTGCAAGCCCGGTCTTTATTAGTGGTATCCATTTACTTTAGGTGACCCCAAAAATTTTGAAAATATGGAGTAATGATGTGTTGGAAGTTATTTAAGAGGGAGACACTTATAAATTTCCATTTTCTTTCCCTCCTCCACTAGATACACTGGATTCCATCTTGACTAATGGTTCCTTTCGATCACCTTTGGCTCAATACCCCTTTATTCATTGTGCTCAAGTATTGAGTGATTGATGAAACAAATTGCCAATTTCATGTGTGACATTATCGATGAGTTCTAGCCACGCATGAGAGGGCGTGGTGAAGTTATAAGTACTTAAGTTACACCCTCTATAAAAGGTCCTCTTTCAAATCATGGAAGGAACACTTCTCACATAAATTGGTCAGTCAGTCCTTGATCATTGATTTAACTGTAGGGATAACCTCTTTTAAAATGACCTAGGACTGAAATCTAAAGAGTGTCCCTTGTTCTCGAATTAAATGGACAAAACTTCACCTAACCCCCAAACAACTTCATCTTTCGTATTCTTCTTCCATGTAATGCATAATTTCCTGGAAGGTTGAACAACATCCCCCAATTATGCGACCCGTGGGATGCAGTCATTCCTGGCCATCTGAACATAATTCCCCGTATTTAGCAACATGAGGTATTCTTCACAAAAAGTTGTAACAAGATATGGATTGATCCTTGGGAATGTCGTCTTAGAGTATTTTTGTGCTAATTTCTTCATAAATCTCAACATGCACTGCAATAACGTGGCAAGAGTTTACAAGTATTAATAAAGGTTGCCTAATATTTGTTGAGGTTTCACAATATAAACAGAAGGTTACAAGAATATTTGTGAGCTTCGTCATCTCCTCCTTAATAGTTGAAAAACGTTATATAGTGGTCATGTTATATAGTCAAATGTAGAATACATAGGTCACAAATAAGACAAATTCCGCTTTATCTAATTTTATCTTAATTAATTAGGTGGACCTAAACATTCAAGATATTGAATCTAAATACAATGAAACAAACCACACGACAATGTATGAAGAAAAATCCCTTTCAAGAAAATCCCCTTTTCAACACTGTTACAAATATGATATTATAGATGAAACCTACAGACTTAGACTCCGCTAAGTATCATAGTAATTTCCCATTCCTTGTTGATTAATGAAAGAGGTGAAGATCCAACAACGCTTCATAACAATCTCCATTTGCCTTAGTGTCCACTGATCAGCCTCAAACTCCTTTCCTATCGTCATCAGTGAAAATTAACTCCACAGGGATGTGGACATGTGACATGTTCTTCAAGGTTTGATAAAGTGATCACAAAACATCCAAGGTATTTAGATTTAAAAAATCAAATTGTTTGATCACAAAATAATGTGTAAAAGACTTGCATAGAAGTGCAAGTTCGTATCTCTTTAAATAGGGAGAAAAATCTCCAAGAGATAGACTTGAAAATATTGTGTTTGAAATCAAGTAAAAAATAAATTTTTGCAGGTTTATTTGAACAAAGTGGACCTCATTCAAATGACCTATGCAATCTCGTTCAAACGATAAAAATGAAAGACGAAGTGACATTCCAAAGCAATGAGGAAATTTGTTTGTTTGAAGATTCATTCGAACCATTAATATCGAATGAGTTCATTTGAGACACCCTCCTTATTTTGTTCTAATGAGCTACCTTAAAATTGATTTTTTCAATTAAAAACTTTTGAAACATATTTGATTGTTTCAAACACTTTTAAAATACCCCTGAACATAATGATTACACAAAATCAAACTCCATATGTTGTAGCGATGAAATCAACTCTTTGATATCCAATTGTCATGTTTGGTCAGTAACTCGTCTTCACTTAAAGTCTTCTTCATACGTTGTAGTGATGAAATCAACTCTTCGATATTCGATTGTTGCGTTCGTTCACTAACATGTCTTCACTTGAAGTATTGACAATGTATAAAATGGATAAGTGGGGTGTAATGGAAAATGCCAAACTAAAACAATAATGATCAATTATAAATATTTCTCTTATAAATCTCCCCCTTCGGCTATTTCGGTACAAAATACAAAACCAAAAAAAATAACCCCTAAGAGAAGTTAAACTAATGTCCCTCTCAAATCCAAAAGGTAAAAGACACTTATGACTTTGTCTTTAATAAAAAATTTCATCGTGTAGTTCATGATATCATTAATGTTGAAAAAGACCTACACATGAAGAAAAAAAAGAATATTGTGACGCATGAAGTTCAAAGAAAACAAAACTCCCAAACAACTTGAAGAAGTTGCATTCTAATTAGTATCTCCTTGTAATTGAGACTGGCTGATGATTTAATATAATATTAATTTTTTAGCATTTTCCCATCCCGTTATGCCTAAAAGATATTATATTTTTCTATTTTACCTTTTAAGTCATGTCATCACACTTCCTTAGTCCTAGAAGACTGAAAAAAATGCACCTTACGTATGAGTATCCATCCGTTTAAGATTTTATTTGACCAACCTAGGTTGACTTTCTTGCCTAGGGATACCCATAGAGCTTTTTTGTTGTGTGGACAACTCACGAGGTCATTTGTGTTTGAAGTGAAAAATAGCTGAGGATTTTTAAATTTAATTGAAATAATTCAAATAGCTATTGTAAATAAGTTAAATCCAATCCTGATCGGAACTTAAAAGGACTAATGCCAATTTTGAACCTGCTGTTTGTGAACAATGTAAAGTAATAAGATAGCTAAGATATTTGAGGGAATGAAAATGGGCCTTTTTATTTATGACTTGAGAGCAAAATAGTTTTTGAAATGAAAATTTGCAAAAACTAAAATAATATGAATAAAGCTAAAAGTAAAACTTCTTGAGGTTGGTTGCATTCCATGCTCAGGGTATCTCTCAATTCTCCATTGCTTCTAAGTTATTGGCTCCTTGTAAATAATCCCTGATTACTTTGAGCAGTCCTTCCAAGTTAGGTCCCAACTTACCATCTAACGGCCTTCTTGCAATGTCGAGCATCTTTCCGAGGACATAGTCCCCGACCTGGAATCTTCTTGGATTTAACTTTTTGCTGTATTTTTTTAGCCAAATGTTGTTGGTAGGATGCCAAATTGATCAAGGCGTGTTCTCTTCACTCATTAACCAGGTCATGTTCAATGTAAAGGTCATCGTCGTGTAGTCCTTGCTTGAAAACATTTGTCCTCATAGTTGGGAAATTTATTTTAAGTAGAATTATGGCTTCTATTTTCGCATGTGAGGGCGAATGGTGTTTCTCCAATAGGTCTTCTCGGTGTGGTGTGGTATGTCTAGAGGACATGAGGGAGTTTATCCGCCCACACTCCCTTTTCCCTTTCTAATATTTTCTTTAAGCCACCGAGAATTATTTTATTTGAGGCCTCTGTCTAGCCATTACTTTGGGGTACACCACAAATCTGAAGTGGTGCTTGACTCCATGTTCATCGCAGAACCCTTGAAAATTTCCACTTTCAAATTATGTGCAATTATAAATTAAGATGGTTTTATGTACTCTAAAGCGAGTTATGATATTCTTTCATACAAACCTTATCATGTTGGCATCTATGATATTCATGAGTGGCTTGGCCTCAATCCACTTAGTGAAATAATCAGTGACGACCAACAAGTATTTGCGATTTCCTAGTACAGTAGGCAGTGGTCTTACAATATCAAACCCCCACTATGTAAATAGTGATATACCCATATATACCCTCGGCCAGGCCGAGGGCGCCCTCCAATAAGACGAGCCCAAGATGGTCTCATGACCCTTCAAGGGGCCGACCCCTCTCCAGTCTCGGACGAGCCGTCAGGGGGGTGACCCCTCATCCGACACAAACGACCCTCCAAGGGGCCGACACCTCACCATTCTCAAACGACCCTTCAGGGGGCCGACCCCCCATCATGCCCAAACCACCCTCCAAGGGGCCGACCCCTTACCAGTCTCGGACGACCCTTCCGGGGGCCGACCCCTCATCAAGCCCGGACGACCCTTCAGGGGGCCGACCCCTCATCAGGCCCAGATGAACCTCCGAGGGTACGATAGTATGAGGCCTAAATTAGTCCAGACTCACTTCCAGAAGGAACTTTGCCCTCAACCTTATATCATAGGTCAAGGGTGACGTCATCACAGCGCATGGTTTGGGAGACACATGGAACAGTGCACGTAAGGCTCACATGGCACGTGGAAGACCGTTATAACAATATCATCCCCTCACACGAGGGAATATTATGTCATCATTAGTCACAGGAGGCATCTACAGGTGTCAACAAGGGATTGGCTAGATCATCATTCACATGCACCATGCATACTTGGGGGGGGGGGGTACACTACACCTCCGAAGGCCTATATATACTTGTCACCTATAACCCTACAGAGGATCGAGAATTGTAACCCTAGCTAAAACTCTGCTTGTACACACAGTAGAGAGAGAGGGAGCTTATGTGCATTGTATCCAAGGCCATTAGTGTCCATACTTAGTGGATCACACACTCACTATGGATGTAGGCCTAACTGGCTGAACCACTATACATCATTATCTTGTTCCTCTTATACTCATCTCCTTCTACACACTTACACACTTATACATATACATCTCTATGGTTGCCATGGTTACTACTGTTTGAGCTCATCATCACTCATCTGGTGGTGCTAGATTTCAGCATGAACAGTTTGGAGGCGTCTGTGGGAATGAGAAGACGTCTCTTCCTTTGTACAACTTGACCTCACTGGGCACTCTGGTGGTGAACCAGTTCTCCCCCTGAGAGGAGATGTTTCACCATTGAAAGAGACCCACTAACGTTCTTAAGCTCACCAGTCTTTTCTTCGGTTCAGCTCATCATAGCTCAAACACATGGCACAGGAGATGCCACCACCACCACTTCCTCCACCGGACAGTGGAGTAAAACCCAGTTCCAGTCAGCCACCACCTCAGTCTGAGATGGCTGATGTAGCGGCAGCCTTGAAGTCTCTGGAAGCAAGCCAACGGATCATGCAGGAGCAGTTTACAGCTCTAAGCCGAAATATACTAAGACCACCAGGGGTCTCACCTGAGATGATTACTCCGGCAGTGGCTCCAGGACAGCATGAGGCCAGGGGACCACCCTAGGCACCACACAAAGACCTACCTCCCCCTAGCGGCATAGGGATGTTGCTGACCCCCGGCGTCTACGCCTAGGGAGGCAAGGAAACCCTTACCCTGAGGACGGGTATGACGATCTGGAGGGAGAGGAGGCCCCCATAGATTGCTGGGAGCCATATGAGGTCTCCAACAATACTATGCGACCTCTCCAGGAGAGTACAGAGAAGTGTGGGAGGCAAAATCTTGACGATCGCCCAAGAGGCTCTGCTTTTGATCGATTGAGCAGGGGGTCGGCCTTTGAGAGGCTGGGCCCAGTAAATGACCTACGGGAAAAATTGTCCAGATCAAGGAGCGTTGCGAGGTCCAGATGGGAGGCAGTAGATGGCCAACCCCACGGGGCTGACTCCTAGGACGAATCGATGGTCAGGGGGAAGTAAATATCGACATAGGCCTGCTGCCGCAGAACCCTTCTTCCACCTCAAAGAGGCGACGGGGGATAACATCGGCCAAGTCGAACCTACGAGGCCTTGGAATGACTCAATCCAGCGACTGGAGGACAAGATTGGTGATATTCTGAAGAGCAGGGACCCTCTTCAGAGAGGATACTCCATAGGCTCTCCCTTTGTGGCAAATATAGTCAACTTCCCTACGTCATCAAAGTTCAAGCCGCCTACGGTCACCCCAAGATATGACGGGAGTACCAACCCTGTCCACCATATTGAGATGTATCAATCAGCGGAAGACATATACTCTATCTCAAATGAGATGAGGTGTCGCGCCTTCTCTGGTACTCTGACTGGGGATGCACATGTCTGGTATATGTCTCTTTTAAAAAATTCCATTGAAAACTTTAAGCAGTTGGCAGACCGGTTCATCCATAACTTTTTCTTTGGGGTGAGGCCACAGAAGAAGACCACACACCTGCTCTATATTAATCAGGGGAAGAATGAGAGTCTAAGAGACTACATAGCCAGATTCAACAAAGAAAAGTTGAAGTTGAAGACTATGAGGAGAGCATAGCCATGACCGCCCTCATTGGAGGACTCCAGAAGGGGAAGCTGCTATGGAAGCTTGCTGAAGACCCTCTGAGAATGATGGTTGAATTACGGTCGACAGCAGGGAAGGTGATGAACGTCGAAGAGGCGATGGCCGAAAAATACGAAGATGAAAAAGGAGGCACTGGTGGGGGTAAGTACTCTAAGAAAAACAAAGAGGGGAAGAATAGGTCCACGGATCACAAGTTCGTTGGTTACACCCCTCTAACGGTCAGTTGTTAACATATTCTCAATGAGATAAAAAGTGACCGATCCCTGAAGTGGCCTGAGAAGCTGAGGGCAGCTCCCAACAAGAGGAACAAAAACCTGTGGTGTGAATTTTACCAAGACCATGGCCACGTGACAGACAAATGCTTTGCTCTGAAATATGAGATTGAGAAGATGCTGAAAGAAGGGAAGCTCAGGAAGTACGTTGACAAAGGTTCCTTCAAGAGGGGCTGAGGGTATGACCCCAGAAAGAAGCGAGGCGATGCATATATAGAAGGTCCTCAAAAAAGAGGGAACGACCCTTCTAACGATGAGGACGAACCTGACCTCCCGCCGAGAGACGACCAAGGCCCTGTCAAGAGGCTTAATATGATCTCGCTCGGAGTGGGACTGATCTTCTTGGGTCTAGCAGGAGGAGGGTCATAGATCACCGACAGGAAGGCCCATGTAGTTGAGACCAAGGCAGTGACAAAATTTGTGCACTCAACCTCTCTGGAAGCAAAGTAAAAAAAAAGGTTGACATGGATACTTTGATAGTGGGGTTCTCAAGAATGGACTTCAAAGGCCTCTTAGCCCCACATGATGGCCCTCTCATCATCACTACCAGGGTGCACAGATGCGAGGTGCCGAGGATCCTGGTAGATGGGGGCTCATCTGCAGACGTGATGTTTTGACCATGCTTCAAAGCCTTAGGTCTCAGCCGTTCTAGACTCGTCCCATACCATCACCCATTGATTAGGTTCAGTGGGCAAAAGTTCATCCCCTTGGAGTGTATGAGGTCGATGTCAGGATGGGGGATGAGTGGCCGAGATGGCTTACCAAGAAGGTCAGCTTCTTTGTGATGGATGAACATGTCTTTTCGGCCTACAATATTATACTAGGGCGGGTAGCCCTCAAGTGGTTTGAAGCTCTGTATACGATCCATCAGATGATTAAATTTCCAACCCCTTACGGGGTGGGGGAAGTTCAGGGAGACCAGACAATAGCGCGAGAATGTTATTTCAACTCCGCCGAAGAAAAAGAGGCACACAAGAAGGCAACAACCACTTACAATATTAATACCCTAGACCCCAGAGACGAGACGAAGCTGAAGAAAGGAGAGGCCGCGAAAGAGGTAGAATCCATCATCCTCAATGAGGATGACCCGGAAAAACCATCCAAGTCATCAAGTCTCTGAAGAAAAATATCAAGGAAGACCTCATTAAACTGTTGAGGAGAATACAGAGCGTCTTTGCATGGAGTCATGCAGATATGCCGGGGATCGACCCTGAAATCATGCACCATTGAAAGAGACCCACTAAGGTTCTTAAGCTCACCAATCTTTTCTTCAGTTCAGCTCATCATAGCTCAAACACATGGCACAGGAGACGTCTCTCTCCTCCCCGAAGGCCCAGCGCCAGTTGGTGACGAAGCTCTCTCATCCATTTCTCCTGAATGACTCTCGGCTGGACGACAGGATGACCCACAAGACTCCGATGGTTTTATTGTGGCTGGAGGAATGGGAAAATTGGGTCGTACCCAGTTAGGGTCGGTCCCTCGTCTTCTCTCCTCCTCTTCCTATACCCGTCTGATCTCTACAAAGAACTTCTCTCTCAGGGATGGGAACTCCTCAGCTAAATTGTAAAGCCTCTAAAGCATTAAGGGGAAGACCCAACACTTGGAAGAATTTGGCTAGCCTAATTACAAACGGGTTCGCAGTTGACCTAAATGGACTTTTGGATCAAAACCAAAGAATTAGAGGATTTTGATCAAGAACACTCAAGAATAACTCGTCGGGGAAAAATGTCGAAGGGATGTAAAATAGCCAAAGAAAAGTCCTACAAGCCTAGAGCAAGAAAGAAAACAGCAATGGAAGATAAAGAGATCACGAGTGTAGAGGGATTACCTGAGAAAGAACAGCGAGGCCTGATGCAGAAGAAATTGCAAAAAATGGCTATGGAAGCTGTTGAGAAGCTAGAGAGAGAGTTCAGGAGCGAGGAAGAAGAAGGGGAAATGACTTCAAAAAATTGTTTAAGTATCTTGCTAATGAGTGGGCCCATTAACCAAGGTAGAGCACATCCCACGAGGAGGGAATCATTAGGGCACAAAGACCTAGGTCAGGTGTGCAGCCACCACGCCTAGGAAATTGGAACAACAATGAGTATCTGCCTGGGTGTCACATCTGCTTGACAGGTGTCACTCATCTAATTGACCATACACTCCTCTCAATGGAAACACTATCCCTCAGCCATCTCAACAACATCTATGGCTAAGGGTTGGGGGGTGATTGATATACCCATATACACCCTCGTCCAGGCTGAGGGCGCCCTCCACCAAGATGAGCCCTAAATGGGCTTAGACGACCCTTCAATGGGCCGACCCCTCATCATGGCCCAGACGACCCCTTCAAGGGGCCGACCCCCCATCAGGCCCAGACGACCCTTTAAGGGACCGACCCTTAATCAGGCTCGGATGACCCTCCGAGGGTACGACAGTACGAGGCCCGAATTAGGCCAGACTCACTAACAGAAGGAACTTTGCCCTCGGCCTCATATCATAGGCCGAGGGTGACATCATCACAGCGTGTGGTTTGGGAGATGCGTGGAACAGTGCGCGTGAGGCTCATATGGCACGTGGAAGACCGTTATAACAATATCACTCCCCACGTCAGGGAATATTATGTCATCATTTGGCATCTACAGGTGTCAACAGGAGATTGGCTAGATCATCATTCACATGCACCATGCATACTTGGGGGGTACACTACACCCCCCAAGACCTATATATACTTGTCACCTACAACCTTACAAGGGGATTGATCAATAATTGTAACCCTAGCAAAAACTCTACTTATACACACAGTAGAGAGAGAAAGTGAGCTTATGTGCATTGTACCTAAGGCCATTAGTGCCCATACTTAGAGGATCACACACTCACAGTGAATGTAGGCCTAATTGGCTGAACCACTATACATCATTATCTTGTTCCTCTTATACTCATCTCCTTCTACACACTTACACACTTATACACATACATCTTTATGGCTGCCATGGTTACTACTGTTTGAGCTCATCTTCACTTGTCTGGTCGTGCTAGATTTCAGCATCATCAAATAGTCATGTACTATTTAATGTCCTCAGGTAGTTGGCTGGTTGATGTAGCATGTGGGAGAATTTTTGGTAATTCTCTCACTTACAATCATAAACACTTGTGTCTTTCTGCATATACATCCACCAATAACCTTCCTTGATCGCTCGAAAAGCTAGGGACCTCCCCCCTGTGTGATTCCCACAAATCCCATCATGAATTTTGTAAATAACCTAGTTAAAGTCCTTTGGGTATACACATTGGAGCTAGGGCTCGTGAAAGATCTCCTGTAAATTTTTCCTCCAGGATCAATATATAAACGAGTAGCGTTCACACTCACCTAGGGGGTTAATTTCTTATCATTCGGTAGCATTTCGTCTTCTAAATATGAAATGATTAGATCCATCCAGCTAGGACCCTTCTCAATAAAGAGAACGTGCTCAATCGCGATTACTTCATCAATACTGGGTTTGGCGAGGTATTGCATGTCAATTGTTCTCTTGAGATCAAAGTCTACTGCTGAGCTTAGGGATGCTAAAGCATCAATATGATTATTATGCTCCTATAGGGACTATTGCATATGGGCTTCCTTGAACTTTGTTATTAGCTCACGCACCACTATGAGGTAGGCTACCATAATATCAGCTTTGCCATTGAAATACCTAATGAATTGGTTAGACACTAGTTTGGAGTCATAAAATACCTTGAGTTGACTTTCCCCTAGAGAGTTGGCCATGCACAAACCAGCGATGAGTGCTTCATTCTCGAACTTGTTGTTTGAAGCTTCAATGCCTAGTTTAATCCCCTGCTCGATTAGTTCTCATTCTGGTGTCACGAGGATGATTCCCATGCCCGATCCTTTAAAATTGGAGGCATCATCAACATATAACGTCCACTACTCAGAATCACTCTCTTTATAGCACTTTGATTTCTCAACTAACTGTAGGAAGTTCAGACCATCCGCTATAATAAATTCGGCCAATATCTACCCCTTGACTATTGTCATTAGTTTAAAGTGAATATTAAACCTTCCAAGCTCTGCTAACCATTATGACCTTCGCCTAGAAAGATCTCCTTTGTGAAGGATAGCTTGAAAGGGGAAGAATGTCATGATCATAATGGAGTGAGCCTCGAAGTATTTTTGAGCTTCCAACAGGCAATTACCAATGCATAGGCCAATTTTTCCAGTGATAAGTATCTTTACTCAACATCTGGGAGAATTTTACTAGCATGGTATACATGGAACCGTGTCTCTTCTTTCTTGCAAACCAACACTCAGTTGATTGCGTGGCTTGATATTATAAGGTAGAGGTAAATAAGATCCCCTTGATCGAGAATCTCCAGCAAAGAATGTTTACTTAGGTAGGACTTGAATTCTTGTAGGGATTTCAAGAAATCCTCATTCCAGGTAAAGTCCTTATCTTTTTTAAGGAGATAGAAAAGTGGTCGGTAGCGCTTTAATCACTTCAAAATGAAGTAGTTGAGCGCTACATTCTAGTGAGCTTTTGGATCTCGTGCAATGTATTTGGACGCTAGACTTTGTGGATAGCCTCTATCTGATCTTGATTGGCCTCCTCAATTCCTCTCTTTCTGACCAAATAACATAGAAATTTTCTAACTGGACCCCGAATGAGCATTTTCTCAAAATATAAACTTTTCTTGAGGTGGTCTCCCTTATCCTTACTCTTGACTATAATGTCATCAATATAAACTTCCATTATTTCCCCCTTTTGTTTCTTGAACATATTGGTGACCAACCTCCAGTACGTCGTTCCAGCATTCTTAAGGCTAAATGGCATGACTTTGTAACTGTATAATCCAACTGGTGTTATGATTGAAGTGCTATCTTGGTCGGGGTTGAATAAAGGAATTTGATGATACCCCTAGTAAGCATCTAGAAAACTCATTCGTTCGTGTGTCATAGTGGCGTTTACCAACTAATCGATCTTTGTTAGTGGGGAGGCCCTATTGAGGTCAATGAAGTCAATAAAAAATCTTCATCTATCATTTCTCTTGCATACCACCATTGGACTCGAGAGACACTTAAGGAATTGAACTTCTCTAATGAACCTTGACTCCCGACGTTTCCTACTTCCTTCTCCACCACTTTTTCTTTCTCTAAAGTTATTCGATGAGCCTTCTATATGATTTATTTGAATGATGGATATAGGTGGACATGGCGACAGGCCACCGTGGGGTCAATCCCTGACATGTCATATGGATCCCACTCAAATACGTCCAAATTGTTCTTCTGGAAGGTAATCAACTCCTTTCTCTCATGATCGGTCAGTGTTGTACAGATAAAAAATTTCCTCTTCGACGGGCCTTTATAAGAAATAATCTCCTTCAGGTTTTCAATGACACTGTCAATGGGGTAGGTCCTAGTCTCTTCCATTCTAGTCGTCCAAGTCACAATTATTATTTTTATGGAGTGGCCTCGTCCTAGGCTTCCTCTGAAATAACCAATTTTTCCTTCGTCTCTTTTTGGGGCCTAATGACAATGATGTATCATTTTCGAGCAATAACTTGGTCTCCTATAATAGCCATTATTCCACGGTATATGATACATTTGAGCTTCTAATAGTAGGTGGATGGGACGGCTCTCATGGCATGAAACCACCCTTTACCGATAATGGCGTGATGGGGAGAATCAATATCCACCACCAAAAATTCTATGAGTTTTGAAATACTCCTTGCCCTTACCAGCAGGACCACCTTTCCTAATGGCATGGTCATTTTCCCTGCAAAGATGACCAGATGGATAGTCTCTTCCTTAAAATTCTTTAACTTGAGTTTTATCTTGTGGAAAATCTCAAGGTACATCATCTCCGAAGAGCTCCCGTGATCCACTAGTAACTTATCCATATTCCAGTTTGCAACCTTAAGAGTAATTAAGTGCATCATGGTGTGGGGTTATCACCCCAACTAAGTCTTCCATTGTGAAGAGAATATACTTATTTTAGTCTATATCCTCTGGTCGTCAGTGCTTTACCATCCTGGATTTTGGCAGGATCTATATGGAAGGCCTCCATTATGGTTGTTACCTTCTTGATCTCCATTTGAATAGTATTCTCTTAGATTTTGTTGAGGTCGAACAGTTTGTGTATCACCGCGAGCTTGTGTCCCATCTCACCATCTAATATGTTGTTTACTTTCTGGTCATCATTAGTTATGGCCCTGTCATATTTCTTGTCTATATACTTATTAACGTGACCAGCGTGGGCCAACTCTTCTAAATGAGACTTCAGTGCCTTGCAGTTCTTTGTCCCATGTCCGTTCTCCTTGTTGACTGCGCATTGGAGCGCATTGTTCCTTTTAGTCGGATCACCTCCTATTTGCTTCTGCTACATCAAAAACTCTTTGACTTTTATTTTTCCTAGGATCTTCTATATAGGTTAATTGAAAATTGTGTTGAAAACTGTGTTAATAAAAAACCATTAGTCTTTGATATTGGGACTGTGATGAGTATTAAATTCAACACAAATGAATGAGAAAGCGCAACACGGTGTGTATGTGGTTCAGCAAGAATGCCTACATCCACGGTGGTTCTCTCAGTATTGTTTCGATATACTCCGGGGAGTGTTTTTACAGAGAATACAATACGTGCCTCTTGCCCCAGGATTAGGGTTTGTTATATACATGCTTGTTCTTGGGGAGTGAGGATGTTGGACTCCTCCACATTACTCTATCACTTCCTAGAATATCTCCTTATTATATTTTAGGAAGAGACTAAGTCATAACTAATTTCGGTAGGGATGCGGGGCTCCTAGGCTTTGGGCCTTTATCGGGCTACTTGTCTGGGCCCGTGGTGGCTAAAATGGTACCCACAATTGCCCGTAAAGTTGTTGGGCCATAATTTGGGCTCAATAAATTTAAATAATTTGTCATAATGGCTTCCTTCTAAATTGTGCAGCTCTTCACAAGATTGAAAACTGATTTAGGCGGCAACTTGCTTCGTGTCCGGTGCGCGATGATTGGAAGCACTTAAAAGTCCTTTGCAACAACGATTTGTAGTTGTCATTTCAAATTTTATCTTCTTCTCTAAGATCCTACCATTGCGCCCTCGTTCCTAGGTCATCGTCTTTCCATCTCAATCTCCTCCATAGTCTTCCCTTGTGACTTCGCGTCATCTCAATCCAAGTTTTTATTTCGTAAGTTCTTCTTATTCTTTTTCTGTGCTTTTTTCTTTTGCAATCTCCTCGCATTTGTAGTTAGGGTTTTGCAAATGGAGAAAATAGGTAATAGGTCGATAACTGAATTTAGGAAATATTACAACATCCCAGATTGGGTAGACATTGAATGTGCCCCTCTCCCTAAAAATGTTAGAGAAATAGAAGGTGCTCATTGGATTCACGTTCTTTTGCTGTCTCAAGGGGGCTCACTTTCCCCCCAAGTAATTTGTTTTTTCACTTCTTTGGTTATTTCAATATTGTCCCCACACAGTACTTGCCAAATGTTTGGAAGATAGTTAACGGTGTCCATAGAATAAATTAGCTCTATGGCACCAATCTAGGGCTTGCTAAGATATGTTTCTACTACTCCTTCTCGAGTATAAGTTCTGGTCTTCTTTACATCAAGGCCAGGAGTCCTGACAGGGTATTGGTAGTAAATCTACCTGATTCCCACAAGGATTACTGGCAAGAGGGTTTTCTTTCTAGGAATTGGAAATTTCCTCCCCATACCGAGGGGTTGAGGTCTGACAGGTTCATGATCCCTTTTTATGGGGAGGAGTATATAGGTAGGATTAATTTTTGTTCTGATCTTTGATCTTCTTGTTAATATATGATTTTTCTAATATTCTTCTCTCTTCTTTTCAGTGAGGACAAAGAATTTGGAACCTGCTCTCAGTGAGGTTCGAGCTGCCGAGCTGATTAAGGCTTCGAACATTAGAGAACCTTTGGCTGATGGCGAATATCCTCGGTCAGCTACTTTTCTTCTGGAGTACAAAAATATTGGGTCTAGTTTCATCGCACGACCTGTAGACAATATCCCTGAGCTTGATATCACTGAAGAAGTTACTGCAGACCCTATCCAATTGGATGAGGAAGAGAGAAGCTCTGGTGAGGATAGTGAGGGTGATAATAGGAGTGTTACTGAAGGTGGTTCCAGCATAGAGAGCTCTGATAAAGAGTCTTCCAGCTCGAAAGAGGTTTCAGAGGCTCGAGAGTCTTCCAGCGAGTCGAGCAGTTCTAGCGAGGTAGAAATGGCTCCTCCCAGAAGAAATCTGATCAAGGACGATGATGATGAGGATGATGTGCTTCTTTCTAGGAAGTTGAAGAAGCAAAAGTCTGGTAGTGGAGAAGTTGCCACTAGCTCTCAGCCTGCTTCCATTGAGCAGGAAAAGAACAGTTGAGAGAGAACGAGAGAACGAGAGAAAGAGGGAAGAGGAGAGGAAGAAGGTGGAAGAGAAGAAGAAGATGGAAGAGAGGAGGAGAGCTGAGAGGGATAAAGAGAGAGAAGAGGAAAAAAGGAGAGTGGAAGCGAGGATAAAGGCCAGGAAAGCTTTGGTGCCCGTGTCTACATTTCCCGAGGGGGCCTCTATCTCCACCTCTCCCCAATTGGCTCATGCGCTGCTCGAGAGAGCAGTTTTGCCTGCTGATCGACAGAGGGCAATGGGGATCGACCAGTTAACCCTACAAGCGAGCCAGAGGCTAGCCTTGGTAAGTCTATTTTTTTTTCAATACTCGTAATTTTTTATTCAATGCTTTCTTCTAATTCTCCCTTTTTACTCGCAGTTCGTGACTGAATTTGCTGTTCTCTACCGTACTCACGATGAGCTGGTGAGTAGGAATGCGGATTTAGAGAAGAAAAATGTTAAACAGAAGGGGAAAGGAATCGAGTTGGAGGCCAGTCTGAAGGCTGCCGGCGAGGCCCAGAAGTCCTCTGATCTAGCCCTTGTTGAAGCCAACAGAGTGAAGGAAGCGGCGACCAAGGAGCTGAATGAGTTGAGGTAGTCCTACAATCTGATCTGTATGAGCAAGCTGCCCATGGTCGAGGAAAATAAGGTGCTATCAGAGAAGGTGAAGAAGATTGAGTGTGAGGCTGCTACCATTAAGGAGAGTTCATACAACTCTGGGTGGGCTGCCGCGTATGAGGACGCTGATGCTCAGATAGGCTACATCAGCCGGCTAAACTTCAAGAAGGGCTGGAATAAGGCTCTTCTGGCTGCTGGGGTGGACGTTGATTTACCCTTCTTCGATGAGCATAATCCAAGCTCAAAGCCTATTATGGATGAGGCTCCTGCCCTAGCTATTGATGGTGGCGTTTATGCATTTCTCACCATTCCTGCTTACATTCCCTCCGTTTAAGGAACAATAATTGCTCCATCTGTGGGAGGTGCTCCCGCTGCTGTTGACAAGGGAAAGAAACCAGTGACCTCTGAACAGACTGAGGTTGTCAACTAGCTTGCTTTTAGGACATCATTTGTATTTTTTGCTTTTTTTGCACTGCTCTTTTTTAATTATTGATGTACTTGGCCCCTTTATTCGAATGAAATGAAAGTACTTTCTTTTCTGCGCACTGATTCTTTTTCTTCTTACTGCTCGTATGGCTTGTAGTTGATTGATGTAGATGATTATATACCTCCCACCTCTTAACTAGGAAGGATCCTTGGTCCTAACGGGAGCATTCAAGTTCGTCAGGCCTTTATTAGGATTTGCAAGTCTCTCATGTCGAGAAATAAGAGTTTTAAGGGCCAGTCTAAGCTCGTCGCTAAATTGAAGGATAGACTTCAGGAGATGGAAGAAGTTGTCACCTCTGTCCAAGAGGAAGTAAATAATTTAAGAGCCAAGCTTCTAGATGCCTCCGAAATCAACCAAATCGGAGAAGTTCTTCAATAGGAGAATGAAACTCTGAGGAGGGAGGTGTCGCGACTCCGAGAGAATGCGCCGAGAGTCGCACCTCTAGTTTTGCGAGGTTCCTCTTTATTAGCTGTTTCGTGAGCTGGCACAGGGCCGAGCACCGTCCCTCAAGCTTTGTGAGGTTCTACCCCATCGGCTGGTCCGCGAGCTGGTACAGATGAAGGGGGTCCAGCTAGGGAGATGAATGAGCTTCGAGAAGATATTTGTCGAGCATATGTGATTGTTATTGGGCTTCAAGGAGACGTCACATGACTGAGGCATCTATTCAAGAAGGGTCCTTGCTGAGTGTGGGCTGACGGTTATGAACAAGGTTGGATAGATGCTCTAACGAGGCTGACAAAGATTGAAGAATTATCCTTTATTAGGGGATGGTTGAGCTCCCTCAGGGAGATACAAGTCCCAAGGAACTCAGTACTCTGGTACCGTCACGAGATCTCTCCTTCCACTTTGAGGCCTAATCCTTCCAAGAGGGATGACCAGTGGATCCATATAGATGTTATCCCCAGGCAGGGGTTAGAGCCAGATGCGAATGAGGTCGAGGAGGAGTTGGCTCCTCATCCGAACGATGGTCGAAGAGCACAAGTGGCTGATTATCTTGTTCAGAGGCCTAATCCTCATTAAGATTTTAACGAATGTAACTCATTGTACTTGTAATGAAGCAATGTAATATTTATGTCCTGGGCGATTTTTTCAACTAAACATGCGTTCTATATTTTTTACTTCATTTATTCCCCACTTGATTATCTTGGGCCCTTCATGGACGATTAGATTTGTAGGGTTGTTTCCTTGAGTGAGTATCCTCCCAATCCAATATGCTTTTGGTATACCATTCTACCTCACTTTACCTTTTAGGTCATGTCGTCATACTACCTTAGGCCTAAGTGTGGCAATGGCGAGGACACACATGGTGTTGGATGTTCTATCCGATCACGTTTTCTCAACCAAACATAGTTTGGTGACCAATTTGTTTTGGTCGAGCTGCCTAAGGGTCCCCTGTAGGGCTTCATATATTTCCAGGGCAATGCTAGAAGGTTATTCATGTTTCATAATGAAATCATGAGGAGGGTGAGACCCTGCTTTTATGCTTTGAGTAGGGTGCCTATCGGTTGGGAAAGATGTGCAAGTTATAAACTTCCTAATAAAGAATTACCACTTCATAAAATTTCATTGCCAAACAGCCTTTTATTAATAAAAAATGAGTTGCCACTTCAAATAATGTAATAAAATAACAATGAAGAAAAGCTAGAAATAGAACTTTTTAAGGTTAGAAGCATTCCAAGCTCAGGGTATCTCTCTGCCCTCCATCGTTTCTAAGTGTTAGGCTCCTTGTAGATCATCTCTTGTTACCTTGAATGGTCCCTCCTAGTTCGTTCCTAACTTGCCATCTGATGGTTTCACTGCGCTGCTAAGGACTTTCCTTAGGATGTAGTCCCTAACCTTGAATGCTCTTGGATTAACCCTCTTGTTATAGTGTCTCGCGAGCTGTTACTGATAGCTCGCTAGTCTTATTAAGGATAGTTCCCTGCGTTCATCATCTAGGTCAAGTTCAGCGAGTAATGCTACATCATTCTAGCCCTGTTCGACTAGGTTGGACCTCATATTTGGTAGGCCAGCTTCCAAAGGGATGATTTCTTCCATTCCATACGTTAGTGAGAATGCAATTTCCCCAGTTTCCCGCCGTGGGGTAGTGCGGTAGGCCCACAGAATATGTGGTAGCTCGCTCACCCATGCGCCCTTGGCTCGCTCTAATCGTTTCTTCAGCCGATCGATCACTATTTTATTGGAATCTTCGGCTTGACCGTCACTCTGGGGGTAGGCCACCGAGCTGAAATGGTGCTTTATCCCGTGTTCATTGTAAAAGTTCTGGAAGGATCCGCTCTTAAATTGTGTTATGTTGTCAGTGATGATGGTTCTACGGATTCCAAAGCGAGTAATTATATTTTTCCATATGAATCTCATCATATCTGCATCTTTGATGTTCACTAGTGACTCTGCCTCGATCCATTTGGTGAAGTAATCTGTTGCAACTAATAAGTACTTCTGATTATCGGCAGTGGTAGGAAGAGGGCCTACGATGTCCATTCCCCATTGGGTAAAAGGCCAGGGGTTGGTGAGTGATTTTAGATTCCTCGTAGGTTAGTGGGCCATAGGAGCATGTAGTTGACATTTCTCGCACTTGCAAGCATATACCCTAGAATCTCTCTACATTTATGGCCACCAGTAGCCTTTCTTCATTTCTCGGAAAGCTAATGACCTTCCTCTAATATGGCTTCCACAAATTCCTTCATGAAGCTCACAAAGAACTTTCTCGATGTCTTTCGAGTGAACACAACGAAGGTAAGGGCCGGTGAATGATCTCTTGTATAATCTGCCCTCAGGAGATAAGTGAAAGCGGGAAGCTTTGACTCTTATCTGATGAGCGACCTTCTTATCGTCTGAAAGTGCACCATCCTTCAAATAGTTCCTCAGGGGTCCATCCAGTTGGTCACTGACTCAATCTAGAGCATATGTCCTATGTCCGGCAGCTCGTCGCTCTGGTTGATGCTTGGATGGGCGAGGAAGTCGATGGGGATTGTTCTCTTTAAGTTGAAATCGATTGCTGAACTCAGGGTTGCCAGGGCGTCGGCATGGTTGTTATGTCCTCTGGGAAACTGTTGGACACTGAATTCCTCAAATCTGGACATTAACTTCTTTGCCAAGGCGAGGTAGGCTTCCATTATTTTGTCTCTTGTGTTGAAGTCCTCACTTATCTGATTGGAGACTAATTATGAGTCGCCGAACACCTATAGCTACTTTTCTCCTAACGTCCATGCCTTCTGCAGGTCGACTATCAGAGCCTCATATTCTGCCTTATTATTGGAGGCTTCAAATCCTAGTGTAATTCTCTGCTCGAGGATTATTTCTTCTGGAGTAACAAGTACAATGCCTACTCCTTCCCCCTTTGAGTTGGAGGCTCCATCAACAAACAGTCACCAAACTCCTTCTAATGAGTGATCTTCATGTGCTGAGGTTGGTCGCAAGGATGATCGCCCGTGAACTCCATGATGAAATTAGCAAGGACCTTCCCCTTGATTGCATTCCTGGGTTGAAATTGGATGTCAAATCATTCGAGCTCGACTGACCACTTGGAGATTCTTCCAGACAGATCTACTTTTCACAGGACTGCTTTAAGGGGGTGTGAGGTAAGGACGATGATAGTGTGAGCTTCAAAGTAGTGCTTCAGTTTCCTCGAGGCTATGACCAGTGCAAAAGTGAGCTTCTCTAGGGGTAGGTACCGCCGCTCGGCATCTATCAAGGTCTTGCTCGCGTATTAGACTGAGTGCCGAATTTCTGACTTTTCGCATATTAGTGTAGAACTGACAGTATGGCTGGAGACCGCGAGGTATAGGTACAGGGAATCATTTTCTTGAGGTATAACTAGCAAAGGTGACGTACTGAGATAAGCTTTGAGTTCTTCCAATGCTTTTGAACAATCTTGATTCCACTCTACTGTCTTGTTTCCTTTCAAGAGCTGGAAGAATGGCTTGCACTTCTCAGAGGACCTTGAGATGAAATGGTTCAAAGAGAAGAGCATAATCATGAGCTTTTGTATGTTATTGATTGCATCAATCTGGTCCGGGTTGGCCTCAATCCTCTCTCGCTAACCAAGTACCCGAGAAATTTTCCTGACTGGACACCAAAAGATCACTTGCTCGCGTTGAGTTTCATTCGATATTTCCTGAGGATTTCAAAGGTCCTTCACAGGTCAGAGAGATGGTCTTCTTTTCACTTGCTCTTGATGAGCATTTCATTAATGTAGACTTCCATGGTATCTCCCAATTGGTCTTTGAACATCTTGGTGACCAGCCACTGATAAGTTGCTCCTGCATTCTTGAGCCCAAAGGGCATAACTTTATAAGAGTATAAACCAACGGTGGTGATGAATGATGTCTTGTCTTGGTTCGGTGCATATAGAAGAATCTGGTGATAATCGGAGTATGCGTCCAGGAATCTCATCCTCTCATGAGTTGCTGTGGCGTCCACCAATAAGTCGATCTTAGGGAGGGGGAAACTGTCCTTAGGGCATGCCCTATTAAGGTCAGTGAAGTCTACACAAACTCTCCATTTTCCATTGTCCTTCGAAACTACTACTGGGTTGGAAATCCATTTAGGGAATTGAACATCCCGTATGGATCCTGCATCCATCAGCTTCTTTACTTCCTTTTCTATAGCTTCAGCCTTCTCGAGCGCAGTTCATCGTGCCTTTTGCGCCATAGGCCTCAAAGTGGGGTCGATGTGCAACCGATGACAAACCACATTGGGGTCAATTCCAGGAATCTCATATGGTTCCCACGTAAAAACATTTACATTACTTCTCAACAATACTATCAATTCTTTCTTTTCTTTATCTGTGAGAGAAGCTCCAATCAAGAACATCCTGTCTTTCTTGCTCCCACCAGCTATGATCTCTTCCAAGTTTTGAATGACCCGCTCAGAGGGGAGGAGCCTGGTCTCCTCCACCCCGGGTCTCCCATACTTTAGTTGCTATTTCGAAGGTATCAAAACTTCTTGTTGCTCGATCTTCTCTTTGGCCTTCTCGACCTTCTTCTCTGGTTTCGAGCGAATGGCCGCGATGAAGCACCTTCTTGCCATCGCTTGATCTCCGTGGATCTCCATTACTCCTCGTTCAGCTACGTACTTGAGTTTATGATGGTAGGTCGACGGGACTGCCCTCATTGCATGCAGCCATCCCCTGTCGAGGATAGCTTGGTATAGTGAGTCAATACCGACGACCAGGAACTCGATCATCTTGGAGACATTTCCTTCCCTTACAGGCAACACGATTTTTCCTAATGGGATAGTTACTTTTCTAGCGAAGCCAACTAGAGGGACAGTGGCTTCCTTCAGGTCGGCAATGCTTAGCTTCAACATTTTGAACAGGTCGAGATACATCACCTTGGATGAGCTTATATGGTCGGTGAGTAACTTGTTGACGTCATAGTTGGCTATCCTGAGGGTAATGATCAAAGCGTCATGATGTGGGGTTCTTACCCCCACCAGATCTTTATCTGTGAACACGATGTGTTTGCTATAATTGACGTCATCTACTCGTCGATGTTTTCCTGACTGTGTCTTTGCTGGATCGATCTAAAAAGCTTACATTATCGTTGTAATCTTTTTCACTTCCATCCGAGTTGAATTCCCTTGAATCTGCTTCATATCAGATACCCCGTGAATTATTGCAAATTCATGGCTAGCATCATCCTTGAGTACATTATTGGGCCTTGTGTCTCCATTGGCAGCAACCTTCTCTGCCTTCATCTCCATAAACTCATTTAGATACCGGTCTGGGCCAATTATTCAAGGTGAGACTTAAGAGCCTTACAATGTTCAGTCTTATATCCTCCCTCTTTGTGAAAAGCGCATCTCAGCACGTTGTTTCTCTTTGAGGGATCTCCCCCATCTTTCTAGGCCACCTAAAAAATGGCTCATCTTTGATATTTTCTAGGATCTTATAGGTTGGTTCTTTGAAGACAGTATTTACTACCTAAAATTATTTCGAAACATCGTTCTTGCCTCCATTCTTGGAGATACCCTTTCCCCCATTCTTTCCTCTTTTCTTCTAATTTTTAGCCTTATCATTGCCCTTGGAAGTGAGCTTAGCCCGACCATTCTCCCTTGCACTGAGTCGAGTCACATCTTCCACCTTGGCGTACTTCTCGATGCGAGCCATCAGGTCATTGATCATTATGGCCTCCTTCTTCGTCAGGGACTGGTGCAGAAGGTAAGAGATGGGTAGGCTAATCTTAAAAGAGCCCACTGCTACCTGTTCTGAACAGTCCTCGACCTCGTTGAACAACTCCCTGTACCTCTTTAGGTAGTCCCAGAAGCTCTCTTGAGGCGTCTTCTTCATTGTTATCAAAGCATCCATCCTCTTTGGATGGGAGCTGCTGCTAATAAAGTGAGCTGTGAAGAGCTCGTCCAGGGACTCAAAGCTCCTGATGGACTTATGAGGGAGCCTCTAGAACAACTTCTGGGCCACATCATGCAGGCTTAAAGGAAAAATCTAGAACATTAGTGCATCCCTGTGGTTCCAGAGGGTCATAGCCTGCCTGTACTACCTAATGTGATCGATAGGGTCGGTCTTTCCGTCATAGATCTTGAATCTCTTAATAACAAATTTCTTGGGGGCTTCTTCTTCTTCTTCTATCTACCTTAAAAAGGGGATTTCATCTGGGTCTTGATAGCTTTCCTATCAATATCCCTGGTTGATCTAGCACCCCGATGAGCTGGGTGCTGGTCCATCTCTCTTCGAACCAAATTTTGTATAACCTCATCACCTCGAGCTGGGATCTTGTAATGGTGAACTGGTCATTATTGTTCGAGAAAGTCGTCATCCGACTCGTGCTCCTCAAATCTTTGGGATCCATGCCTATGGTTCCTTCCTCGACTGCGAGACTTGCTCGCTTGAGGACTAGGAGTTCGGTATGGGCACTGCCTGGTGTTGAGATGGAGTTCCCTCTCCATCCTTTCCAATCTCCTTTTGAGGCGAGCATTCTCAGCCTCTTTCTTGCGAGCGGCCTCTCCTTACTCTTAGAGCCTTAGCTCATAGGCATCGATCAACCTGGAGATTTGTGTGGACCTCGCTGGTCCCCTGACTTTCTTCTGAGGCCTGACTCTCTGGGTGACCCCTTTGATCTGATCGTTGAACTTCAGATCTGATCCTGTGAGGGGCAGGCTGTTCTTTGATATCCCCTGCTTGAGGGGAGTTGCTGTTGTGTCCAGACATTCCAAATCCTTTGTTGGTGAGGGCTTTCCTAAAGGAAGACAAACGTTTCCCACAGACGGTGCCAATTGTGGTGAGTATTAAATTCAAAATAAATTAATGAGAAAGCGCAATCACCAGGGGAAATAAAAAATATAAAAAATGTCAATCACATAACACAGTATGTACGTGGTTCAGTAAGAATGCCTACGTCCACGGTGGTTCTCTCAGTATTATTTCGATATACTCTGGGGAGTGTTTTTACAGATAATACAATACATGCCTCTTGCCCCAGGCTTAGGGCATGTTATATACATGCTTGTTCTCGGGGAGTGGGGATGTTGGACTCCCCCACGTTAGTCTATCACTTCCTAGAATATCTCCTTACGATATTTTAGGAAGAGACTAAGTCATAACTAATTTAGGTAGGGATGGGGGGCTCCCAGGCTTTGGGCCTTTACCGGGCTACTTGTCTGGGCCCGTGGTGGCTAAAATGGTACCCACAATTGCCATTAAAGTTGTTGGGCCATAATTTGGGCTCAATAAATTTAAATGATTTGTCATAATGGCTTCCTTGTAAATTGTGCATCTCTTCACAGGATAGAAAACTGATTTAGGTGGCAGCTTGTTTCGTGTCGTGTAATCTTGCATTATTTACATTCTTTATTTGCTTCGGTCATTATCTTTTCTTATTAATTTGTGTTGAACTTAATTGTCATCATAGGGACCATTCTATTTCTTGTTCCCCTTTGTGGGATTTTTCTCCTTGTCACCTTTGGCGCGAGTAGTCTCTACTTGGAAATTATTGATCACATCTTCTACCTTGGCGTACTTGTCAATACGCGACATTAGGTCATCGATGGTGTTAACCTACGTTTTGGTGATAGACTGGTGTAGCATGGAAGTAGTGGGCAAATCGATCGTGAAGGATTCTATGGCAACTTGCTCTGAGCAATCCTCCACTTCATTTAACACTTCCTAATAGTGATTGGCATACTTGTAAAGAGTTTTATGCGACTTCTTACTCATCGTGAGCAGCGAGTCCATCATCTTTAGATGAGAGTTGGGGGTTACGAAGTGAGTAGTGAAGGCCTCAGCGAGGACCTTCAAGCTCTTGATAACCCTGTGAAGTAGCCTCTCGAACCAATTCTAAGCTATGTTGTCCAAACTTGAAGGGAAATTTCGACACATGAGAGCATCGTTGTGACTACATAGGGTCATAAACTGCCTATATTACTGAACGTGATAAATGTTTGTATTTATCTTTATCATGAGTAGGTTGGGTCAGGCGTGCCCCAAGTATTCGCTGGACTTGGTAAGGCAGGCATGGGTTGGGCCAAATATAGTTTGGTCTCCACAATAGGTTAAAATATATTTATTAGGTTTATTTTAGTATTTTAAATCTTTCCCAAGGATTGAATTAAAATGAATTTAAAATGACAAATTTTTGGCAAAAATAAGCTAAAATGGTGATTATAAATTTTTAACAGCTTTTCAAGATTAACATTTATGATGAATATGCTTATTATATTATTTTTATAGGTTCCCCTAGAGATTAATGGGAATCAAAATTGAAACGGGCACTAAAATGACAAAGTTTAACTTATAAGGCCTAAAACTGGGGATATTATAGTTTTATATAATTTACATTTTTATGCCTAAAATTTTCATGTATGATATATTTTGTATTAGCATCGGGAGTTTTGACAACAAATGACTTGAAATGAAAATTTTAATTGGATATGTCATGACATGACACGATCGACACATTTGTACTCTATAATCACTCAAGTCTTCGTTGAGGTCGTTCCATAGCTTTTCAAAAACGACTTTAAATGTCTCACAACTTTGTAGTTCAAACAAAATTGAAAATGTGAAGTTTTGAAGGTCCAAAAATGGGTTGAAGTTGGTGAGATGAATAGTGATGTGAATAGTACCAAAAGTTGTTAAAGTTTTATTTGGTTAAAATAATTCACTAACAGGGTTTTAGTCATCAAATGATAAGTTGAAGCTTCTACATATAGGATCTTATGTGAGAGTTTTTGCTCATTTAAAAAGAAAAGAAAAGGAAAAAAATAAACCAAAAGCAAATGCGAGTTCTAAGAGACTCCCAAAAAGAAAGGCCGATCGAAAAAAAAGGATGGCCCCCACCCCGAAAACCTTCTTCTCTCCCATCCACTTATTTTCCATTTTTCGACTACAATTCAATATTTTGGTGGAGATTTTGAATATTAGTTTTTGAAAAATTTACTAATTTTGCGTATAGAATCCATGTATTCTCATTTATTTATTCTTGTTTTAATTAACTCTAAGTTTAGCTAAATTTGAACTAGGGCTAGGTTCAAATTACACATGTTAGCATTTATTTGACTCAATATATCGTAAACATTATGTGCTTCAATGTTTAATGTCATCTCCTGTTCACTCGTCTATATTTTATGTTTGAAATTTTAAATGAGATATTATTTGTGTTTTATTATATTTAGTATATGATTTATTTAATTAAATATCTACACGTAGTGTTTTGACGGATTCAATTAATGATTCAGTTTTAAACATTAGTTTGACGAAAGCGATGCTACTTTATTGATGTTAATAATATAAAAATTGAAATTTCACGACATATCATCCATGATAGTAATGCCTATAGGCCAAATTACCGTGTTAAGTAAAATTAGGGATATTGTCAAAGATGAATTTAACCATGTGTAATGGATTTCGAATCTCTAGCCCAGTTATTAATTAATTCTAAGTCACAAAAATAACCATTTAATTAAATCAGCCACGTTAAAATTTTAATTAAATAATTTCTTGCATGTTCTTTCGCATAGTGTTATTTTTTTGGCATTATTTTAGTTTGTGTTACAATAGTTACAAATTTTATTTATAAAAATCTCAACCTTTTTCCACCTAGATTAGAAATTAAAATTTATAGATAAAATCGAGTTATTCACTCCAAAAAGCATATATTTTGCATAGTTCATTTGAGTTGAACCACGCACTTGCATGCTATACTATAAAATGATTCGCGCACTTGTGAGTAAGTATGTCAGATTTAACAAATTTATATATAGTAATAATCTAGGAGGCAACACAAGTCCAATAATTTTCTCATGTTTTTTAAATTTTATATAAAACATTATGATTTTTTGAAAAATTTAACTAATAAATTAAATGAAATATTTGTTTTCCTTGGAAAAAAACTTAATAGCCCGTTAAGTTTTGGACTAAAATGACTAAACCAGTAAATCTGTGGATTTTGTGTGCCAGTAACTTCTGGGTCTAAAGTACCACAAAGAGTAAATTTTTAGGGATTAAAGTGATAGTAACCTTTTATTTTTTTTAATCAATATGCATATATATCACAAGAGAGAAAATGAGCAAATAATTATATTAGCCTATATTTAACATGGTGTAGTGTCAAAATGACGAAATTTGAGATAAAATGTTTTTAAGATGCAAACTCTAATGGGAATATATATAGACTTCAATAAATAAGCAGGAAATAAAAGTGCAACAATATACACTATCTCAAACTTTTCCTAAAGATGTGCAACGGCCAAAAACATGACAACCAAAATCATAATTAAAACTTATCGATTATAATGTAACCAATAAAAATGGGTGCCACAATGGAAATGTGTTTATCTTCAAATCTAGAGTTCACCTCATTGAAAGCACTATTTTACCCAGTTCAAAAAAATGGAAAATTGATAAATTTATAGACCCAAAAATAAATAAGAAAAATAGTCATGCTTGTAGTAATATATGACTCAATTAGTTATATATGTCGTCTGATCAAGGAGGCATGATATATCCTCATGATATTATATCATTATCAGACCATTATGACACTCTCAATCATTAATTATTTGATAATAATGGAAGATAATACAAAAGGAAAATGTTAACATGTGCCCTAAGGGAACATGTTTTGAGCATCAAAATAGTAAGTATGATATCTCCACATGAGTATTTTTACCCTATTAATCATATGTCAGAACATTGTTCCTACTATTTTTCTGTTCTAAATGTGTGCTCTTAGGGCACATGTTATCAAGAACCAATATAAAATACATCGTTGGTTTTAAACCAATACTCAATTATGAGTGATCTCACTGTAAATGGTACATGGATATGCATTATGTCTTGTTCACGTAGAAAATTCATAAAAATATTGCATCAAAAAAACATCATTAAGTAATTATCAATAATTAATGAGTAGCGTCTCAAACATCTTTTCACATGTCTAAAAATGATTTAAATGTGTATATTAAATGTATATTTTGTCTCAATATATAAATACTTAATGTATTTTAAGAACTAATTTAGTGAATATATTTGGGGTACATATCATTTTTGCTTATGTTTTTCAAACAGTGACGTCGATATTTTAACATTAAATTAAAAGTATAGTCGGGTGACCATATGTAATATGTATGTACAAACGTATTTAAATTATATTTATAGGGAATGAGTAATACAATATGTCTAAATGAATTCTGAAGAACATAAAAGCATATAACCAAAAAAATGGGATGAAAATTTTCTTGAAATTATTAAAAATATATGAAAAATCAAAACAATAAAAAATAAACACGCCGTAGCTTAGAGATCAAAAGAAGGAAATCGATGTCGAGTATTGTATTTTACACAATTTTCTTAAGACAGATTCGTCCCCTCATGGGTGTCCAAAGTTTGATGAACATCTACCTCCCAAAATAAAAGGATATTTTTGCCTTTTGTAAAATTGACACTTCAATCTATAATGCTGCAAAGAATCAAAATCACATGGTGTACTCTATCATGGATTTGACTCAAGGTGAGGTGAAAAATAACAGAGATTTGACACTCAAAATGAAATATTATTGCGAATGAAGGAGGGGTCGTTTATTTATAGAAAGGAAGACATTCTTTCTAAATAGACACACCCTTTCATGAATAGATATGTCTTTTCTGAATGGTAACAACATTTCATTAATGGACATAACTTTACACAAACTATTACATTTCAGACATAAACTATTACATTTATGATGATTTTATATGCTTGTCATGACTCTTCGTATTTATTTTTTATTCTTTTCCTTGTCTATTTTAGGCAAATAAAAAAGGGGGAACGAATTATGAATTATAAGGGAGAATTGATTTACTTTATTTGATTTATGTTTATCTCATTTCAAGCTCGATACGCCACGAAATTATTTTCTTTGTCTATTATGTATATGACTTTGATGATTATTTGGGAAAAACACAGAAAGAAGAGCAAGGAAAGCCAAGAGACTTAAAGATGTTGAAGATTTTTTTGAAGACTTGCATTTTTAGTTTCTTTCCACTTTTGGATTCATAGAAGGGTATTAGATTTGTATATGATATTTGATAGATAATTCAGATATTTTTATTTTATACCGGCATAGACATATGGGGAGATTTATAAGGATGTGTTTTCCATCGTCCATTGTTTACACCGTGTATGTCGTATACCGCAAAAACTGTCGAACGATTTTCACTATCATTTGTTCAAAGACGACGGATCTGAATATCAAGTATGTTTAACAACGAAAATATACGAGATTGATTTTGGTAAGGAATGTATTTAAGTTTTGAAAACGTTTTACGATTGAATTGGGATATTTTTCGAAACTATTTTTTTTATCAAAATGAGGCATTTTTCTAAGTCAAAATAATTATTGTAAGACCTATAAGCGAGCTTTATAAAATAATTTTTTTCTTCTTATGTCATTCAAATGACCCCTTCGAATGACATCATATGCCGTTTCTTAGGTCGCGAGATAGTTCGTTCCTTTATTGCTTCAAACAACCATGTACTATTTTGCATTTTATCAAATCATTCCGTAGGTCATTCAAACGACATGTAATGTCGTTCGAACGAGCTCCGTCGCCTCAAGTATTTCACTTTACTATAAACACTTATTTTGTGAGATTTTTTGAACAAGACTTTTACTGCACGAATACTGCCTATCTGTAGACTTTTAGTCTTCACTTTTAGGGTGCAAAACCTTATTTTTTTTATTCATAAAATCATCCCATATACTTTGGTGAATCATTTTGGAACCCAACAACACTTATTTGTTGAAGTTTCTCTTGTATAGAAGGCATTCTCTACTGCTGGATTGATAGTTCTTGCGAAAGCTATTTGTTGAAGACTACGGTCATTGGGGATAGGGTATTCACTGCTGAAGAAAGAGTTAAGGTTCTTCAGGTTATCGAGGGAATATGTGATAACCCGAATATAATTATGATAAATCATGTTTAAATCATGATTAGCTTATGTGATATGGATAATATGTTATTAGTATATATATAATGTTAAGTCATTATGTTTAGTTTAATCCTACCTTCATAAAGCTTGAAATATCGAATTAGTTACAAATGTGAAATTTTAAAGTTTTCGATAGGAATGTTCCTGTTGGAGGCTGGTTTTGACCTTTATGACATAACAATTAACTTCAGGTGTAAACTATATATTTGTATATATATGAGTTAGGTTTATAAGAAAATAAACGGTTCATCAAACGGACTTTCGAGTGGGAAGATATTGTCTTTTTACGAATAGGGGGTAAAGTAGTCATTTAGCCTTAAATGATATTTTGTTTTATATAACGCCACATGTTATATTTTGATTGGACCAAGGGGGTGGGGGGGTGACCTTATGAAAACTTATAAACCTTGAATTAAGCTCTTACTTCATCATATTTCATACATGGAAGAGTTTTAACCTAAGGAAAGAGATTTTTGAAGTTTAGGAAGAAAGTGTGAGGAGAAATTGAAGAAAAATTCATAGAAAAATAACATAAATCCCCTAAGGTAATTCCATCCATGAATCTTGTTATTTTTCTTGAATTTATGATTTATATGATATAAATCCTTGATTGTTTATTGACCTTTCATTCTTGGGTGCATATGTATGGATATATGCAAGTTTAAGTTAAGTTGAATGTACAAAACCCTAAGATTGCTTTGTATAGAAACTTTGTTTATTCAAACTTCCATATATTTCTGTATACTTACTGTAATTGATTTATTACAATTGGATATTAACATGGACTCATATATGTATGACATATTCTAAAATCATGTGAAAATACTAAGAAATGAGTCTTTGGTGAGAGTTTGAAGTTCGGGTATGAAATCTGCCCTAAGGGTGAAAGTATGCCAGCCATGTGTTCGATGTTTTGCTTAACATAGCAAACGAACCTTAAAAATTATGAAACTTTAATTTTATATTTTTCAATATGTTTAATGATGTTGGGTGAAATATCATAGAAATTTATGACGTATAAAAATTAAGAAAATTTCTGGAAGTTGAATGAACGATAAAAGAGCCTATAGGGCAGATTTGTTATGTGGTAAAGAAATGGGCATATATTGCTCTAGGAGACTTGAAATGATGTACCGTCTTTTGTATTGGAATAATAATATGACAAGTATTGAATTACCAAGAAGGAATGAATGTATATTTCGTCTATGATTTCGATATGTTAAATATATTAACCTGGATTTGGATGGAACTTCACTTGTGATAAATGATTTGAATGGAATCATATGATGCTTATGGATTGAATTATGTTTAAATCATTCTTTGAATTATTGATATTCTTATGATGATACTAATATTTCAAGAATGATAGGAGGGGAAGAAGAGCTTATTGAACAAATACCGGATAAAGGCAAGGGAAAAGCTAGTTAAACTGTCAAGGTGAGTGTACTTATGATTGTTTCATATATAGATATGAAAATTATATGTTGGATTTGAATATATTTCTAAGAGTGGATTTGTTTGAATACTTCAGTATTCAAGATTTATTTGTATATTCAAATATCCAGGATTTGTTATTGCAAATGGGCAGAATTATTTGGATATTCATATATCCAGGATTTGTTATTGCCAATGGGCAGAATTATTTGGATCTTATGATCCAGGATTTGTTATAGCCAATGGGCAGAATTATTTGGATATTCACATATCCAGAATTTGTTATTGCCAATGGGCAGAATTATTTTGATCTTATGATCTAGGATTTGTTATTGCCAATGGGCAGGATTGTTCGGATTTTATATCCACAGATTCGATATAGAATTGTTATTCCATTGTAGGGGAAAATTACCTCACTAAGCTTAATGCTTACTGTTTATATTTTAACATTTTCAGGTTTGTACGCTGCCAGCTAGGATACTATATGACTGGTAACTTTGAGAGTTGCACCGTTGGAAGAGCTGGTGTTTAAATATGGGGATTTTAATCTTGTCACACTGAAGATTTTAATACACTCACACATTGTATATATAAATTTAGCATGGATTGAGTTGATCATAGTTAATCACGTTATTGTATGTCTGCTTAATTACGACTCTGATATTGATTTCGGTATGGAATAAGAATAATAGTATGTTCATTGTGCACATTATGTAGAAAAATATTGATAAATGAATTATATTTCCAATGGGCTCAAGATCATGATCTAATTATTATAATGAGAAATTATTAGTATGGAATTTAGTTTGGGGTGTGACAGAATCTTTGTTGGTTCTAAGTTGCAGTCTATGTGGATTTTCTGCGAGAAATTCATTGCAGATTTCTCTATGTAATTGTAAGTCGCGATTTACACTTAATAGTGAAATAAAGGTTTTTACCCAAAATGGTTTTTTCCTCAAATTGTGTTTCTTCCCTAGATGATTTATTTACTTAATGCTTTGAATCACTTAGATGCATGTTTTAGGGTTAAGAAGATAAAATCGGTTTAAATAAATTGGTTCTCTTATTTAATACATAATAAAATTGAGAAATTTTGAAAAAAAATGTTGTCTTTACCTAAAGCACACACAAAAGGGCCTTCTCAAATTGGTATAAGAAATTTTAGCTCAGGATTTTTGCCTCTACACAAACACTCTGAAAATAGGTTCTCTCTCTAAAACAACCTTTCGTGGGTTTGTGTCATATTTCTATTTAGAAATTGTGACTTAAACCTAGAGATAAATTTTCACATTATATCTAAGGTTGTTTCCTAAATTTCTTTCATAGAAATTATTCTCTTTGTTGGATGATGTTATTTTGTTGTATATTTTTTTATCCAACACTTTCTATTTTCAAAATCTTTAAAAAGAGACTACAAGATGTTTATGGTTTTTAAATCTGGAATTTTCTTTAAGTTTTACAGTTTGTAAAATTTTGTGTTGTACATAACTAAACGAATGTTTAGATCAGTTTATATTAAATATCTAACAACTCCATATGAAAAAAAAAATTACAAACGAAGTCTGATTTTCTATGATATTAAAATATCTAATATTCATATAGAAAAACTCTGTAATTCATAGGACTAATTTGTATAACTAAGAGTTGGTGAGACAACATATTGCATGTGAGCGCATCACAGCTGCTAGACAATCTCACACATAAACACATAGAAAGAAGTGTGTAATCTCTTTGAAAAAATTTGTTTGACTAAGTCCACTACAAGGATCAAGGAATTAAAGCTAGAGAAAATAGAACAGGAGAATCAACGCAGACAAAAATATTACCATAGGAGGAGATTTGGCTCAGTAGGTATATTTCTTATCTTGCTTAGGATTTTGAGTATTCTGGTTTATTGCTTGCAATTCTTGTTGATTATAGTGGATTTTTTATTTTGTGGTGTAGAGGTCGCCATGGAGGTTTTCCCTAATTTGGGGTTTTACCACGTAAAAATCTCGTGCATGACGTACTGATTTATATTCTTATTTTTTACATACTAGGTTTCTAACACTTAAAGACTTATAAGTTTTTTGTTTTAAAAAATTGGTAACAAAGCAACTTAAATTTGAATCTAGTTTTTACTTGTTTTACGCATCTTGTTTTTCTTATTCAAAAGGATTTTCTTAGAAGAGTTTATTTCCGAGTTTACCTAATCATTAACTTAGGTTAATAACTTGGTGAACGATTTTCAAAGTCATAATCTAATTTCGGGATTAGTGTTATAAGATGGGAAGGTAAATGGAAGGGAGCAGCCATTCCACCATCATAGGAGACCAAAATTGAGAGAGAAGAGAAAGGATAAGGGAGAAATTAAGAAACACTCAAGAAATGCAATCCAGGGAGGAATTTGGGGCAATTCCAAGATAATATTCTCGTGCAAAAACATCTATAAAGAATGAATTCAGATTCTCCAACAATCTAAGGCAAGTGTTTGAACTTGCTTTGATAGTTTTTGCATGTTTTAATTCATATTAGAGTTGTTGGGTCAAATATGGATTTTAGGTGTGATTCACATGAGAAAAATGGGATTTTGGGGAATGATTCCATAGAAATTAAATTGATTATTATCTCATATGAAATTCAAATTTAGTTCATATATAAAAGGTGAAATCTTAAGAAAAAAATTGAGACTGAATCATGATATAAAGACATGATGTTGAATGATAAAATTGGAGATTTGTGTAATCTATAATTAGAATTAAGATGTGAATTAATTCTAAAAAAATTTACGTGGGACCCCATGATTTAGATCGTTATTGGATAGAGTAATACGTAAAAACATTTATATCGGTGTTTAGGAATGTTAGGGTGATAATATTTTGGGGTTTAAATGATGACTGGAACCCATATGGGGTGAGAAGGAGGGTGAATCCTAGTAAAAAAGCAAAGGAGCCTCACCCAGGCCAAAACCAGGGTGTGAACCGATTTTGCTAGGGGGCGAACCGATCCGGACCACCTATTCAACCCAAGCTTGTTATTCTAATTGCTTCGTTAATTATTTGAGGTTTTCGGGTTATTTTATGAACTTAGTAGATGAGGTTTAGGACTCCTAGAATCTATATGGGATATGATATCACCTTGGGTTTAGTCGAAAATAAAACCAAGGTGTGGAATTATGGGTTTTTATGGTGAACGGATCTCAGAAATTTATAAAGGGATTTGATTGGTAATTTCGAATAGAACTGGAATACAAGTTGGATTGAGATGGCTTAGTGTCTAGCATAATAAACATAATTATGAATTAAAAATATGTAAGTGACTACTTATGTATTTGAGAGTCGGGTCGGGATTAGACTCATGGATTATGGGCTAGCGCTATGAATGACATAAGCATGTTTATCTGATTTTTACACACACACACACACACATATATATATATATATATATATATAGAGAGAGAGAGAGAGAGAGAGAGAGAGAGGATCTCATGAGGACCTCTGTTTGCATAGCGCTGGCGCGGATCAATTTTGATAAAATAGTAAAAAAAATATTTTTCGACTAATATTTTTTATATAGTTTTTAAACATTTCAGTAGGACCACATAAAAAAAATCAACTCAAAATGATTTTTTTTACTATTTTAAAAAAATCGGTCAAACTTTGTCAGTTTTTAGTAACTTAAAAACTAACAAATTTTGACCGATTTTTTTAAAATAGCAAAAAAAATCATTTTGAGTTGATTATTTTTTTATGGCCCTATTTAAATATTTAAAAATCATAAACAAATAATCAGTCCAAAAATATTTTTTTTACTGTTTTAAAAAAATGGTCCTCATTCAGGGTCCGCAAAGTGGGACCTCACTTGATCCTTTCCCATTTTTCTCTATATTTTATTATTCTTGTTACCTTAATGTTAATGGAAGGAAGATATTGGGAGAAATTGGGATTTTAAGAAATTATGTGGTCCAAACGAATACTGAAGTCATTCGAACGAGGTCTCAATTTCATTCGAATGAAAAGACTGGTCGGTTCGAACAAAAAGCCCATTTCGTTCAAAGTGGACATCTAATGACAATCCAATGATCCACCCATTTATAAGGTTTTCCAACCTTGTTATAAGGTCATTCGAAGGCCGATCGAACGAGATAGAAATATTAATCGATCGAGGACCTAACCTCATTCGAACGAACTGCCCATCAATTCTTTAAATCGGATTACCCATGTGTGTTGTCACCATTTGGACCCTTGATCTGATGACATGTCAATGTATGGTGGCTTGGATGAGAAGAATCATTTTTCGTGTGTTTGGAGGAGTTTTTAAATAATTTTTGGTGGGGTTATTTGGGTTATAAGAGGAGAGAATGTGTGAGTCTTCTCCCCCATTATTTTCCATCATTCTTTATATCTATCTCTAGATTTCCATACCCATCTTCATTTCCAAGCATTTTCTCCATAGCCAAACCTTACCACCACCTACAAACCATAATATACACCATTTCTAAGAACTTTCTACCATCTTCTAGCTCGTGTCAAGGAATAAAGTGGGGGAGCAAAGCTTATAGAGAATATTTTTTGGAGTCGTTTGAAGGAGCTCTTGGAGTCGTTGAGCTTAAGAGTTTTTAGGAGCTTTTGATTCATGCCCTTGTGTTTCTCCGCTTCTAATCCAAGCTAGGGTTTCCCTCTTCAAATGTTTAAGATTTTCTAGCTATGAAAAATATGTAGGATGAATGCTAGATGAATTTCAATGCCTAAAATGAAGTTATTTGATGAAATATTGTAGTCTTGTAAAAAAAACGTTTTTAACAATACAAAACCCCAGGAGGGTCTTTTTACAAATATTTGTATTTTACCTTGAAAATGGAAGAAAGCATGTGAAATATATAAACCCATATTTTTATTCGTCTAAGTACATTTTGAGGTATTTTTAGGCTTAAAATCGTCTTTCACATGTGTAGAATCTTGTAGTATGTTATATGATGATATCTTAGACTTGTTAAAGCATGTTATAATGGGTTTTATGAAGAAATGAATTAAATGAAGAAAAACAGCCCTAAACTGTATTACATATTATTAGAATGAAAGAAAATAATATTTGGGGTCACATATTATAAAAGGGCAAAGTTATAGACATTTGCATAAAAATGACCTTCAATGAATAAATATATTTTATGTAGAAAAACATAAAACGATAACATGATTTTTGAGATAAAATCATACAAGGGATGTTTTGAAGGAATAAGGCTGAGTTCTAGTGCCAAAATGAAATGAAATATATTTTTCAAAAAAATTGGGATAAAAGGGAAAAATGGAGATTTTGGTAAAAATGAGGGTCCTAATGGTTGGACTACCGATTAGATTTTATCAATTGGTTTTTTGGTGAAAAACGAATAAAGTGGATAAATGGTACATTGATGAAATGAATGAATGACTTAAACCGTAGAATGGGAAAAACGGCATAAATGTGGAATAATGTGGAAATTAGATAAAATGTTTACACACATTAAATTGGATTGGGATGACATCGGAATACTTAAAGAGGGCCCAGAGCCCTCGCATGAAAGACCCAAAATCAATGTATAAAGCATATAGTAACATAGCCAGCGGTGCGGAGCCCGTTAAAGTATGCGATTATTGGATGATTTTGAGAAAAGATAATGCAAATGGAAATGATAAAGGTTATACATGGGAATGCGTAAAGAAGACAACTTATTGAAATGTGATAAATGAGACTAAAGGCTAAAATATGATTTATTAGTCTCTAGACTTGATAAAGGGTGATGAAATTGGTTAAGTGTGAGTATGAGCTCATCTCTCGGGTGCATTCCATCATAGTTGCATTAATGCAAGTTAAATTGTCAAATGTTTTCAGAATTGATTAAAACACAAGTTATATGTATAGTATTTTTGTAAAAAATGTATAGCTTAGTATTAACCACCATGCTAAACGTTCACTCACCCCTAATTTTTATGTCAAAATCCCACCCCAAGTACATCGAGTAGGGGCGTCGGAAAGGACACGAGTAAAGCCCTAGAGGAAAATCAACACCATTAGTGATATGTCTCTTTTATGAAACAATGTTTTGAAACTTTGGTAAATTTGGAACTTTAAACATTTATTCGGGCCTTTAGCCATGGTTTGTAATAATACAGGGATGAATGTGGTCTATTTCCTATTTAATTAGAATTATGGAATAAATTGGATTTTTATAAATAAATCGTGTAAATTAATTAATTACTTAAAGTGGTCACTTCCTTCTCAAGTTAAAACTTAAAAATATAGTTTTTAAATTAACAAAGTAATTAAAGGACTTTCTTAAATAAAGAAAAATAGAATTTCTCCCTCCCTCTTTCACTCCTTGACTTGGTGCGGGTTGACCATACGGTCACCCAAAGCGAGTCGGATCATTATAAATGGTATCAGAGCAATAGGATCCGCGGGTCTCAATGAGTGGTTACACTTTCTTAGTGTGCTTCCTTCTAATATTTTTTCATACTTAATGTTTTAGTTACTGTCTAGTAAATTTATTCGGCTACCGCTCTCCATACATATTATTGTTCATTGAACTCTCCATTCTTGTGTAAATGCCTCCATGCTATGATATTGCTAGTGGGTCTGGTCGTGCGCTAGCTAGTTGACTCTCTAACTCGGCAGTAATGGGCCAAACACAGTGGGACTGTTGAGAGCACCACCTATGCCTCTATCCTTAAGGAGTTCAAGAGGCTTAACTCATCCACTTTTAATGGGTCAGCTGGCCTAGATATGACTGAGGAGTGGCTTGATGAAGTCACTAAGGTAATGGATATTCTTGACTTTCCATCTAGGCACAGGTTTAAGACTTCCACATTCTAACTCACAGAATAGGCACATCATTGGTGGGGCACCTACTCTACCTGCACCACCAAGACTATGGACTGGGGTTACTACAAAGTTGCTTTCTTTGGAAGATACATCCCGCAAGAATTTAAGGATTCCAATAAGGACGAGTTCTTTCAGTTGATACAGGGAAATACATTTCTTAATGAGTATCTAGTGAAGTTTGAAAGTTTGTCCATGTATGTTGATGTCGTGCAGAGAGACGAGGAAGAAAAACGAGGTTATTCGTTAAGGGCCTCAACTTGAGGATTCGGTCGATTCTATACAGTATGGATCTACCCAACTTTAGATCTACAGTGAACAAGGTGATCCGACTAGAGATCGATGCTGAGGACGGAAAGGCCATTTGGGAGAAGAAAAGGGAACCCTGTAGGTCCCAGTTAGGGAGTCACAAGAAGTCTTGGAGTGAGGCTCGAGACGTTTTTGCAAAGCTTAAGGCAAAGATGGAGGTCAGTTCTTCGTTATCCCAATGCACTAGTGATCATAACCCCATATACCTCACGAAGAGGACCTATTTTGCTTGTGGGCTCCCGAGTCATTTTAAGAGAGATTTCCCTCAGCGGGCTTTAGACAGTCAGCAGACTATTAATTTCTTACTATGTTGGAGTTCTAATTATACAGGCCCTACTCATTAGCAGTATCAGTTCTTTTTGGGTTATCAACAACCCGTGAGTCATAGCATGGATGGTTTACATCCAAGCTAGGTTTAGATTAGATGTAGGCCACGTTAGATGCCCAGTGGTCAGACTTGCAGGTTCAATCTCGGACGAGTTTATGTAATGTCAAAGCATGTTCACCTTCCAGCAATCCTTCAGTGATGGAAGGTATGATTTTTCAGTATAGTACATGGGTAAATGCATTATTTGATTCTGTTACATCTCCATCTTTCATATTGAGTTCCTTGGTTTTTAATGTTGGATTAGAAGTAAACCAATTTCATCCTCCTATCTTCATTGGGCTTCCAGTGGGTGGTGGTATAGTTCTTGATAGGGAATGTCCTAGATATGTGATCATGGCTGAAGATTATGTACTAGAGCATAACTTGATCCTTATAGATATGGATGGATTCAAGGTGATCCATGGTATGGATTATCTGTCATGTTTTGAAGCCACCATCTAATGCAATCGACATAGTGTCCTAGTGTTACTTCCGAATGGGTTTCTTCATCGTTTTAGCAACGAGCAAGGCATTGGCCATCCTTGCAAGTTTTTCTCGGTTCATGAATAAAAATGGCATTTTGGTGGGTTGAGTAGCTTGGCGGCTCGGGATGAGCCTGATAGTTTGGTTTTAAACTACCCTGTGGTGCAGGAGTTTCTCGATGTGTTCCCAGATGACCTCCTCGGGCTACCACCGCGAAGGTAGGTGAGTTTCACTGTAGAGGTGCATCAAAATGTCTCACCCATCTCTATTTTAACTCAAAGAATCGCTCCGACAGAATTAAAAGAGATAAGGGTTCAATTGGAGGAGCTTAATAGTAAGGGCTTCATTTACCCCAATATATCCCCATAGGGAGATCGAGTCCTCTTTATGAACAAAACGGACAATTCTCTTCAACTTTTCATCAATTATATATTATTGAATAGGGTGATGGTGAAGAATAACTACGCTAGGCCCTGTATTGATTATTTGTTTCACCAGTTGCATGGGTCAGGCAGGTTTTTAAAAATTAAGCTTCGGTATGAGTACCATCAGTTACGTGTCAAGGAGGAGGATATTCCTAAGACTGCATTTTGAACACGGTATAGGCACTAAGAGTTTCTTGTGATGCCCTTTGTTTTGACTAATGCCCCGACGATATTCATGGACTTGATGAACCGCATTTATCGTCCCTACCTAGACTGGTTTGTGGTGGTATTTTTGGATGACATAATGGTTAATTTGATGTCAGATATTCACCATGAGGACCACCTCGACATGATGTTGCAAGTGCTCCAAGAGAATCAGTTGTACATAAGTTCAGCAAGTTCAAATTTTGGTTGGAGGAGGTCAAATTCCTTGGCCATGAGATTTTTGTTTAGGGCATTTCCGTCGATCCTTCCAAGGCAAAAAGTCGTATTGAGTTGCATTCATCCGAGTATAGTCGTAGAAGGGTGTAGTTTCTTGGGTCTGGTCAGTTACTTTAATAACTCCCATTTTCTCACGTAAAGCTGGGCAGGTACGATGCGCTGAAGATGGGGCTTATCCATAATTTATATCATTCTCAGCACTAAAATAATATAGAACTTGCTTTTATTACTAATCAAATTTCAAAAATAAATAACAATGTCTGAACAACTGATTTAATGTAATAATACAAACTGAATCATCACCCAATGCTCACAAAGTAAATACAAGTACAAATTGAAATAAATAAATTCCCAGGCTTTTGCTCATAAAATTTATATATGAAATAAAATAATCAAATAAAAAAAGTACAATCTATACTAGAATCAATGGAATGGAATTCGCTACGTCCAATGCAACTGCAAGTTTAATCCGTCATCAGTCCTGTTGTCCCTATTTTTAAGAAAACCCGGAGGGAAAAACATTAATAATTTTGGGTCAGAGCCCTAGAGTTTTAAGGATTCTCCACCAATAAATATGCAACATGTAACTAACTCGAACTTCACGTCTCTCCATCGATGCTCGCATGTATTGAGTATCTCACCTCTCATCTAGAAGCAATCCTAGTTGCATCTTCAAACAAATATCAATTATGAATTCCAATGTTTAAAACTGACATGTAACAATGAAGCTATCTACTATATAGCCATACATCAACTAAAATTGGGTGTTACATCTAACACTACAATCCCCGAATTAACTTCATATTATTGAACACTTAGTCTTGTATAGTTTCAGTGTATACTTCAGTGTCAAATAATGTTCCTTAACTTTAGTCTATCTCCTTAGACTATATAACTATTAATTCACACCAATTATCATCTACGCCATTAGATTATAGGTTTCAATCTCTTTAATTATTGTCTACATCCTTAGACTACCCAATTATTTTTCTCATTAATAATTGTCCACCGCATTAAACATTAAAACTTAGATTTGTTACCAATTATCCACATCGCTATGTTAATCCAACTTTGTCACCATCAAGTATTATCTACATCTATAGACTATGAGAACATATTCTCATACAAGGCACACCATAATGTGTATATAGATAAATACATATGTCCGTATATATGTATAACTCACAAAGACATCGATCTTCAGCATCTTGTTCATTCCCTATAGGTAATACCCGTAGGAGTCTCTCATCTTAAAGTAGGTAATAACAAATTGTAATACCCCGTACTTTTGGCTATATTTATTTTTGGGATTAATTTATTAAATTGCGTATTTATTGGAAATTAATCCGGGTCAATAATAATACTAATGTGATGCGAATTGGTATTTGAGTATGTGCATATATGATTATATATGTACTTGGTATTATAAAATTTGTCGTGGGATTTATATACGGCATTTTAGAAATTTTGTTGAGACGCGTGGGACCGCCGCGTCACGGTATAATATTTTGATATTAAAAGTGAATTTAAAATCTATAATCCGTATGGTCGTTTTGAGTGCGCCATCGCATCCGGAAGGGTCGAGATAGTCAGAAAACACTAGCCGGAGGTATAGTTTGGGTCCCGGGGTATTTTTAGGCCATACCGGTAACTTAAAGGGTATTTTGGTAATTTTACATTTTGAGGAATTAAAAGTGACGAAAATTAGAGATTAAATCTGATGTGGATATTAACCCATTAAGCCCATTAGCCAACCCATATTAACCTAGAAGGCTACGTAGGTTGTCATTTAGGTTTTCTAAGTTTCCCCAAATCAAAACCCTAGCCACCTTGAGCCACCATTGGAGATAGAGCTTGGGAGAGAAGAAACTCTGCAGAATCTTCACCAAACCTACACCAAACCAGAAATCAAACCAAGGCAAGTGTTTTAATCGCATTTAAATTCGTAGAATGTTTCCTCCATGTTAGAAATTGATAAATTTCAACTGTTCTTGGAAGATAATGAAAACCCATGTAGTTTGAGGTTTAGAACTTAAAAAAAATTGTGAAGAGAATTGCATGTAGTATGATAGGTAAATGATTTCCCTTATTATAATTGTGATTAGAAGGAAAGAAAACGAATTAAATTCTGGGATTTGACGATGATATGTAGTTAGGGTTCATGTTCTTGAGATAATTGGAAAAAGTGTAGAAAGGTGTAAATTAAATTAATATTTGGAGGGATTGATCCCTTAGAAACATGTTAGGATGTGACTATATATGTTTAGTATTGATTATAGACCCTAAAACGTTGTTAGGATGGACTTTGGGAGAGATTAGAAGTGTTATAAATGGTGAAAAACGAATTGGGGAAAAATCTGGGCCGAAACTGGCATCTCGTTAGAAGCAGCCCCCAGGTCGTTCGAACGAGCTCGTTCGAACGAGCTTCTAACGAGTTGACCAGTCGTTATTAACGAGTGGGGTTTTCGTTCGATATCTCGTTCGAACGAGATATCGTTAGAAGGGTCAGTTCGTTCGAACGAACTGGGATCTCGTTCGAACAGTCTCGTTCGAACGAGACTTCTAACGACCTGACAGTCCAAACTCGTTCGAAGCCTCGTTCGAACGAGACTTCTAACGAGTTGACAGTTGGGTCCTTTTTGGACTATTTTGACTTTTGGAGTTCCGGAAGCTGGTTCAAGGGTAGAGTTAGCATTCCTTTGATGATATAGTGATTGATTTGGGATTTTTGGGTTATTGAGAGGAGTGAATCATATACTAGAATTATATTCAATGAACCATTTGGGTTGAGACGTGAGTGTCTACTACGATGTGAGGATAAATTATGGCACGTATAATTATGAACCGGAATGAGATAAGTTGTGATAATTATAATTAGTACGAGAGTGCAATATGTACTACGAATATAATACGGTATTACTAAGAAGTGTGTTTACTTAGTATTGATATATGGATTGTATGTATGACATACCTACCATACTTGCTATCACGGGAGGTTTCGTTCGCTTAGGACCCTCTAATCCTTGTGTGCCTACGGGGGGGATATAGACTGGTACCTTGATGAACATAGGTCATTGAAAGACTTATTGTGATATTAATAAGTCCGCTGACCATGGGAGCGTAGGTATGTGCGTGACCCATGTGATGGTGACTGTGTTCGCCTCCATTATTTGTGATGTTGTTATCGGTAAACTATTCCTGAGAGATTCGGAATATGTAATCCTTATGTACGTGATGTACCGGGATGGATAGCAGAGTATGTGTGCACTACAGCTTAGATTGCGGGGTGCTTAAATCGTATATTTATGTGATGAATAATATACATTTATTTAATGGAAATCCTCATGTTAATGTTGTAAAATATTCCGGTATTGTTTCGAGATATATAATGAGTTAGCTGTTAGTTATATCAATGGCATACTTAATAACGGAGTTTACGTGAAACCTCTATTTAATTACGAGCGTTGTTATGTTAATTGGAACCGAGTAAAATGGGTAGAACCTTTGGTAGTCTAGCTAGTTACGTTGTCACTCAGCTAGTGGAAAGGGTAGTTATAGATGGGTACTTACGTTAGGAGTGCACAGTTAGTCGGGAGGTGAGAATTTAATGTGAGGGCACGTCCTAACATGTACTTTGCATTTAATGTTTTAAATGTTTTTAAAGCACTTGCAGGTTTTTTTTTTTAAAATGAATTCCACTTTCGGGCTCTGACCCATTTGCTTCCAAATATATTTTTTTTTTGTAAAACCATTTTAGGTGCCCAGCCACAAGGACACCAAGCATAGGATTCTCATTCAGGTGACGAGCTGTAGCTGTTTGTGGAAGCTATAGGGATTTGCATGTAGACGCTTCTCTCATTTGGATTCCAGTCTCAGCACCTATCAGTTGTAGGGCATGTTGCCCAATTCTATTAGACATTTTTACATTTCAGTTCTCAGACTCTAGCATGTATTGCTCAGTATTCAGTTTTAGTTATTTATTCCAGTTTACTTATCAGTTGTGGGATTTGTATTGAGGAGTTTTTCCTCCAAGTTTTATTTACATTTTGTGATGGTTATTCGTTTCACTTCAGTATGGTGAATGGTGTTATTTATTTCTTCATTACTTTTGTTGCATGTTAATCAGATTTAATAAAATTTGGCACTTACTTTTTAAATACTAGGTGGTTAGTAATCTTTAAAATGTTTTCGACAGTGATGCTATTAACTGAGCCAACTTGGCATTTTGAATTAATTTTATAAAGGAGTAGCTACCCGGTGTTTAATTAGTCGGGGTGTCACAGGTGGTGTCAGAGCATCAGGTTCTAGTGTCCTTTAGGATCTGTACGGCTATTATTTTTCCGCTACGTTTCTTTGATATAGAGCCCTATATTTTAGGACTGTTGTATTCTTTTGTATATGCTTCGTTCTTCAGCTATGTTAAGTTTATAAACCGTGAACTTATAAACTTTGTTCTTATTTCAGATGCCTCCACGACGTGCACGACGAGTTCCCAGGAATGCCACGCCCGAACCACAGCCCGCTCCAGTTCAGGGCATGTTGAACGCCGCTGAGGTTGCTGCTATAGTAGCCCAAGCGGTAAATGCTGCGATTGCCGTGATTCAGCAGGCACCACCGCAGGCGCCGATTGCCGCGCCAGTACAGGTTAATGCATTCCCGTCTGCTTGGGAGCGTGTACGAGACGCTTTTCAGAAAGCGCATCCGCCAGAGTTTGCTGGAAGCTCAGATGTAGTGGTCTCGAGCCAGTGGAGGAAGGACATGCAGAGGCATTTGAGGATGCATGAGTGCACAGATGTTCAGAAGCAGGTGCTAGCTACTTTCAAGCTAGTTGGATCTGCACTGCAGTGGTGGGAGTCCATTACCACCGCGGAGGAGAGGGATACCCTCACGATTCAGGAGTTCTGGGTGCGGTTCGACCGCAAGTACTTTCCGTCTGCAGTTCATACAGAGATGAGGAGGAAGCTGATGAGTTTGAAGCAGGAGGGCAAGACAGTGGCCGAGTATGAGGCCGAGTTCACTAACCTGTTGAATATCGTTCCAGACGAGATTCCAACAGAGAAGAAGAAGATAGAGAAGTTCACCGACGGGCTGAATTGGAGGATCCGTCAGCATCTGCTAGGGAACCTATCGTTGGCCACGTATTCTGATGTGGTTAACGCTGCATTACTACACTGCCAGGACCACCGCTTTCATATGGCCGAGGGCAAGCGGTCAGGGGAGTCTAGCCATCAGGGCAGGACTGGAGGACATGGTGCCAGCGGGGCACAGACCGGTCAGGGGCAGAGACAGACTGAGCAGGGTAACCAGCAGGGGGACAATAAGAGGTTCCGGTCAGGGAACTACAGGCAGGGACAGGGAGGTTTCCGCCAGGGCCATCAGGGTCCAAACGGCCATCAGGGCCAGCAGGGGCAGAATGGGCAGCAGTTCCATCAGGGCCAGCAGGGCCAAGGGAGGAATGGTAACGGCCACCAGGGCCGGGGACAGCAGGGGCAGAGGGGAGGGAACTTCCTAGGGAAGTGCTTTACTTGTGGCAAGACTGGCCATAAGAAACAGGATTGTCCTGATAGGGGCAGGGCCCCACAGCAGCAGCAGCAGGGTGCTCGCCAGGAGCCACAGAGACCTATGTTTCCCGCCGCTCTTCCTGCACCGCCACAGATGGCAGCATTGCCACCCATTCCAGCGGTCCCAGCTCAACAGGGGCAGCTATAGTATGGACGTGTCTACAACGTTCACCAGGCTGCAGTTCCACAGGCACCGCCCGCGATCGAGGGTACGTTTCCTATCCATGGCACTATGGGTCGGGTGTTATTTGATACGGGTGCTACACATTGTTTCATAGCTACACACTTCGCGAAAGCTTTAGGATTGTTAGCTACGGCAGAGAGCACAGTGACGTGTGTCGACTCACCATTGGGGAGTGGGTCACTTATTTTCTTTATATGCCGGGGAGTCGGGGTAGAGGTTGGTGGTTTGGTATTGCCTGCAGACATGTTAGTGTTAGACATGCATGTTCACGATGTGATCATCGGTATGGATTGGCTCGTAGCATATAGGGCCATGATTGGTTGCTTCAGCGGGAGCATTGTTTTTGCCATTCCGGGGTAAGAGATGTTTGTAGTGGCGATGCCTCGCCCAGAGGGAGGATCGACCGCTCATCTGTATTACATAGAGGAGGATACCTCTAAGGAGGTTGTTATTCCTTTAGATTCGATCCCGGTTGTCAGGGAGTACTCGGATGTGTTTCAGGAGATACCAGGCTTACCACCCAGTCGAGAAATAGACTTCGTTATTGATTTGCTACCGGGTACGAGACCTATAGCACGTGCACCGTACCGTATGGCTCCAGCTGAGATGCGAGAGTTACGGGATCAGATAGAGCAGCTGTTAGGGCAGGGCTTTATTCGTAGGAGTACCTCACCTTGGGGCGCTCCAGTCTTATTTGTTAAGAAGAGGGACGGTTCACTGAGGTTGTGTGTGGACTACCGAGAGTTGAATAAGGTCACGATACGGAATAAGTATCCGTTGCCTCGAATCGATGACTTATTCGACCAGTTGAGAGGAGCTTCTTTCTTCTCGAAGATTGACTTGAGGTCGGGATACCATCAGTTGCGTATCAGGGAGGAGGATGTCTCGAAGACTGCGTTCTTGTCGAGATATGGTTCTTATGAGTTTCAGGTTATGCCTTTCGGCTTAACCAACGCTCCAGCAGTGTTTATGGACTTGATGAACATGGTGTTCAGAGATTTCCTAGATCAGTTTGTCATTGTCTTCATTGATGATATTCTGGTTTACTCTCAGACAGAGGAGGAGCACGCCGAGCATTTGAGGTTGGTTTTGCAGACACTTCGTCAGAACGAGCTGTATGCAAAATATGAAAAGTGCGGGTTTTGGCTGAAGGAAGTCCAGTTCTTGGGTCACATTATTTCCGACCAGGGAATATCTGTCGATCCGGGGAAGGTGTCAGCGGTGAGGGAATGGGGACAGCCCACTACACCAACGGAGATTCGTAGTTTCTTGGGTTTAGCAGGATACTACAGGAGGTTTATTCGGGGTTTCTCAGAAATAGCAGGTCCTTTGACACATCTTACTCGTAAGGGTGTGCCATATATCTGGAGTGATGCCTGTCAGTTGGCATTCGACGAGTTGAAGGACAAATTGACCTCAGCACCTGTGTTAGCATTGCCGAGACCGGGAGTTGAGTATTTGGTTTACACCGATGCGTCTTTGCAAGGGCTTGGAGGTGTTTTGCAGCAGGAGAGACAGGCCATAGCTTATGCTTCCCATAAGCTTAAGCCTCATGAGAAGAATTACCCCACGCATGATTTGGAGTTGGCAGCAGTGGTATTTGCCTTACGGATTTGGAGGCACTATCTTTTGGGGGAGAAGTTTCAGCTGTTCACGGACCACAAGTCACTACAGTATCTGTTCACACAGAAGGAATTGAATATGCGGCAGCGTAGGTGGCTTGAATTTGTGAAAGACTACCAGTTCGACATCCAGTACCACCCGGGTAAGGCTAACGTGGTAGCAGACGCGTTGAGCCGTAGGCCAGCAGATGAGGTGGCAGAGGTGTGGAAGGCAAAATGGAAGGAATTGGGACACCAGGATGCAGTGGCCCGATCTTTCATGTCTGTGATGACCGTTACACCGCAGATTGTCACAAAGGTAGTACGGGCACAGGCTAATGATTCGTTCTGTCAGGAGCAGATAGTTCGATTGCTAGCAGAGGGAGCCGAGTCCTATACCGTTAGCTCAGACGGGGGATTACGCTTCAATGGGAGATTGGTAGTTCCGGAAGGAGAGGAATTGCGACACGATGTTATGGCAGAGTCGCATGGCTCACAGTTCGCGGTACATCCCGGAGGGGACAAAATGTACCAAGACATGAGACGGCAGTATTGGTGGAGCGGTATGAAGAGAGATATCGCTGAGTTTGTCTCGAAATGCGCCACTTGTCAGCTTGTAAAAGTGGATCATCAGAGACCAGCAGGATTGCTACAGCCGTTGGAGGTTCCGGTGTGGATGTGGGAGAGCATATCCATGGATTTTGTCACGGGGTTGCCTACGTCGCAGAGGGGTCATGACTCCGTATGGGTAATTGTGGACAGGCTATCCAAGGTCGCTCACTTCTTACCCGTAAGGACTGACTACACTACGGGACAGTACGCCCAGCTCTTCATTTCAGAGATTGTGAGACTTCACGGTGTGCCCCTGAATATCGTGTCTGACAGAGACAAGATATTTGTTTCGAGATTTTGGGAGAGTTTCCAGGAGGCCATGGGCACGGAATTGCGGTTGAGTACGGCTTATCATCCGCAGACTGATGGGCAGACCGAGCGCACCAATCAGATGTTGGAAGACATGCTACGCATGTGTATTATTGACTTCGGGGGTGGATGGGAGCAGTACCTCCCACTGGTGGAGTTTGCTTACAACAACTCCTATCAGTTCACGATTGGCATGGCTCCGTTTGAGGCATTGTACGGTAGGCCTTGTCGTTCCCCAGCATGTTGGTTAGAAGTGGGGGACAACAAACTACTTGGGCCAGAAGTAATTCAGGATACTTCGGCAAGGATTGAGTTGATTCGGAGTCGCATTCGGGTAGCTCAAGACAGGCAGAAGAGTTATGCTGATGCGAAGAGGTTTTTCAGGGAGTTCCAAGTGGGGGACCAGGTTTTGCTCAGGGTATCTCCTATGAAGGGGATTATGCGTTTCGGGAAGAAGGGGAAGTTGGCACCGAGGTATGTGGGGCCGTTTCCTATTATTGAGCGGATCGGACCGGTGGCGTATAAACTCGGGTTACCGGAGCAATTGCATCGGATTCACGACGTATTCCATATTTCCTCGCTGAGGAAATACCTTAGGGATGATTTGGCTCATTCTCACATTGCTGTGGAGGACATCGATCTCCAGCCGGATAGCTCTTATGAGGAAGGGCCAATTGCTATTTTGGACCGAAGCGAGAGGAAACTGCGGTCAAAGATAGTCCCGTTAGTGCGTGTTCAGTGGTGACATCACAATGTCGAGGAGTCCACATGGGAGCGCGAGGATGAGATGCGTGAACGTTATCCAGAGATGTTTTTAGCAGGTACTTTCTAGTTTCGAATTTCGGGACGAAATTCAGTTATTAGGGGGGAAGTATGTAATACCCCGTACTTTTGGCTATATTTATTTTTGGGATTAATTTATTAAATTGCGTATTTATTGGAAATTAATCCGGGTCAATAATAATACTAATGTGATGCGAATTGGTATTTGAGTATGTGCATATATGATTATATATGTACTTGGTATTATAAAATTTGTCGTGGGATTTATATACGGCATTTTAGAAATTTTGTTGAGACGCGTGGGACCGCCGCGTCACGGTATAATATTTTGATATCAAAAGTGAATTTAAAATCTATAATCCGTATGGTCGTTTTGAGTGCGCCATCGCATCCGGAAGGGTCGAGATAGTCAGAAAACACTAGCCGGGGGTATAGTTTGGGTCCCGGGGTATTTTTAGGCCATACCGGTAACTTAAAGGGTATTTTGGTAATTTTACATTTTGAGGAATTAAAAGTGACGAAAATTAGAGATTAAATCTGATGTGGATATTAACCCATTAAGCCCATTAGCCAACCCATATTAACCTAGAAGGCTACGTAGGTTGTCATTTAGGTTTTCTAAGTTTCCCCAAATCAAAACCCTAGCCACCTTGAGCCACCATTGGAGATAGAGCTTGGGAGAGAAGAAACTCTGCAGAATCTTCACCAAACCTACACCAAACCAGAAATCAAACCAAGGCAAGTGTTTTAATCGCATTTAAATTCGTAGAATGTTTCCTCCATGTTAGAAATTGATAAATTTCAACTGTTCTTGGAAGATAATGAAAACCCATGTAGTTTGAGGTTTAGAACTTAAAAAAAATTGTGAAGAGAATTGCATGTAGTATGATAGGTAAATGATTTCCCTTATTATAATTGTGATTAGAAGGAAAGAAAACGAATTAAATTCTGGGATTTGACGATGATATGTAGTTAGGGTTCATGTTCTTGAGATAATTGGAAAAAGTGTAGAAAGGTGTAAATTAAATTAATATTTGGAGGGATTGATCCCTTAGAAACATGTTAGGATGTGACTATATATGTTTAGTATTGATTATAGACCCTAAAACGTTGTTAGGATGGACTTTGGGAGAGATTAGAAGTGTTATAAATGGTGAAAAACGAATTGGGGAAAAATCTGGGCCGAAACTGGCATCTCGTTAGAAGCAGCCCCCAGGTCGTTCGAACGAGCTCGTTCGAACGAGCTTCTAACGAGTTGACCAGTCGTTATTAACGAGTGGGGTTTTCGTTCGATATCTCGTTCGAACGAGATATCGTTAGAAGGGTCAGTTCGTTCGAACGAACTGGGATCTCGTTCGAACAGTCTCGTTCGAACGAGACTTCTAACGACCTGACAGTCCAAACTCGTTCGAAGCCTCGTTCGAACGAGACTTCTAACGAGTTGACAGTTGGGTCCTTTTTGGACTGTTTTGACTTTTGGAGTTCCGGAAGCTGGTTCAAGGGTAGAGTTAGCATTCCTTTGATGATATAGTGATTGATTTGGGATTTTTGGGTTATTGAGAGGAGTGAATCATATACTAGAATTATATTCAATGAACCATTTGGGTTGAGACGTGAGTGTCTACTACGATGTGAGGATAAATTATGGCACGTATAATTATGAACCGGAATGAGATAAGTTATGATAATTATAATTAGTACGAGAGTGCAATATGTACTACGAATATAATACGGTATTACTAAGAAGTGTGTTTACTTAGTATTGATATATGGATTGTATGTATGACATACCTACCATACTTGCTATCACGGGAGGTTTCGTTCGCTTAGGACCCTCTAATCCTTGTGTGCCTACGGGGGGGATATAGACTGGTACCTTGATGAACATAGGTCATTGAAAGACTTATTGTGATATTAATAAGTCCGCTGACCATGGGAGCGTAGGTATGTGCGTGACCCATGTGATGGTGACTGTGTTCGCCTCCATTATTTGTGATGTTGTTATCGGTAAACTATTCCTGAGAGATTCGGAATATGTAATCCTTATGTACGTGATGTACCGGGATGGATAGCAGAGTATGTGTGCACTACAGCTTAGATTGCGGGGTGCTTAAATCGTATATTTATGTGATGAATAATATACATTTATTTAATGGAAATCCTCATGTTAATGTTGTAAAATATTCCGGTATTGTTTCGAGATATATAATGAGTTAGCTGTTAGTTATATCAATGGCATACTTAATAACGGAGTTTACGTGAAACCTCTATTTAATTACGAGCGTTGTTATGTTAATTGGAACCGAGTAAAATGGGTAGAACCTTTGGTAGTCTAGCTAGTTACGTTGTCACTCAGCTAGTGGAAAGGGTAGTTATAGATGGGTACTTACGTTAGGAGTGCACAGTTAGTCGAGAGGTGAGAATTTAATGTGAGGGCACGTCCTAACATGTACTTTGCATTTAATGTTTTAAATGTTTTTAAAGCACTTGCGGGTTTTTTTTTTAAAATGAATTCCACTTTCGGGCTCTGACCCATTTGCTTCCAAATATATTTTTTTTTGTAAAACCATTTTAGGTGCCCAGCCACAAGGACACCAAGCATAGGATTCTCATTCAGGTGACGAGCTGTAGCTGTTTGTGGAAGCTATAGGGATTTTCATGTAGACGCTTCTCTCATTTGGATTCCAGTCTCAGCACCTATCAGTTGTAGGGCATGTTGCCCAATTCTATTAGACATTTTTACATTTCAGTTCTCAGACTCTAGCATGTATTGCTCAGTATTCAGTTTTAGTTATTTATTCCAGTTTACTTATCAGTTGTGGGATTTGTATTGAGGAGTTTTTCCTCCAAGTTTTATTTACATTTTGTGATGGTTATTCGTTTCACTTCAGTATGGTGAATGGTGTTATTTATTTCTTCATTACTTTTGTTGCATGTTAATCAGATTTAATAAAATTTGGCACTTACTTTTTAAATACTAGGTGGTTAGTAATCTTTAAAATGTTTTCGACAGTGATGCTATTAACTGAGCCAACTTGGCATTTTGAATTAATTTTATAAAGGAGTAGCTACCCGGTGTTTAATTAGTCGGGGTGTCACACAAATCACAAGAAAGTGGGGTGGTACCTACCCTGTACACTAGTTCACGACCCATACCCAGCAATGACAAAGGATCCCAGCATCAACACCTGCCTCTCGTAAGTGGTGTTGCTACATAGTACCTATAACACGACCTAGCACTATGCCTAGACCACTTGTGCCAATATGTGCTCAGGTTTCAAACGCGTGCCTAAACCTAACCGATAGGACGGTCCACCAGCCCAGGTATGAACTCATAAACTAATATAAGGCATATTATCATCTAATATGTATAAGCAGTTACTCTATAACTAATTTTACCCCAGAAATGTCCATCCATATAAGTATAGCCTTCTTGGCTTACTCATAACATTTTAGTAAGTTATTACATAACCCATATTTAGCCTCCATCCTACGACCACTTCCCAATTAAAAATTAAATCACATATAATGCCTCCTAGGCTTATTAATCACATTTATTTTGTCATTTATTTCTCCATACATATCTAGGTATAGTTATCCCAAACTAACCTTCCCATAACTATTATAGGTATAGTTCTCCCCAAACTACCTTTACCAATATGATTATAGGTGTGATTATTCCCAAACTACCCTTACTAACACTATTAATGATTTTTAACATGTTTCCTTCCTAGCTTAGACTAAATCCTTTCACATTATTAATAATCATTCGCTTCATGTTACCTTTTCGATAAGGTTTATATGTACATATATAAGCAATCCACTAATATGTATAAGAGGTTTCACCCTAACTACAGTCATGACAGATACTAACCATTTAAACTTAGCCCACTAGGCTTAAGGTGCACTTCTACTTAGTATCTTCATACAGTAATAATTTGAGGGAACTAACCATTAGTTAAATTCTTAAGCATTCGACTTATCTATAATAAGTATTTATTTTATTCAAACCTACCTTGAATTAATCATAATTGCCTCATCGTATCTTTTAGGGTCCTATCATCTATGTGCCCCTACCAAAATATACAAATCATCTAGGCATATCTCTGCCTTTTAATATTTATTCGTATAACATTATTCAAGATTTCTACATAAATCGTTTCCTTTATATAGTTACTTTTATTTGAAATCATCACGCATGCGCTACCATAACATCAACCCATCCTGGTTTAATGATATATTTAAGTTCATAACATTATCATTAATATCTTGGAATAAGTCTCTATCCATCACTTGGACAAAAATGGTCTCGCACAGCCTTTCATAGAAAAATCATAACTAATTAAAAAAATTCAGAAAATACGCGGTTGGTGCCCATGCGATCTAAAGAAAAATCTACAAGCAAGTTCCCCTAATCGATTCAGTAGGGAGACCAAATCGATCCAGTTTTCCCAGTAAGCCGAGAGTAGGTTTCTTCCAAGACGGGATTTTTTTCAACAAAATGAATATGTGTCTCCAATCTTCAAAATGCTTGAAAAACATAATATATAGGATGGATATGGTCTTCAAAATAACATAGGATCATTATTCACATGATTTAACATCTAAATCTTTTTAAACCAACATTAAATATTCAAGAATTCTCAAGAATTTCTAAGCAAGAAAGTTTTAAAGTTTCATCTTAAATCTCAACAGTTCCTTTCTTCCAGAATATGATATCAATCTTACAACATGATTTCTCCAATAAAATCAATAGATTACATAACATCAATTGATATCTAATATGGGATTTATGGATTATCTAATTTTTATCAATTCTTACACAATTTAAGAACCTCTAGATATGCGGCCCTAGATCATGATTCGAATCCTATTCTACATGGATTGAACATTAATACAAGAAAGAATATTTTAAATAAGAATGGCAAGAAAATCATTGGCTAAAAATAATAAACGATCCTCTATTTTGGGGTGATTAGGGTTCTTGGATATAACTGCCAATGAGTAGGTTAACTCTAAATAAATATTATTAGTCTCCATATCCCGATTCAGGTCGTAGGCCACAACTTTGAACCCCCAAATGATCCCAAATACATTATTTACTTAGCTCAATAATTACCCAACCCATATATATATATATCCCGATACCATTCCTCGGGATCTAAAATTCCCTAATGAGCCCTAATGTCTCCCAAAATGTGTCCCGAATATATTATCCACAAATAAATTTTAATGGTGACGTGACACATGTAATTCTTCTTGTTTAAAAAATAAAATAAAAATCCAACTTAGATTTATTCAAACCATTAAAGTCCGACTCTAAAATTTATAAAAATAATGAGTTTAATAATCCACAATGTTCATTAATTTATCCCACTAAGTTTTATTTTATTCAAAAAAATAGGGGTATTACGATTACTACCGTAGATTTGTGTAAGACTTTTCGGGGGTAGCACCTCCCCTCACCATGTTGACTCGAAAGTATGTGCATATTGAGTGGTCTAACCAGAAGCTGGAAGTTAGTTTGCCTCTGCACCCATTCTTGTCCTCCAAGAATGAGGTAAGGGTTACATGGTATATTGGGACACTTCGGGTTCAGCGCTCAAAGCAGTATTGATGCAAAACGGTCAGGGGATAACTTATTCATTTCGCTAGCTAAAGGTGCATGAAAGGAACTACCTCACCCATGATTTGGATCTAGCTGCGGTGGTGTTTGCACTTAAGAGTTGGAGGTATTATCTGTACGGGGAATGGTTTAAGGTACTTTCTGATCATAAAAGCTTCCAATACATCTTCACGCAGCATTATCTTAATTTTTGCCAGAGATGGTGGATGGAGTCAATGGAATACTACTATTTCTCATTAGAGTATCACCCTGGGAAGGCCAATGTGGTGGTCGATGCTCTTAGCAGTAAGTTCAGTCTTGTTTTTACGACAATGAGATGCCATCGGGTAAAGATGTTTGGAAAGTCATAGAAGTTTGATCTACACGTTTAGCGGGGTTACGATAGGGCATACCTTCGGGGTGTGGTGGCTAGTACCCTCATCTAATAGAAAGTTTAAAATTCCCAGTCAGGTTATCCCGAGTTTATCCAGTATCATGATCGTATTCTGAATGTGAAGGTGTTTGACACTCTTACCACAGACAAGGATAACGGGGTGCGACACAAGGGCTAGTTAATTGTTTCGATTACTAAGCAGCTTCAGGACGAGGTAATAGAAGAAGCCCATCACTCGCATTTCAACATACATCCTAGTGCCACCAAGAAGTATAAGGACCTATACGGGGACTTGTGATGGTCCGAAATGAAGAGGGATGTGGCGACATATGTAACCAAGTGCTACACTTGTAAGCAATTAAAGGCCGAACATAAAAGCTAACAAGATTGTTGCAACCACTACCTATGGAAGACTGGAAGTGGGATCACATAACAATGGATTTTGTCATGGATTTACCATGGTCCGAACATGGTCACGATAAGGTATGGATTATAGGGGATCAACTCATAAAGTCTTCACACTTCTTACCGATCAAGATCACGATAACGTGGCAAAGTTGGCAATGTTGTATATTCGAGAAATAATCAGGCTTATGGTGTCCTGCTCTCAATCATCTCAAGAAGGGATCCTTAGTTTGTATCTCATTTTTGGAAAAAGTTCCAATAAGACTTGGGTGCCAAGTTGAATATGAGTACTGCATATCATCCTGACAAAAAACCATCCAAATTCTGGAGGATATGATAAGAGTGTGTGTGCTCAATTTTTAGGGTAGTTGGGCGGAGAATTTGCTTCTCACAAAATTCTCCAACAACAATAGTTATCAAGCGAGTATCTAGATGACCCCCTTTGAGGCCCTTTATGGGAGGCCATATTGTTCTCCGATTTATTGGGCCGAAGTGGTGAGAAGCATCTCACCAATTTCCAATTGATCTAAAAGATGATTGAAAAGGTTCAGGTAATTCTCCAGAGAATTATGATAGCACAAAATCGACAAAAGAATTACTCTGATAATCGACGAACGTAATTGGAATTTTGGGTAAGTGATTATGTGATGCCAAAGGTTATATCAAGAACTTGTAGTTAACTATTCGGACATAAAGGGAAGATAGACCTACAGTATATCGGTCCTTTTGAGATTCTGCAGTGAATCAGGGAACTGTCGTACCGTATGGAGTTAGAACCACATCTGTCCCAAGTACATAATGTGTTTCATATCTTTATGTTAAAGGAGTATATTCATAATCCCGGTCATGTCATCGACTGGAACCTCATCAAAATGTAATGTTTCCCATGCGACACATATCCATTCTAGACCATGAGGAGAGAGTGCTACGCATTAAGGTTATTCTATTAGTGAAGCTCCTTTAGGAGTTTAAAGTCGTCGAAGGTGCGACTTAGGAACGCTAGTCGAAGATACAGAAGAAGCACTCAAATTCCTTCCCTTAGTCAGTTGTTCTTATTTCGGGAAGAATCTCCTAAGGAGGGGAGAATGTACTACCCACGCTCAATATTTTATTCTTTCCCCCTGTGATTTGTAATCATATGAAACTCTTAGGGATTTGATCATTAATATATGGTTTTTTCTCTATATTTGATTACTCTTGTGACCTTGATGTTAGTGGTCAGAAGTTATTACGAGAAATTGGGATTTTAAGAAATTCTATGGATCAAATAAATACTAAAGTCGTTCGAAAGAGGTCTCAATTTTGTTTGAACGAGAATACTGGTTAGTTCGAACAAAAAGCCCATTTCTTTCCAAGTGGACATCTAACGATTTTTAATAACCCACCCTTATATTAGGTTTCCCAACCTCGTTAAAAGGTCGTTCAAAGGCTGATCGAACGAGATAGCAATCTCGTTCGAATGAGGTCCCCATCCCCTTCGAACAACCTACCCAGAAACCTTTTAAATCGGATTGTCGTTGTGTATTGTCACCATTTAGATACTTAATTTGATGATATGTCAAAGTCTGGTGGATTGGATGAGAGGAAACATTTTTGGTGTGTTTGCAGGAGTTTTTAAATAGTTTTTGGTGGGTTATATGGGTTATAAGAGGAGAGAAGGGGTGAGTCTTCTCCTCCATTATATTCCAGTATTCTCTCTCTATTTCTAAAGAGTTCCATAAACCCATCTTCATTTACAATAATTATATCCATATCCAAACCGTACCACCACCTCCAAAACTTAATATACACCATTTTCAAGCCCTTTCTACCATCTTCTAGCTTTTGTCAAGGAAGAAAGTGGTGGTGAAAAGCTTGTAGAGAAGATCTTTTTGAGTCATTTTGAGGATCTTTTGGAGTCTTGGAGCTTAGGAGTTTTTAGGAGCTCTTTGTCCTCTTCTAATACAAGGTAGGGTTTTCATCTTCAAAAGTTTCAAGGTTCTCTAGCTATAAAAAAACATGTAACATGAATCCTAGATGAATTTTAATGCCTAAAATGAAGTTATTTGATGAATCATTGTAGTCCTGCAAAAATGGAGTTTTTGACAAGATTTTCCCTAGGAGGGCCTTTTTACAAATATTTGGCATTTTATCTTGAAAATGGAAGAAAGCATGTGAAATATATAAACTCATTTTAATTTGTCTAAGTGTATTGTGAGGTATTTCTAGGCTTGGAATCCCCTTTCACACATGTAGAATCATGTAGTATGGTAGATGATGATATCTTACACTTATTAAAGCATGTTATAATGGGTTTTAGGAAGAAACGAATAAAACAACCCAAAATTGTGTTAAATATTATTATAATGAATGAAAATAATATTTGGGATGACATATGATAAAAAGGGCAAAGTTATGGACATTTGGATAAAAATGGTCTTGAATGAGTAAATATATTTTATGCAGCAAAACATAAAATGATAACATGATTTTTGAAATAAAATCATATAAAGGAAGTTTTGAAAGAAAAAGGATAAGTTCTAGTGCCAAAATGAAATTAAATACGTTTTTCACAAAAATTATGATAAAAAAAGGGAAAAATGGTGATTTTGGTAAAAATGAGGGTCCTAGTGGTTGGACTACCACTTAGACTTTATCAGTCGTGTTTTCAAAGAAAATCCAATAAAGTGGATAAATGTCTCATTGATAAAATGAATGAATGAATGAATGACTTAAACCGTAGAATGAAAAAAATTGTATAAAGGTGGAATAATGTGGAAATTAGATGAAATGTTAACACAGGTTAAACTGGACTCGATGACACCAGAATAATTGAGGACGGCCCGGAGGGCGGATGAAAGACCTAAAATCATTGGTCAGAGCATATGGGAGCATAGCCGGTGGTGTGGAGCCCGTTAAAGTATGTGATTATTGGACGACTACGAGAAAAGATAATGTAAACAAAAATGATAAGGGTTGTACTTAGGAATGCGTAAATAAGACAACCTAATAAACTGTGATAAATGAGACTACACGCTAAGATGTGATTATTTAGTCTCTAGACCCGGAAAAGGGTGATGAAATTGGTTAAAGTGTGAGTATGAGCTCACCGCTCGGGAGCATTGCATAGTAGTTGCATTAATACAAGCTAAATTGTTAAACATTTTTTGAATTGATTAAAATACATGACCCCTACCCCCACCTCAGGTACATCGAGTAAGGATGTCAAAAAGGACACGAGTAAGGCAAAAAGAGGGCAATTAACATCGTTACTGCTTTGTCGCTTTTATGAAATAATGTTTTGGAACTTTGTTGAATTTGGAACTTTAAACATTTATTCGGGATGGTTTGTAATAATACAAAGATGAATATGGTCTATTTCCTATTTAGTTAGTATTGTGGGCTAAATTAGATTTTTATAAATAAATCTTGTAAATTTAATAACTACTTAAAGTGGTCATTTCCTTCTCAAGTTAAAATCGTCAAATTTAGTTCTTAAATTAATGGTGTAATTAAAGGATTTTCTTAAATAAATCACAATCGACTTTTCCCCTACCCTTTTAACTCCTTGACTTGATGCAAGTTGAACCTACAGTGACCCAAACTCGGGTCATTACATTATGGTTTGAGGTTGCGCGTAGTGGGCAGTCCACCGTGGCATTGACAAGCAGGTGTAGGATCGATTCTCGAGGTAATAGGTCTGTCGTACAACCACTGTATTTGAGTTTAGAGTCTAGTAGGGTAATGTGGTATGGTTATGGCCCACTAATGTATGACTATGATCGCCTTCGATTATGCATTTACGATTTGGGTTCGGTGGCGAGATTCTGACTCGGTGGCCCAGGTGTGGTAGGTGATGTCCCTGGGGCCTAATAGCGTACTAGAGAATGCATCCTCGAGGTAAAACTCTAGGGATGCGGCTATACATTTATAGAAAGTGATATATATGTATGTGTTTGAGATTTGATATGAATTTATGTATATTAGCATGATAAATATATACGGGTGATTAACATGAATGCGTGAATATTGACTTAATAACTGGTGTGAAGTTATATGTATCGGTTAACGATGAAAATTAAAAAGATATAAAGTATGTGTTAGCTAAATAAGAATTAAATCAAAGAATAAGTACATGTGACACGATTTGGCTAAAAGGTTAGCGTATGGGGATAAGGTAAATGTTGGTACTAGTTGGGCAGGGTAGAATAACTAGGGTGTTTAAAATACATGCGTTAGGTGTGCACTATAGATGAGGGTGAGGATTATCTCATGGGAGGGAGACACCAGTTTAAATATGAAACATTGCATTGCATATTTATTAATATAATTTAAACGCTTGCAAAATATTTTCAAATGGATTTTAAGCTCTGACTTGTATCAAAATAGTTCTAAAACCTTTTAGTTTCCCAGCCATAAGGATGGCAAGCATGATCATTCCTTCCAGTCCGACGACGCTGTAACAGCTATGGATACTTGCAAGGATTTTATTAGACGCATCCATATTTGAGTTCTAAATAGGATTTCATTTGGTGTTATTCAAGCATGTCGCCCATTAGCAGACATTTATTTATTGAATCGTTCTTTATTTAGTTTCGACGAAGTAATGTATTGGATTTTTACCAAGGATTATTCAGTCATTTGGATTATTATGTTATTTAATTATTCAATTATTAATTGTAGTGAATGCATATTTATTTATTTGGAATGGTTCATGGTGAATGGAGTTTTATTACGAAAGTTTAAAATTTGACAATGGGCTTAATAGGGTTTTATTAATTAATGACAGTGATTCTAAGAATGAGCCAACTGAGATTCTTGTTTGATTTGAGTAGAGGGATGGCCACCATTTATTTTAATAAGTGGGGTGTCATAGATGGTATCAGAGCATTATGTTCTAGTGACCGTAGGATCTATGCAAACTTACTACATTTTTCAGCGTTGCTTTCTATAATATAGAGCCCTATTATTAGGACTGTTGCATTCATTTACGCATTTATGTTTTTCTGTTGATATAAATTATATTACTTGTGTACTTCTACTAATTCGGTATGGTTTCAGATGTTGCCAAAGACAGGATGACAAGCTAAGGATGCAAGAAGGTCCAATGAGGGAGAGGCTCAACGGGAGCCACAAATGCCATAGGGGACAATGACGGCTACTAAGGTGTCCAATATAGTTTCTCTGACGAATAATGTCGTGACCTCCATAACACTGCAGTTCTCGTAAACTCGACTCCGACCATCCAGGACCACTAAGGACCATCAGTGTCGGAGAGGGTTAAAGAGGCCTTTCAGAAAGGGTATCCACTAGATCTCTATGGCAATGCAGATGGGGTAGTTGTTGGTCAGTGGAAAAAAGACATACAGCACCATGTTCACATGGTTGAGTGCAATGATACTCAGAAACAGATACTAGTTGCATTTAAGTTAGTGAGAGCAACACTATAGTGGTAGGAGTCAGTCACCACGTCGAAGGAGAGGGATACAATGACGATAGCAGAGTTCTAGGTGTGGTTCGGCCGCAAGTACTGTCCTTCGATTTTTAAGACTTGGATGTAGAGTAGATTTGTTGATGTAACACAGGAGGGATGGACTATGATTGAGTAAACTTTATGCCTACAAAGGTGAATACTGAAGAGAAGAGGATGTTGAAGTTCATGGATGGGATTAATTGGAGGATCTAGTAACACTTGTTGGGTAACCCGAAATTGAAGATGTATACAGAGGTCATCAATGGCACATTACTATTATTAAGACCACTATTTCAATATGAAAGGGAACAAGAGAGTAAGAGAGTCTATCCAGTTGGGCAAGATGGAAGGTAATGGTGCCAGTGGGGCACAATAGTTATAGTCTGGTAGGCAACATGGGTGAGATTCCCAATAGGGGTATCCAGCTAAGAGATCGATCATAGTATTTAGACCATGTGATAGTGGGTTTAGGCAGGGCCAGCAGCACTAGCAGCATGTTCCTTAGGGCAAGTAGGGCTAAGGGAACAACGAGGGTAGCCATTAAAGCCAACGAACAGGGCAACCCCGACATGTCCAGTAGGGCGAGAGGCAGGGGGATTTTACAAGCCATTGTTTTATCTTTAGGGAGCTGAGTCACATGAAGAGATCTTTCTTGTAGTGATCCGGGGATAGTAGCAGGGTGCCCAGCACGGGCAGCAGCCAGAGTTCCCTACAGTATGGGTATGTCTCAATGTTCAAAATGTGATGATGCCGCAAGCGCCACCAGCTGTTGAGGGTACGTGTCCTATCCATGTCCATATGGGTCGAGTGTTATTTGATATGGGGACATCACATTGGTTCATTACCACTAGATTTTCACGCACGATCAGTTTATTAGAGACAGCCGGTAGTATTATTATGTGTGTCGATTCACCTTTGGGTAGTGGGGCCCTTATTCACTCTATTTGTAGAGGAGTGGGGATAGATGTCGAAAGATTGTGTTTAGCAACCGACTTACTCACATTATACATGACTGGGTATAACACCATTCTAGGTATGGACTGGGTGGAAGGGTATAGGGCGATGGTGGAACTTTTTAGTAGGATCATCGTGTTCGCCATTCTAGGGCAGGCAGGCTTCTTAGTGGTGATGCCTCTTCCCGGGGGAGGTTCGAGCACGCACTTGTACTATATTGAGGAGGAGACCTCGTAGGAGGTGGTTATATCATTAGACTCGATCCGAGTAGTTAGGGAGTTCGCAGATGTATTTTAGGAGATACCGGGTATGTCACTGAGTCGGGAGATAGAGTTTATTATCGATTTAGCACCTGGGACTAGGAAAATTGTACCTTCACTATATCACATGGACCCATTAGAGAAGAGGGACCTGAGAAATCAGATTCATCAGCTCTTGGGGTAGGGTTTTATTCGATGTAGTACATCTTGTGGGTGCTCCAGTATTGTTTATGAAGAAGAAGGATGGTTCACTTCGATTGTGTATCAATTATAGGGAGTTGAACAAGGTAAATATTTGGAATAAATATTCGTTGCCTCGAATCAATTACTTGTTCGACTAATTGAAAGGAGAAACTTAGTTCTCAAAGATAGTCTTGAGATCGGGTTATCACCAATTGTGCATTAGGGAGTAGGATGTCCCTAATACCACATTCTTAACATAGTATGGGTCGTATGATTTTAGGATTATGCCATTTGGGCTAACAAATGCTCTAGTCGTATTCATGGATCTCATGAATAGGGTGTTTAGAGACTTTTTGGACCGTTTGTGACCGTGTTCATAGATTACATTCTGGTCTATTTTCGGGATGAGGGCGAGCATGCAGAGCATTTGCGTATGGTTTTACAGATTCTAGCACCAATTGTATGCCAATTTTGAGAAGTGTGGGTTCTGATTGCATGAGGTGTAATTCTTGGGTCATATTATTTCTGATAGAGCAATTTTAGTGAACCCGACTAAGGTTGAAGCGGTGAGGGAGTGGGGTTAGCCCAAGACACCGACAGAGGTTCGTAGATTTTTGAGATTGATAGGTTATTATTGTCATTTTATTAAGGGCTTTTCGAAGATTGCAGGTCCATTGACGAATCTGACCCGTAAAGGGGTGTCATTTGTGTGGGATGATTATTGTCAGTTAGCTTTCGATGAGCAAAAAGACAAGTTGACTTCAGCTCCTGTGCTCACACTGCCTAGGGAAGGAGTGGAGTATCTTATATTTACCAATGTGACTTTATAGGGTTTTGGGGGTATTTTATAACAGGAGAGTCGGGCTATAGCGTATGCCTCTCACAAGCTTAAGCCCCATGAAAGGAACTACCCCATGCACGATCTAGAGCTAGTTGCGATTGTTTTTGCCTTGAGGATTTAGAGGCACTATCTCTGGGGGAGAAATTTAATATGTTCACGCATCATAAGTTGCTGCAGTATCTGTTCACTCAAAAGGATCTCATTATGCAACATCGTAGATGGTTGGAGTTCGTGAAGGACTATGAGTTAAGGCTTCATTGAAGTTAAAAGTAATGACTAGTAACGTTTAAAGTAAGCATAAAAAAAATTATGGCGGTAAATGGTAAACTCACCCATAAAAATTAAATTGGAGTCATACACTTTAGGCCTAGGTCAAGAAGCTTGTCGCTTAGGGGCGTCGATTAGTAAAAGCCCCCAAATTAAAAAAGTAAAATTATGTATAAAAAATGGTAAAATTAATTTAGTTATAAAAAAAAAGAGTTTTGCACTTAAAAATGCCCCCCCCCCCCCCCCCCCCCACAAAAAAAAAAAAAAACTTATTCAACTTAAAATCATTTACAAAATAAAAAGTCTAAAGACACATATACACTTATAATTTCAAATAAGCGCAAACTCACTCTAATACTAAACTCAATAAGCCTACTAAACTTAAGTCACTCCAGTTGACTCAACGCACCTCTAAACCTAAGGAAACTAACGGCTCTCTCTCTTTCTTTTCTCAATCTGAAGACCCACCAACTACCATTCTTACCTTCTCATTCTCTCTCTATCTCACACACACACACACACAACAAACAAGACAACAAAAAACCACTAAATCATAACTTTGTCCCCACTCCATAAAAACAAAGGTTTCAAACTTTCAATTTCAATTTCAAATAGTTAGCGCTTGGAGCTTGTGTAAGTATACGTTTATTTCTTTTATTATATTTTATTTGGGAATGGAAATTTTTTTACTAATAATTGTATGCTTGTTTTCGGTGTTTATTTTGTGCATTCTAATTTTTTATTTGGACATTTATAAATTACACTTTGGGGTTGTTCTCAAATTGATTGGAATTTTACAAATCACAAGTCAAGTTTTATTGTTCTTGTTTAGCAGTTTTATTTAATATATAATATTGTTGTGTGATTAATTTTTGTGTTGTGTGAATAATGTGTCCTAGAAATATCCCTTCCATCATGAAAAAAAGAAAAACGACAAAATACAAAAACAAACTAAACAAAAAGTTCAAAATTTAGCGGGTTCACTAAAAAATGTTTTAATAAATCTAAAAAAACAGAGAATGAAAATGTAGATTTATTTTGTGAAAATATTGAACATTAAAGTATAGAAGATTTAGATAATGAAAATTTAGAAGATTTAGCTGTAGATATTTATGATCCGGCTAATTGAAAAAATATTGACCAACATTTTATTGACACATTAATAAAAAAAATATCCATATAAGTGATAATGACATTACTTTCCCTAAAGACATAGAAAATAGGCGTTTTCCTAGAAAAATCGAGAAAAATACTAGAGAATGGTTAGTATACTCAAGATCTGTGGATACGATTTATTGCTTTTCCTGTAAGTTGTTCGAAAATAATGAAATTAAAACTCATTTAGCAAATGAAGGAATAGATGTGTTGATGATTTAGTTGATAGTTTTGCATCGAAAAATGCGAAAAGAACACATTTTCTTTAATTTGAGTTTTTGACATAAAAGGATCCCCAATTGATTGTGCGCCTAAAAATCCTAAATCTTTAGAGTCGGACCTGAGTACAACACTTGTAAGCACTTTTGGTGTTTTTTTGGTACTTGGTAAGTATAACATTTTTCAAATTAGTTGATAAGTCATGAAATTTGACAAGGTGGTGCCATTGTTGATATAATAGAAAGAGTATATATGATCAGATATTAAATTCATTATATTATAATTTGAATCTAAAACAAAAAAACAAATAGCAAAGGCATTCATTGAGAATGACATATTACCAGCTTTATTATGAAAAAAGGAGATTTGTTGACAACTTCTTGAATCTTTATTTATGTATGTTAATGACACCATAAAATCTTCTTGGTATCTTAAGGACACCATATTTTCAATTAAATAATCAGAAATTCAACCAATATGTAGTCACACTTTTATACAAGTACATGTAAGGTAAATCTAAATGTAAACAATAAATGAATAATTACTCTAAGATATTTTATATAAAAAATATTTTTTCTAAATTTTTTGCATGTTAAAACTCAACTCAACAAAGTTTTTTCCCAATTATTTGGGATCGGCTACATGAATCCTATTTTTTTCATTCCATTATGTCCACTACATGTTAAAACTATGTAGGTATAATTATGTTTGGTCACTGAAAGCAAATTCCCATGTTTTATTTAGTGATGTTGTTGGATAACTATATAAATAGATATTGATGGTAGAGACAAACAAAATTTAAAAGAAAACAAGTAGATCCATTTTTTCCTGTAGACTTGTTGAGAAAACTGCTTACAATTTTTCTTATCATTAATGTGTAAAAAGTCTAGGGCCTTATTATCATGTTTCCAAAAAAAATTAAAATTTTGGATTCTAAAAAAAAGTAATTATATGAGAACGCCATTTATTGACATACTTCGGATGACATCCTAATGTCTTTGTAAGGCATGTTGATGCGTGAGTTATTTATATTCTATAACATTTGACTCATGAATGTATTTAAGACTCATTTGGGTGTCCCGTAAACAAAGTGAACCCTAAATACTTGACCACTGGCATAAAAGTTGAGAAAAACATCTCAATGTAATAACATGTGGAAATTAAAACAAAAAAAAATGTCCTGTAATTTTTTTTAAAAAAAGTCCTACAAGTTCTTAACAACAAAAAAACAAAACACGTCCTACATATTTTACTGGTATGATATGTTCTATTATTTCAATGACCCTTCCTAAAAATATAGTCAAAACTATATATTGCTATGAAGTCAGAAGACACTTAAAATGAAATAAATCCATTGATAATATGAAACTAACAAAACTATCTCACATAATGCCTTTAACTTTTCCAAATAGATTATGCATTTCTAGGACTTCTAATAAATGTTGATTATGATTTTAAGACACTCAACTTATTTTTTGTAAAAATAGTCCCTGTTTTTTTAAAATACCAAATCTACTCTTAAATTAAAAATTGGAAAACAATATTTTAGCCTCCAATTACGAGAGTTGCATTTTCAGTTGACGGATTTTGGGGCCTCCGGGCACTGGAGGAGTTCTGGTCAGTAGTGCTACTGTCGCAGTATAACAAATATAAATTTGCAGTATGAAAAAAATACTAATTAATATTAAACAACACTATTTTTTGCATCATTTAACATTAAATACATCCCAGTATTTGACGAACAGGCAAAGTGCCAATGTAAATTTGCATTCTATCACTACAAAATTAATTTTGCAATTTGGCCTTTTAGAGTGCAAAATTAAAATTTCCAATGTAAACTTCAAGTTTTTTCTAGCTTTGTAATCAAACACTATCGAAATTATCTTAGATGTTATGCCCCGTTTGGTAAGTGGTAAAGTTAGATGGGATGTGATTCCTTCCAAACAATCTTGAAAAAGTGCAAGATTATTGCATTTGGTATGAGGTTAAGTTGTATGAAATTGTGAGCCTCAATGAAATCAAATTACGACCTCAATAAGAAAGCGGGTAGAATCAAAATCATGAAATATAAGTGGGATTCTTACTTTTCCATGAAAATCCTTACAAATAATACTTATGACGAGAAAAATGCCCATAAAAATAAAAAATAATAAAAACTACCTTTAAAACTAAATATTTATTTTGTGAAGACAATTTGATTATATTGGTTTTTATTAAATTAAGACTTGTATAAATTTCATTTACCAATTTTTTATACTCATATACAATAACTTGATTAACTTACTCTATAAAGCATGCATCTCACCAATCAATTACTATATTTATTAAATTTTGAAAAACAAATTACAAAAAAAAAAATGATATTTGGGGTTAAACATTTATAAATAGTGAACCATATGATTGTGTTTTATAAAATGTCCAAAATAAATCAATTTATAATATATATATATATATATATATATATATATATATATATATATATATATATATTGTTAAAGGGTATTATTGATATATATTATGCATTCTCGTGTCACTTTCCATGCATTAACTAAATACAAAATTTTGATTCCTTATATGAATCAATTGGTTCACCAAATAGGATTAAAGGATTCAAAACCCTAGTAGAAGATTTTCTGGGATCACTTTTTCGGTAATCACAATCCATTTAAAATATTACCGCGTACATCAGATCTCTCCATTTTTTCGAAATATTTTTATTGTGTAGTTTAGTTTGAAATCAAAGTCTCTTTTATGTAGTAATCAGTATATTCCAAACTTTTAAGATACTTTGTAGCATTTTGCGCCAGTAGATCTTCAAAATTGTTGGCAGTAGATCCACTATAATTAGTCATCACCATCAATGTAAAATCATGGAGTGGGATTAGACGATCACCTTATAGTCTACAACTCTACTTTTACAAAGGAAAGGATTTTTTTAATTTTGGACATTAAAGGAAGACAATGTGAAAAATAAAAATAAAAACACTTTCTATAAGTAAACCCAAACAAGAATCCGAACTATTTTCCAACTCACACGAGAACTCGACCAAAATTTCAACGGGGTAACCATCTGTTGGCTCTTAATTCCAGTGTTGGAGGTAGACGACGAAATAGGTGTTAGCAAGAGGTCGATGGCGAGAGAGAACTAATGTTAGGCAGAGATTTTTTCCAAACATATGTGGAGAGATAGAGAGATAGATAGAGAGAGAGAGAGAGAGAGAGTATGAGAGAAGTGAAATGCAAGAGAAAGAGGTATGTAAGGTATAAATAGGGGTGGTATTTTGGACAATGAATAATTTTAAGGACTAATTTTGGGAAAAAAAAGTGGAGTGTCCTACTTCTATAATACATTTATTTGGAAGTCCTTTTTTTCCCAAAACCCCTTTTCCAAATAGAGATTTAGTCACTAGTCACTAGTCACATTTTAAAAGATTTGTTGTCCCGTTTCATGTGTTTTTTAAATTGTGTCAAGTCTTATAACCATTAAGAACAGTATTATAAACACCCAAAATAACTTTGTAACCACCTCTAAACTCTCATCTTTAGTGAATGACAAATGTCCCATGTTTATTAAAACATGACCAAAAACTAAAAACACAATGATTTGAGATTGATTAGAAATGTATTTTTATAAATAATACTAAATAATTGTACTCCCCATTCCAAATTACTATGAAGGAAGCAAAATAACCCTCTAGGGAAATTAAAATGAGTAGATGATAAATTTAAATTTTATTTACATTTCTTTCAAAATAGTACTATAGTTATTATCTGAAAACAATGTATAATTGCAAAATGTTGATGTCATCAGGACAAAAGTAGATGCATGGCGCAAATGGTCTTTATCACCAACTATTAATTTGAATGTACTACTCCGTATCCATCTTGAAAATCTCAAATATGTGTAAATATTTAAGCTCTCATTATGCATCCTATCATCAACAATTTTTCAATAGCAACATATTTCCATATGGAGGAGGAGGAGCACCTATATACAATATCAACCGGACAACGGAAATGACATATCACTCATAGTAATCTTGTAAGGATTTTTGTTATCTGGACACAACTATTTAAATAGATAAAAGTATTACTCATGATGTTACAATTAAGATTAAAGCGAATTGAGTCAACATGCGAAGTGCTAGCATTATATTATTTGATCAACGTATATAAGTGCATTTAAAAGGAAGAAAAATTAAGTATGATGGTACTTATACATGCCATGTTGTGGTAAAAAAGTGTTGGTGAGGAAAAAACAAAATGTTTAAAAATTGAGTGTGACGGAGATGCAAAAAGTTGAAATGGATGGGTGGTAAATTTGGAAAAGAAAAATAACATAGTTGAAAAATAGCAGAACTAGCTCCTGTAGAATATATAGAGAGAAAACCTCCTTTCATGTTTTGGACATGTCAAACATAAACCAATAAATTTCTCATAAGCAACAGTGATTTAGTTAATATTCATATTAATGCTAGGGGTGAAGTAGGCCTAAAGTGAGTTGGTGGGATTATGTAAAAGGGAAATGGCATCATTCAATTTAAACGAAGACATTACATTGAGAACAAAATGGAAAAATTAAATTCATGTAGGTAACGCCAAAAGCCAATAGAATCTGACATGAGTATTTTTTTTATCAATTGCCAATGGACTCTACCTTCAACTTGAAATTTAGTTAGTTGACCATTAACAAATGAAGATCATATTTTTAGCACAATCTATTATTTTGTGTGGAACCATAATCAGAGAGGATTGTGTATGTATGCTCCAAGAAAGAACAATAAATACACCTCCACAAGTGTTAACTTAGAGTTCACAGAATTTGGTAGATTTAAGGAGAATAATAATAACATAAGACTTTTATAGCACAATATAAAGTTTTTTTATTTAAGCATCACGCAAGAAAACAACAATATTTCATCTTCATTTGTTCTTCGCTGCTGGACGCCAAGATCCAAACTTATCCTCACTGCTACTAATAAAGTGCACAGACATATCTTGTTAAAAGAACAAATAAGAAAAGCAAGTTAAAATATTAACAGAATAACCCTTATTACCATCTGGTTATGATTTTTATTCTTCTGATCTTGCTGCTCAACTTAATAATACTCTTGCAATCCCATAGAAGCCTTCACAGTTTTCAAATGAAAAAAAACTATCAGTTTTTACAATCACTGGGATTTAGTATGGGAGATAAATTTAGACAAAAACATAGTAGGTAGGCTAATTCAAAAGGGAGTTTGACTATGGGACGATTAGAAAAATTACCTTATGGGTAAGATGTGGGATTGTGACTAAAAACGTGGATGTTACTATCTGGTTGTTGTGTCTTGAAAATAAAGAGTAATAAGAGCTAAGTTTTTTTTAGTGTAAAACAATTGATAAAATGGGGATAGGTATTTGGAGGCCTGTGAGCCATTGGCTACATATAAATATTTAGTAGGATATTGAAAGCATCGAGCTTTAAATTGCTCGATAAATTGGTGATTTGACGAGGTGGGTGATGAATTTGGGGATAAAGGCATGGTGAAGGAGGAGGAGAAGGCATGATGATTAATGTTGATATTTATCCTTGGTATAACAACACTCGTAAAAAGACAGTTGTATCGATGATCAAGAAAGAACTGAAGGATCTTGCTAAAATGCTTGAAAATATATATGATGCTTGTAGAGATGCGCATGAGGTTCAGGCTGATGAAGTAGCAGATCCATGCGTGCACAGATCCATGAGTGCAGATTACATAAAGCGGGGTAGATAGTGCAATGGAATGATAAATAAAGGAAAGAAAAACAAGTGGTCAAAAGAAGCAGGACGAAGAAATGTGCTAACGCTATTATGGAACTGTCTATGCTGGAATATTAAGGACAGAGAAAATAATCACTGAGTTAGAAGGCTAAATAAATTGAATAAAGCTCATAATGTGTGCCTAATTACAATTATAGAACCTATAGTTGAATCCAGTAAAAGGGAGGTGAGAAGAAAATTAAACTTTGAGCTCAGTTAGTAATAACAAGGAAAAATATGGGTATTTTATAAGTAGAGTTTACAACTGATTGCCGAGTGTGAGAGGTGTTGATTTTGGCTCTCCTATTTTTCAGTTTTGGTTTATTTACAAATTTGCCATTTTGGCTCAAATCTATAAATACAAGTGTTATTTCTAGGTTTTGAGAGAGGACAAGTTTGAGAGCTATTTTGTGAGTTATCAAAGCTAAAGAGAGATAGAGCTCCCATTTGAGGGGTGAGTTCTTGTGAGGTTGTGAGTGACTTTCTAAGAGAGATAAATTGTGTGTGTGTATAACCTTTGGGTTCCTCCATTTATCTATAGAAAGAAGAAATCCTCCTTGGTGGATGTAGCCCAAATTTGGGTGAACCACGGTATATCGTTGTTGTTTTGCTTTGATGATTGCTTGTATGTTCTTATTGTCTCTTCATTGATGTTTGGTTGATTCGATTGGGAGTTTGCACACTAGTTCATTTTGGGAACAAGGTCTTGGGTGTTTTCCGCACACCAAGTGTTTGATGAAATTCCCGAGTGAGTTTTGTCGTCTTGGTCGCTAGAGATAGTCTTGCTTTAGCGCAAAAAGTGGTATCAGAGCTTTGGTTGCATTGTTTGCCCGGTATTTTGGTTCGAGGTTGAATCAATTTTGGCAATTTTGGCATAGCTTTTGCTTTTGTTCCAAATGACGGAAAATGTGGAGAGTACTCGAGAATCAACCTCTACGAGCAGAGGCTCTAAGAGATGGGATCCGAGTTATGGATCGAGTGGCTCAATGAAGACGGACATGAAGGCTTTTGATGAGAAGATCAATTTTGGGTTATGGCAAAGACGAATGCGAGGTGTTCTTGTCCAACAAAGGTTGCAATTAGCATTGTTGGGGGTAGAGGGACGACCGGTAGGCATGACCGATGCCGAGTGGATTGACATTGATCAAAGAGCGGCTTCGTGTATTGAGATGCTTATCACGGATGATGTGTTGAATAACGTGATAGCGGAGACCACGGCTAAAGGCATGTGGGATAAGCTTGAAGAGATTTATTTGGGAAAGTCGTTGTCAAATAAATTGTTCCTCAAGAAGAAACTCTTCAAGCTTGAGATGAAGGAGGGTGAGGATATGATGAAGCATATCAACGTTTTTAATGCCTTGATAAATGACTTGAACCGGATAGACGTTCAATTCATTGAGGAGGATCGAGCATTGTTGTTGCTTGCATCATTACCCGATTCATACGAGCATTTTGTGACCACGCTCATGTTTGGGAAGTCTACGCTCCGGTGCAACGAGGTTGTGCAAGATATTCAATCTCATGTCACGATGAGAAAGAAGGAAGGTGGAGGTGACGGGTATTCCCATAATGAAGGCCTTATGGCGAGAGACGGAGGTGGGCAAAATGGCGGGAGGAACTTCAACTGGGGATTTAATGACGGTAGTAGGTCTAGATCGAGAAGTGTTGGTGGTAAAGGGCCGAAATGTTACAAGTGCCGGGAATGGGGTCATATGATCCGAGAATGTCCTTTGTGGAACGACAAGGTTAAGGGCAAGGTTGATTCCGAGAGGGCAACGGTAGCGAGTGCGAATTATGAAGATGAACTTGGAGAAATTCTCACAATCTCCAAGGTTAACTCTCTTTCCCAAGATGATTGGATATTAGATTCGGGATCGTCGGATCACGTTTGCTCCAAGAGGGAATATTTTGAGACTTTCACAGAAAATGAAAAAGGTTCCATGTCTTTGGCTAACGGAGAGAAGGTTTTCGTTGAGGGTGTCGGGACGGTGAAACTCAAGATGTTCGATGGGGTGAAACGCACTTTGGGTGGTGTGGCCTATGTCCCAAAGTTGCGAAAGAATTTGATATCCATTAGCCGTTTGGATTCCAAGGGTTGCCGGGTGTCGGTGGCGGGTAGAGTCTTGAAAGTCACACGCGGTTGTATGGTCCTAGCGAGGGGAGAGGAGAGAGAGGGGTTGTATCGTCTAAATCAAACTTCGAGGAAGATTGGGAAGCGGTGTGCACAAGTGATCGAACGTTCGAGGCATGTCTCGTTTGTGAACAAAGTGGAGACATTGGGTGCTAGCTTTCCAAGAGTAGACGGTAGTGATGGGAGAATACCTACTAGTGGAAGGGATGGATCGAAGTCCCCCTCCAGGGCCAACGGGTGATGTTGACCCGGTTTAGTTGCACACATGCATTGGTCGATTCGAATCGAGGAGGTGTAGGACTGTGATGGATTCGAGGTGTGTGTAGCTAGTTTAAGGAAGGTCGATGAGTTATTGTTCACGAGCATTGGCAAACGGGAGTTTTTTCATGACAAAGACTTGGTATATCTTTCGAGGGTGAGATTTGGATGGTATGAGAGGTGAGGAATTTTCCCTCTCATCCGTGGTTATTTCTCAAGGTGGAAGATGGTGTTGATGTGTTTGAATGTTTTGTGTAAAGAAGGTGTATGCTATATGTATTGTGTGGGGGTGTATTCACCGGGTTACATGAGGAGCGAGCTTCACCGTATGGTTACATGGGAAGCATTCAGGGGAGTTCTTAGTTTAGAACTTGGTTCCTCGGCGGGTGGAGTCGTTTGGAGTCTTGGAGTGAAGACTTGCGGTATCTCACTTCATGGTTGAAGTTTGAGGTGGCTTAGCGTCGAGTGGAGCGTATTGGCTTGTTAGATGTCGGGATGATCTTAGAGCGGATTTGATGTTTGCATTCCGAGTTCGGTTGGATCGTGAGGATCGCCTGGGGGAATCGCATTAGCTTGGTAGATGGTGGGACAGTCTTCAAGCGGGTTCAATTTCAGCATTCTAGAGATTGGTTGGATCATCAGGATCGCCAAGGTGGAGTTTGTTGATTTTGGCTCTCCTATTTTTCAGTTTTGGTTTATTTACAAATTTGCCATTTTGGCTCAAATCTATAAATACAAGTGTTATTTCTAGGTTTTGAGAGAGGACAAGTTTGAGAGCTATTTTGTGAGTTATCAAAGCTAAAGAGAGATAGAGCTCCCATTTGAGGGGTGAGTTCTTGTGAGGTTGTGAGTGACTTTCTAAGAGAGATAAATTGTGTGTGTGTATAACCTTTGGGTTCCTCCATTTATCTATAGAAAGAAGAAATCCTCCTTGGTGGATGTAGCCCAAATTTGGGTGAACCACGGTATATCGTTGTTGTTTTGCTTTGATGATTGCTTGTATGTTCTTATTGTCTCTTCATTGATGTTTGGTAGATTCGATTGGGAGTTTGCACACTAGTTCATTTTGGGAACAAGGTCTTGGGTGTTTTCCGCACACCAAGTGTTTGATAAAATTCCCGAGTGAGTTTTGTCGTCTTGGTCGCTAGAGATTGTCTTGCTTTAGCGCAAAAAGAGGGTGATAAGGAGGGGGGGTGAGATGAGAAAGGTTGCAGATGAGAGATGGAGAAAAAAACATACTAACAAAATGTCATCATATACATAACCGGAACCTATTGTGTTGGTCATATTTGTATATGCCAATGTGATAGAGCCAACATGTGGGAGTTGTGAGAAGAACTTAATGATCTTTTTAATGGTGATAGGAAGAACAAATAGGTATCCATTCTCCTTAAACTGCTATGCATTCAATCTTCTCACTTTTTTTAAAGCATGTCTAATAGCCTTTGATAGGATATTATCACAAGAGAAACAAAGTCAAACATGTGAGTAATAAAGTGACGTCAAGATTATAAATAACAGAGATAAACAAAAATTGTTATCAGATATAGTATATTTATAAATATATAGTGTAAACAACAAGTTTTTCAATAAAAGGTGTAATTTACAGGTGTTGAGAAAGCTGAGCATGTTGCTTACACTAGCATGACCTATGTTCTAGACTTGGTTATATATTCTAACATCTACATATGATTAGAAAAACATCAATGTATATACAACACCTCCCACAACACCACTGGCAGCCCACCCTTCCATAGACAAACTGCAACAAATATAATACAAAGAGGAAACCCCAGAAAAACCACTGCAAACATGACAAATTAAACGCTCGCATTCATACTGATCTGCAAGATCAAGGCCTCATGCATATAGTGTTGTTTAATATCCCAACAACACAATACACCAATTATTGAGTTAGGATTTTCTGTCTATTATGTTATATGCTAAATGAGTGGTTTTGCTTCATCTTAGGCCAGTGTAGCCACTTTTTTATTTTTTTAAAGAAAAACACTATAATAGATACAGCACAGAGAAGGAGATCAGAACAAAATCGAAAATCACCATAAAACCTTCAATAATGAAGTTCATTTAAAGGCAGGGAGATACATAAAAGCTTGAAAAATCTTCTGAGACAATTTCACAAACATAAAGCAGAGACTTCAGAAGGGAGATTTGGTGATCCATTTGTAATCCAATGAGGGATGTACCAAAGTTCAGGTAATTACCTGACTCCCAACACCTTGACAGTGATTCAGGATTTTATTTTTATTTTTCAGCAAGCTTGCAAGGAGAAATATTTAGTTAGAATGAAAAAGGTACAAGCAGACAAAATCCCCAAATATAAGAAGAAATATAGACATTAAGCTAAAGCCTTATATTTGTGCCTTGTACAATGATTCCTAGTAGCAAATGATCTTATTTTTGAGGTCCCAACTAGGTTGATCACACAAGCAATAAGATTAAAGAGAAAATAAAAGTTATATAAAATAAAGAGGGAAATTAGGGGTTTTTGAAATGCTATTAAGAAAGGTACATACAATGCTATCAACTAAGTTGAACCATAAAGAAGAGAAAATATGAGATCTACAAAAAGTAATGCAGTCAAGAATTTGCTTTATGTAATGAGAGAATAGAGTTTGTGTCAGCATATAAATGATGACTAGGACAGTTACCATAGCACCAAAGCCAATAGATCCCACAAAACAATATCCAGCTGCTCCATAAAATTGGGGAGAAAAAAGCCCAAAAAATTAAGGAAAAGCCCAGAAATTTCAACCAATACTGTCGTGGGGCAATATCAGAACCACGAGCATCTTGTAATTAGCTTCCTCAACTATAATGTAAAAGATAGAATAGGAGAAGTTGCTATGAAAAGGTGGTAAGCGGAAATGATATGACAAAATTCTTTAAGTGGAACAAAATCAAACCAAGAAATGTAGATAATATAAGTACCCTCCAAAGAAAAAATGTTAGTATAAAAAAAATGATCAGGCACCACTTGAGTATACCATATGCAATGATCACTGTCATTTGCAAGATTTGGGCGAGTGGGGAGGGGGAGATATAGATTTTTAAATCTATAGTATGGAGTGTAAGACATATCATTGGAGATGAGGGAAATGATGTCCGGAGCGTGATCCCACCAATGGAAACTGTGATGATGTATAGCCATATTAGAAAGCTTGTTAGCAATACTGTTACATTCTCTATAAACATGAGAATTAGAATCTTCTCTGTGAAATGAGTCATTTGCAATTATCCCACCAATTCTTCAAAGCCCAGAGGCTTGTAATGATGGTTAAGCAGACAGTTAATGTAGGTTGCATTATCAAATTCAATCTAGAGAGGGAAGAGATTTATTTCTGCTGCAATTTCAGTACCAGTGTCAAGAGCTTGCATTTCAGTAGAAAAGGCATTATGAATGCTAATAACAAGACAAAAGGCACCAATAAATTGGGCTCTATGAGATCAGAAAACACCCAAATTAAACCACTGTGATGGTGGAATAAGTGTACACTGGAGTAATAATTAGGGGAGGTTTGTGCTTGCCAGGGTCATTTTTTGTAATATGACCACAGGCAATTTTTGTAAAATCAATAATCCAAGCTTTCAAGAAGATAAGATTCCTGCGAGGCGATGGTCTCTTGTTCTTATAAAAATGTAATTTATATACCACCAAATAATGTCAAGAATACAGAGAAAAGTAGCAATCCATAAATTATGTATTTGAGAGCTGGGAAAATGAGAATAAACATATTTGCAGAGGTTCAAGATGGTATTTTAAAGGTGGAGAAATATCAAGCCCAAAGGTACCTGACTTTAGAGCATTAGACAGAGTGCGTGATAGATTCATTGTTTGAAAGGCACAACTGACATGTGGAGGTAAGGCACAACCTTTTCTTATTCAAAGTATAAACAGTGCGAAGCTTCATTTGAAAATTTCTACATCCAAGAATAGAAAGTCTGGGAGGTATGTGTTGCTGACACAGGTGTTTGCACCAATTCAGAGCTTGACATGTGGTGGTAAAATACGGGTATGCATCTTTAAAATACAGTTCTCGGTAGGATTGTATGGCCAAATGAGATGGTCAGACTTATCAGTGAGACGCGGAGGCAGGGGCAGAGGGATATTTTTAATTCAATAATTCTGGGCCGACTCTCATTTCTGACTCAATGGGTGCTACTCGTTGATGTGTCGCACCCCTTGAGTCGGAAATGAGAGTCGGCGTAGAAAGGCTCTTTTTAATTTGAGAGAAAATATGAGGGAACTGCTGCTAAAAGTACTCTGGTATACTCCAGTGATGATTTTGAATAAGAGTGGAGACTTAACCGTTGTCAAAACTGACCATATGAGCAAAGGGTGTGTGTAACCACTTATCATGCCAGAGACCAACATTGAGGCCATTGCCAATAATCCACTGGGAGTGAAGGTTAATGTGGGAAAGAGAAGTTTTAACCCCAGGCTAGGCCCTGCAATTGGGTGGATATGGGCGGGTCAAAATGGAAGGGGTTGTGTATGGCGGGTCAAAAGCAGGTTTAGTCAGGGAGTCTGGTCTTTTTGGATTTGTTTTGAGCTGGTCGGATTGACCTAGGTTTTTACAAAACAAAAAAAAAAGGATGAAGGAACGGAAAAACAGTACTGTACAGGAACGGGAAACTATCCATTGAACCATCGACAATACTACCGGGGATCAACTGGAAAATTACAGATCTGTTAGAATTTTCTGAGTAGGAAGTAAGGAAGTAAACATTGTGCAAACAATTGATAAAATCGAAAACCAAGAGATTTAAAAAATTAACACAACCACAATCTACACTACAAATACAATAATATAAATAAATCTACAACTCTATATACAAATAGGGCAATGTATATGTATATGTATATATATATGTATCCCTCCGTACCTAAGAGTCCACTATTACTTTTTGGGTTATCCTAAATAAGGAGACGACGTTCCTTTTGGGACATGATCAATCAACCAAAATCCAAGATAGTGAATAAGTATTGCTCTTAGCCATTGATGAAGTATATCCTTAAACCATACAAAAAATAGATAGGGACTTTTAATTTGGGACGGGGGGAGTATATATATATATATAGAGGCAGGCTCCTGTGCACACTAAGTTTGCACACTAAGTTTGCACATTACCTTTTAAAAGTAGGCAAACTTAGTGCTGGCGCACACCAATTTTTTTATGTGATATTTAAACATTTCAAGGAACCCATATAAAAAAATTCAGCTCAAAAAAAACTTTTTTTGCTATTTTTAAAAAATCGGTCAAACTTTCACAGTTTTTAAAGGGCTTAAAAACTGCGAAAGTTTGACCGATTTTTTAAAAATAGCAAAAAAAGTTTTTTTGAGCTGATTTTTTTTATATGGGTTCCTTGAAATGTTTAAATATCACACAAAAAAAATCAACTCAAAAATATTTTTTTTACTACTTTTAAAAGGTAATGTGCAAACTTAGTGTGCACAGGAGCCTGCCTCTCTCTCTCTCTCTCTCTCTCTATATATATATATATATATATATAACTACCACCAGTTTCTAAGGTGAGGAAGGGAGAGTGGGAATTGTTCGAGGATAGAGGGAAAGGAGAAAGAGGGGGAGAGGGAGTGGTTGTTTGCAAGTGCAACAAGTGGTTTTATCCTTCTGACTCGCCAGTGACCCGCAACTAAATAGCTATAATAGGCCATTGAACCAGTTTTGACCCACTAGGAAAAATAGAAAAGAACCGAACAACTAAATTTTGGGCGGGTGATGGGCGATTTTGTCCTTACCAAGGCAAATGGAAGAAATTTTGTAAGAGGTCACACTCTCATGAAAATTAAATATGGCTTTCATAACATGGCCCCACATATTATCACCAGTAAAAATATCCCAAGTGTGCTTTGGAATTGCATTATGTTTAAAACAACCAGATTTCTTATGCCAAGACCACCATTTTCTTTGGGAAGGCACGCTTGCTTCTAGCCAATTGTAACAGTGTTTACTTTGTTGACTTGGCCAGTCCATATAAAGTTTCTAATCCACCCCTGTACTTTTTTGAGAAGAGAGTGAGGCCATAAGTAGAAAAGGAAACTATAGAGAAGAATTGTTTGCACCATAGTTTTAATGAGCTCAACTTTACCTGCTATGGAAAGAAGCCTACCCTGCCAAACTTCAAGTTTAAACCTTACATTATCCGCAATTTCTTGCAAGTGACACCCTTTTGGTTTACCTCTAAACATGAAAACTTCAAGGTATGTAAATGGAGAAGTACCAATTTCGATGCCCAGTGAATTGGAAATTTCCCCATGTTTATTTAAAGTACCTTTGCCAATGTATACTCTGGATTTTGCCTTGTTAATATTTTGACCTGAAGCAGCACTGTATTTCTCAAAAAGATTCATGAGGTGATTGAGAGTTGAGGGATCTCCTTTGCAGAACATCATGAGATCATCATCATATAAAATATGTGTTGGAGCTTTATAACTTCTGGGAGAAGATATATGCTTGATGTGTTTATAACTTCTTCAGCCAAAATAAATATGATGGGGGGGCAAAGGGTCCCCTTGCCTCACACCTCTAGAGCAGTTGAAAGAGCCAAAAGGAGTGCCATTTATGAAAATGGACAAGTGAGCAGAGTGGAGATCCACCCAAACCTCATTAAAACCAAAATATTTCAGGACATCAAATAGAAAGGATCAATTGAGGGTATCAAAAGCCTTTGCAATATAAACTTTCATGCCAATGTTTCCCGACCCAAAGATTAATAGTTGAGAAGGTTAAAACATTCAGACCAATAGCATGAGTTATTCTTCTGCCTTTATCAAACCCAAAATGATTTGGAGAAATTAACTTATCAGTTAGATTAGAAACTCTGCCAGCAAGAAAATTTTGGGATGATTTTAAATCGAATGTTGGCAAGACCAATGGGCCTATACTTATCAATGGTTTCTTCACAAGAGTCTTTAGGCAACAATGCAATAAAACTGACATTAAAGCCAGGGGATATCCAGTTCTTATACAATGGGCCTATACTTATCAATGGATTTGATGAGGTCATGCTTAATAATATCCCAGCAAAAATGATTAAATAACCCAGGAAAACCACCAGGGGGGAGAGGGGGGGGGGGGCAGGTGCATAATGAGGATCAAGATCAAATACAACTTTCTTCATTTCAGTGTCAGAGGAGATATTGGTGAGAAATGCATTATCAGTCTCATCAAGAACACAAGGAATTGAGCTTTGGATAAGAGAGAGATCATTGCATAACTGGGGTTGGGAGTACAAGTGATTTAAATGATCCACAAATTTTTGCTCCACCAAATTAGAATAAGTGATGGTGTTGGTCTCAACCCTGATGTAATTTATTTTGCTGTTAATTAATCTTTGAGAAGCCATTTTATGAAAAAGCTGGATTTATCCCTCCAGTGTGATTTTTCAGCTTTAAGAGAATTGGAGAGAATAAATTGAACCTCAAGATCATTGTTGAGGAGCTCAGTGGTGATATTTTGCCAGTCCATTTCCTGTTAGATGTTGAGGAGATTGTTTTTTTCCTGCAAGACTTTGAGGTGGATAATGCCAAATATTTTTTTGTTACAATTGTTTTGGGTATTTTTGAGCAACTGAAGCTTTTTCTTGATGGTAAACATAGGGCAACCAATGACACTAGCGTTCCACACGTCACCGATAAGATTAAGAAAGTGAGGGTGGTTAACCCAAGAAGATTGAGATCGAAATGGTTTGGGGCCATGGGAGTGTACAAGTTTGAACTTATGGGTAGGGGTTGATGATTCTATGAGCTTCTGTAAAGAACGTTGACATTCACAGTATGCCAATTTGTATCCAAACATTGCTACAAAGCACTCTATCCAACCTTAGTGGATTTGGGACCTCTATGCCATGTGTAAAAATTACCAAAGGCATCATAATGAGTAAATTCACATTGACCAGTCATCTTTTTTAAATCATTATGAGCTACTTTCAAGATAATCTTACTACCTTTCTTTCTGATCAGGACCTAAAACAGAGTTGAAATCACCCAAGGCAGCCCAGTGCTAGCATAAACCACAAAAAGAAGTTGAAGATCATTGTTAACCTGATAGATTATAGTAATTTGTTGATATGTATTTTTAACAATGATGAGTTTGGGAAATAAAGATCCAAAGGTTTGGGGGAGAGGACCTTTATTATTATGGCTAAGCAGATTCATATGAATGCAAGTCCAAAAGGACTGAGGAATGGCATTAAAATTACACATTGGTTCAGCAATACACAATAAGTCTGGTTTGTGTTCATAGCAAAAGTTGTAATGGGCTCTTTGAGTTAGGAGTTTAGATATGACTCTAGCATTCCAATAGAGAACTAACGTAAACTACACGTCAAAGCCCAAAACAAAACAAACAACAAATTTTAGAGAGAGAAAATCTAAAAAAATCTTGTATTAAAAAATGAAAATCTTTTACAAATGAGGCTTACATGGATATTTATAAAAGTAGGAGGAGACTTGGACTACAAAAACTATTCTAATTACTAATATGCCTTTACTAGCCGTAACTCCTTACTCAAGTACAAAATATCTAAAAAAGGAAGTACATCAAAAATATAGAAAAATAGCAAGATTGGACAAAATGTACTAAAAGTAGATCCAAATCATATCACCCTCGCTCCTCAAAAAGAGTCCGTCCACAAAACAGGCTCGAGAGTGGTAATCAATGCATGGCGAGGGGGCTCCTTTGACTCATCGAGATAATCTGGAGAATGCTCCATTACTAAAAGGGCACGGAGACATGGAAGAGAGCAGTTCGAATCTGAATGCCAAATGGTGGCATAATTGTAGCATCTGAATTGTAGGGGGCCGAAGGTGTAGTCGTGGGGGTAGTAGAGGTGACTGGGGAAGTAATAGTGGGTACAAATACAGGAGTGGGAGCAGTAACTGAAACCGAAGGTGATGGAGCTCGAGAAGGGGTAGAGATACTGATGCAAGGTGGTAAACCTCCATCTTAATAGCATACTCAATCGCCTTCGAAAATGTCGGTAACTCACGCAGCCCTAGATCTCATTGAATGTAAGGCCGGAGGCACAAAATATTGTGGTTCATCCATAGATCCTCTATCTTAGGAAGACGAGCCCTAGTGCAAAGGTGCTGAAACTATTTGGTGTACTCAAACACTGTAGACGACTGTATGTGAGCAAAAAGATCTCGCTCGTATGTCATTTGGATAAATGAGGCCTGTAACTCTGGCCTGTCTGAATAGGGGGTAGTCCGACTGCTGTTCGCCAATAACACAGATCATTTCACCAAATTTGGGTGAATCTCTAAAATTTGGTGGTAGCAAGAAGAACACAAGAGCGGCTTGGAACCCTCTCGTAATCTAAGACCGTCTCCATAATAGTTAATTGGTTGATCATGGCATCGGGTGAGAATCGTCCATCGAACAATGGGACATCAATGCATATATCACCTTAGAGACTCCGAGAAAGTAAGTGAAGTGCCATACATAAGGGGTCTCCATCTTGATATGCATAAAAGCCCATCCCATCACCTAGCACAAGTGCAGCATCATCAATAAGAAAAGGCAACATCTGAACAGGTGGTGGATGAGGAGGAGACTTCTGGCCAACTAGAGGGGCAGGAGGACAACATGGGTAATGAGGACACAAGCCAATAAAATGGCCATGCTCACCACAGTAGAAACAATGCCGGTCCCGTAATGGCACAAAGCGAGGATCATCGGGTGGAGCGAAGGTATCCACTCCAAGACGTTGCAATGGATGTCCCCAACGTTGAAGATAAAGAAGAATCGATATAAGGTAGAGATAGGTCATAGTGGGAAGGTGTACAGTACGGTGGATAGGGAAAATGTGTATCAATAGGTTCGGGACCAGAGGGCGATACATCATCCTCGGAATTTTCAAAGAGAGTGGGTTACCCGGGATCGAGGGAATTTATGAACAATTCGGAATTTTGGTCGAGGGCTGCAGGGTTTACTCCGTCGAGGGGACCTCCGAGTAAATAGGGATTTCTGCCGAGGCTGAGAAATTTAGGTCTGCTATTGAGGGTCTCAAAAATTCTATCGGAGTCAAGTATCACAGTAGTTCCAAGCAGTTCAGGGTTTAATTTGGGGCGCAGGGACCCAGATTTACTGAGGGGTTCAGAAAAGTTTGCCACCGAGGGGCTCGGCATTTCTTCCGGAGCCGAAGGGTTTCAAATTTCCTCTTTGGTTAAGGATCTCCAAAATTCTGCTATATCTGGAGGGTTCAGAATTTACAAGGGAGGTAGGATGAGTGAGGTAGCAAGATTTTCTGAGAACCCAAACTTTTGGCCAAGGTATTCAAGATTTTTGCTGCCGAGGGTACCGCTAATATACTTAGAATTTCTGAGTATATCTGAATATCCGAAGGGTCCAAGGGTTTCATAGGTTTATCGAGGCACACGAAAGTTACGAATTTTACGGTGAGATCCAAATTTTAGGCGAGGCCGAGAGGTTCAAAAGATTGGCTGAGGGCCGAGGGATTCTGTCGACGACGAGCTCTTTTTCGGGTCTTCGAAGGAATGACTCTGGTGGTTCGATCACGACGGTAGGTGGTGACATTTTGGTGACGAGGAAGTAAAGGTTATCAAATTTTGGATGAGTTCTTGGGACATGAGGATTTTTTGTTTTACTTATTGTGCTAATTTGTCACAAAAATTTCTCAATTCTTGATTTATCTCCTGTTGATGTCAATTTGATTTCTTCGGGGCCATTGAAAGTGTAGCATATGATTTTCTTGATAATCAATACACCAATAACACTAATCGGGAAACAACACAATGCTCTGATACCAATTTGATGTAAACTACATGTCAAAGGTCCAAGACAAAACAAACAACAAATTTTAGAGAGAGAATCTAAAAATGTCTTGTATACAAAAATGAAGTTGCTTTACAAATGAGGCTTACATGGGTTTTTAAAAGAGTAGGAGGAGAATTGGACTACAAGAAATGTCCTAATTACTAATATGCCTTGACTAGCCTCAACTCCTTACTCAAGTACAAAATATCTAAAAAAAAGGATGTACGTCAAAAATAGAGAAAAAAATAAGATTGGACAAAATGTACTAAAAGTAGATCCCAATCATTAAAATGATTTAGAGATAGACTGAGATGTCCCCTTACCAGAGGCTATGCTTATCACGGTGGTCGTAGTAGGAATCCTTTTGTCTTTTAATTCTTGACATTTTTTACATTTAGCACAACGATGCAAAGGTCTTTGGACCTAATGGGATCTTGGGCAATGAGATCCTTCTTAAGATTCTGCATTTTCTTTTTTAGGGATACCACTTTTTGAAATCCATTAAAGGTTGAGCTTGCTGTCAGGGAATAAATTTGAGATTAATGTATGACTGGGGAGGTATGAGATGAGAGAATGCCTAAATCTTTGCATAAAATGTATGTGGTTCCTTCACCTTGAAGGAGTTGTTTACAAAGATTTTAGGCCACATGGTTGGGGGTTGGAGAGGGGGTGTCTTAAGAAACTTCAAAATCATTATGAGACTCAAATTCTGAGCCATAGTTTGATACATAAATATAAATAATGATTCAGAGTTCGATAACAAAATAAAAATAAAATAATTTACCATATTTAGGTTGCGTTTGATTTTTCATCTGAATCTGAAATCTGAATTCTGAATCTGAAGTCCCAAATCTGAATCTGAAAAATATGTTTTTTTTTTGTCTGAATGCACCTCTAAATGAATGTATTTGGACTTATTCAGACTTTAGACTCATACTCCAGATGTAAATTTACCTCTTAATCATTCAGAAGTAAAAATAGTCATTGACCTCTTAATCATTTTAAAAAGCAAACACTATTTGGTACCTCTTAAGTCTGAATAGCCAAGATTCAGACTTAAGAGGTAAAAACAAACAACAACTTAGTCTCAATAACAACATTCAATTTGTATATAGGACACGCCATTTGATCGCCTCTTTTACTTTAAACACAACTGTAAAGATATGAAGGCACAACCTTAGTGCTCTAATCCGCTCTAAGTCCTTACTTAAAATTGCGAATTGCTATGTTCGGAGTGAATCCATGTCAAATTTGCAAACTTAGATTTTCAAATCCACTATCCTATTGTAAAATGTCTCACGTGCTATACTTAAGTTAACTCTTTACAAATGAAAATTTTTAGGGTAACTCTACTATGACAAGTGACACATTTTTACCGAAACACTGAAGTCTTTTTAATGCATTAATTGACGCTTTGTTGCACCCCGCCTACGCATCCGCACCTACTATTGAGCACCTAGGGCATAACACATGTATGATATGGACAATGTAGTGTATACTTCCCCGAAAAAATGAATGATTAACCATTAAGAATAACTAGCTCTTGACTCTCCATTTTATGGATAATTATTTGAAATGTCAAGGATGAAAAAGCATAAAAAAACAAAAAATTATGGGAGAGAACAATGCATTATGAATGCAACAAAATTATTCCAAATATGAGATATGTTTGAAACTAAGTTGTAATTGGTTCATGACTCTCCATTGATGAAGTTTGAGGAATGAAGTTACCTTAGTCACACTCCCTAATTCTGGTCACTTTTGTGTACCTCTGCAACATCTAGTGCAACTTCATGTTGTTGATAAGATTCAGTCTTGTAATTAGTTCATAGCTCCTGATGAACATATGTTTTTTTAGTGGTCTCAGGAACATATGCTAAAGACTGGAAAAACGTCAAAAAGAAATGAAAACACCAAGTTTCATAGTACAATTAAACACAAACTGAAACCTTACCAGGCATCAAGTTTAAACACATTGCGTAGCCCCCACTGTAAGGTATATCACGCTCATGCTTATCTACAACCTCATTGCAAAAAGCCTTAGGTATGATTTATACATAATAAATTTATGTATAAAAGAGAACCACCTCATTAATCAAAGATATAAACCACCCTGATGTTTAAAAAGCCTAACGAATTTATATTAGAACAAAATTGACTCACCCACACACCACAAACATCACACAACCAAACCATCTCCATCATACACCAATCACCAAACAGTTAGAGAAACATCTAGCCAATATCCATAACTCAAACAACAAAAATGCAGGGCCACCAATATCAAAAATACCAAAATATTCATAACCTCATACTGTAAGGAAAAAGGAAGGCAAAAAAGAAGAAAAACGTAGAATACAAAATAATTCTAGGTGTGTGCAAGATCCAAACAAACCGACGAAATCGACCAATCCAATCCAAACCGATCCAATCAAATTAAAAAACCGAACAAAATTGGATCGGATTGGACATGATTTACAAAACCGGCCTTAATTGGATCGGTTTCGATTTTGTATATGAAAGAACCAATGAAACCGATACAAACCGACTACTAATAAAATATGTTAAAAAGAAACACATGTCATAATTTTATTGGTTAGAATATTTTATTAGTTTGTAGTCTTATACACCTTATCATTTATATTATGGCTGAATAACCATTATTGGATCTTATTGTATTGAATTTGATGGATCGAATTGAATATAAAGTATTTGATTTGATTTGATTTGATTCAAATCTGATCGGATTGAATAAAAATATTTGATTTGATTTGATTCAAATCCAATCGAATTGTGATTAAATAAGGAATGAATTGGAGGAATTATAACCTAATAAAAAATGATCGAATCCTATTAAGATTGGATTGGATCGGATTGATTTTTTACTTCAGTTCGGATTGGATTCTCAAATTGAAAAACCGACTTCAATTGGGTTGGATGCAGATCTATTCAAATAGATCGGCTTCGAACCAATGCACACCCCTAAATAATTCTACATATAATATCCCACTAATTTATGCGCAACTTAGGAGTTGGGATGATTGGGATGGGATAATATCCCAATAATTTTTCTGGTACATTAAATGAGGCTTATATATAATATATAGATATTACTCCAAAGGACTACAAAAAATTGCGTATATACATATCTAATCTGAATACATGTTTTAAAATAAACAAAAAGATTAGCAAAAACCATTACTCAAAACTATTTAAACAAGCGAACGAGATGACAAGCATCTATTCTAATCTATTCCAAATAGAGAATGACAAAAAAACAAAGGTGTGCCTCAAAAAATCATTGAACAAGTAATTCAAAAATAGTAACCACTTTATATAAATCTAGTCATAATGACTCCGAAAAAACAGATATGGTATGTAAAAACATAAGGTGATTTGACCCCCATTATTTCTTTGATACTAACTTTGACTAGTAAAGATTTTATTTTAGGGTTTTAGCTCCCAAAATGACTTTAAAAAGTGCAGCTAACAAGCAATTTTGTGTGTCAAAAATAAAAACTATGAGGGTCCGTTTGGCAACCCAATTCCAAGGCTTGGAATTGGAATTGGAAGGCCAATTTGAATTCCACGGAATTGAAATTGGCCTTCCAATTTCAATTCCAAGCCTTGGAATTGGATTGCCAAACAGATCCTTAGTTCCGAATACCAAAAATCAAAAAACATATAGCATGTTTTTGTTTAATCCACAAGGATCCAATTAAAACATCAACTAATGACATTTTAACAACTCAAATTGTCTGTCACATTTTTTTGGTCGCTCTAGAATTACCCAAAAAGTTAAAAAGCATAAAACATATCTTAATTTCTTAATTTTAGACTTAAAAACAAATTTGAACACTTCAAAACTAAACGGAATCTAGTGTATGTTTCTTAAAAAAATAAAAACTACCAGTCATTTTCCCTAATAATCGTTGAGAGTTTAAAGAGTTTATAAATTTGAATATCAAAACAGAATTTCACTAAATAGAGCCTCTAAATCTGAACATGAATAAGCCTAGATTATATTACTACGCTGAAAAAGAATACTAAAAGCCTTGAACAAAACCATGGGCGAAACTAGGAGTCGGCTCCGGGGGGCACCAGCCCTTACCAAAAAAAAAAGAGTTAATTTTTTTAAATTTTAAATCCATCCCACCCCTAATATTTCAAAAATGTAAGGTAATTAGGACTTTTATTTGATACTTTTGATGATATATGCAAATTATTGCCTATTTTATATTACTTTTTGATTATTAACATTATTTTTCATTGTTTTTAAGTCAATATTTGGTAAATACTAAAAAATAACCTAAAAGCATTTAGCTGGGGGGCCCCTCCCTTGAACCCCCAGAAATGCCCTTGAACCCCCAGAAATCATTGTGAAGTTAGCCACCCCAGATGTAAAATCCTAGCTCCGCCACTAAACAAAACTATACTTGTTTGCATCGTGTAGTAATGATGCTCTTCATTATTAGGAAAATTATTTTAAAAAATGTCGTACCCAGTGCACAACGCTCCCGTATAACTGCGGGATCTGGGAGAGGCGAATGTCGGCTAAACTTACCCCCATATATGGAAAGGCTTCTCCCATATCTCGAACCCAAGACCAATCGTAGCTTGTGTGAGGGCACTTGCCATCTCGCAAAGATACGACCTCGCATTAAGAAAACTATTTACTTATGTAAAATTAAAGTACGTTAAAAGTGTTCAGCAAAATGGTGAAAAAAATGGAGGAATATTAAAAGTACAGTGGAGGCACATTGATTTAGTATTGCATTTGCATATAGTCAACAAATTACATGATAATTAAGCTTTATTTTTTCAAAAAAATGTCTGATTCCCCATCGACGATATTTTTTTAAAAAAAACCACCTCTCCAAAATGACCCCCAACTTCTAAAGGACTTCCAAAAACAATTCACAACTTAAGATCGATTTGGAAAATAAGATTTTATTACAAAAATACCTCGCTAGAAACACTTATAGGAAAATGTGTGAGAGTTTCCAAACCAATATTAAATTGTGGTTCGTGTTGGAAAATCGTATAGAAGTTTAGGATTGTTTTAGGTTTATGATAACAAATAAACAAAAGAACCTCATGTTTTCATTTTAAATTGATCTGGTAAGACTTCTTTACTATGATTTGAAGTAAATTTAAAAAAAAACATAATCAGACAATTTTTTTACAAAGTGAGTAAGAAAAAGAAAAAGAACAAGTGATCAATACTTTTCCCCCCAGTAAAAAATTGAATCAAATAAAATAGATTATCAACACCCATTGCCTCAAAAAATTATCAAACAAGTGAAAAAAGATTAGTCACTCATATAAATCTAGCATAAAGAAGCCTAAAAAGTACAAAAAAAGAAATAGTGGAGAGCAGTTATTACGTAAAAAATAATAAACAACATAAGGTGATTTTAATTCCCATAATGACTTTTATGTTTCACCACAAGTCACTTTGGATGTCAAAAATAAATCAATTCTAGACAAACAAATAATAAATAAAATAAAACATGTTATATAATCCACATGGCCCATATTAAACACGAACTAATGAGTTTTAAGACCTCAAATAATCTGATGTGTAGATCAGAATCTTTTAGTGTCTCTAGAATTACTCAAAAGCTAATAAAGATACATGATGTCTTAATTTCAGATTATTTTGATACCATGTATAAACTAAGAATAACTTTAGCACCATGAACCATCAAATTTTTTATAGTCGGTATAAGATCTTTGATCCTAGTACCATCAGTAATGTTGAGATTACCGTCCAACCAAACATAAGGTGATTTAGATTTTGAGCCCCATTAATTCTTCAATACCAACTTTGGCCCCTAAACTTTAATTTATGAAGTGACTATTAAATGGAGCTAAAAGTCATTTTTGGTGTCAAAAATGAAAAGTTTAGACCAAATCCCAAAAGACCCAAAAACATGTTTTCATTTAATCCAGTGGGTCCATGTAAAACACCAACTAATGATTTTTTAACATCACAACTTGTCTGAATTTTAGGTCATGTTTTATGGGTAACTCTAGATTTACTCAAGGTAATACAAACATTAGTTGATGAGAAACGGGGGTGACTTTAGCACCATGATCAAATTTTTGATAGAGCGCACGACCACTAAAGTTTCATTTATTGGGGTTTAACCCTCAAAATGATTCTTACGAGCAGCTAAAAGCCATGTTGCATCTAAAAAGAAAATTTTGGGACTACTAAAGAATCAATGGTGACCAAATACGTAAATACCAAAAGATCCAAAAACATAAAACATAGTTTTGTTCAATCCACATGTGTCCAATTATAACAATAACTAATGACTTTTTAATACCACAAGATGTCTCATTTTTAGGTCAGATTTTATTGGCGAATTTAGAATTACTCAAATAGTAATAAAAACACGAAACATGTTGAATTTTTAGAATTTTGAGAATGATTAGGTAGCAGATGACAACTGAGGATACCATAATTAAAAAAAAGTAAGAAAGATTATTGACCAATTCAAATAAAGCATAATGAAACCATGAAGTACAAAAACTAGCATTGCAGGGAGCAACAATTATGTAAAAAATAATAAAACAACCTAAGGTGATTTGGAGTTTGACCCCGACTATTTATTTGATACTAACATTGGTGCCTTAAGGTTTCAATTTGGGGCATTTAGCCACCAAATTGACTTATACGAGTAGCTAAAAGACCTTTTTAGGTGTCAAAAATGAAAACTTTTAGGGCAAACACCAAAAGACACAAAAACATAGAGCATGTGTGCATTTAACTCACATGTATATCCATTTAATACACCAACTAATGACATTTTAACACCTCAAACTATATGATTTTTAGCTCAGATTATTTGGTTCACTCTAGAATTACTCAAAAAGTAATAAAATGTCGTAATTTCAGACTTAAATCCAAATTTGAAGCATTCAAAATTAAAAGGAATCAAACAGTGTATGTTGTTTCTTAAAAAAATAGAATCTAACAGCCATTCTTCGTATTAATGGCTAAGAGTTGAAAGAGCCTCTAAATTTGCACATCATATCAGAATTAGAGACTCCAAATCTAAACATAAAATAAGAACCAGACTAAATAGACTAAATACATCCATGTTAGAGGTTTTTATTAAGATAAAAACAAAAGAAAAAAAACTAATTGTCGGATTTCACATAATAAAGAAAACAAAAACAAAAGGAACCTGTTTTCATTTAAGATTGTTATTATACGAGTTGAGAAGTGAGGATAACTTTAGCACCAGGACCCATTAAGGATCATTCAAATCAACCTTATTTCCCTTGAGATCATCTTCCTTTAAAGACCCAGCGTTATTCGTGTTTGTTAAAACTAAGAAACTTTTATATCAACTCAAAATCAATGATACATCATCTTGTAATGGGGGAACCAAAAAATTGGAGCCGTGCTACATCACAATTGTACATCAAACAAGTTTTGAGCATATTTTGCTAGAATATGGACGGGGTATTCCCCTTCCTTTTAATAAATGAGAAATTAAACCCGAAGAATCTTGAACATGTTGATTGGACTTCTTGAATGATGGCCCCTGTGTCCGAGAGGTCCTATTTCGTTGCCTTCAAAGCTGGAATCACTTGAGCACGGTCCGCCTCAAAAATAACTGTTGAGCAAGTATGATCCACAACAAAAGTGGCAATCATAAATAACTTCAATCCCCATTTCATCATCTTGAAATGGGGGAACCAAAAAATTGGAGCAGTCCCACATCTCATTTATACATCAGACAAGTTTTGATTAAGTACTATCAAATATTGATCCATTCTTTTAAAATACCAAAAAGTGTTATTTTGAGCTTATTTTTTCTACCGGACGCACCAAAATGTTTATAACCCACACAAAAAAAAAAAAAAAAAAACATTTTTTTTATTTTTAAAAATCATCCAGCACGGGAGTCCCACATTTGGGCTCGCTCACGGGAGCCTGACTGCGTCTAGAGAGTCAGGCTCTCGCGCGGGAGCCTAAATGGGGGATCCCGAGCGAGATCTTTTTTAGGAAAAAAAATGTTTTTTTTTAATTTTTTTGTGTTGGTTATAAATATTTCAGTGCACCTCTGTAAAAAATCAGCTCAAAATAACACTTTTTGGTATTTTAAAAAAATGGGTCAATATTTGACAGTATTTTAAGCAGCTTAAGTACTGTAAAAAAATTGACCCATTTTTTTAAAATACCAAAAAGTGTTATTTTGAGCTGATTTTTTTACAAAGTGCACTAAAATATTTATAACTCACACAAAAAAAATAAAAAATAAACATTTTTTTATTTTTAAAAATCATTCTGCACGGGAGTCCCGCATTTGGGCTCCCGCACAGAGCCTGACTGTACGGCTAGAATGTGGGCAGGGGCATTCCTCTCCCTTTTTATAAAGGAAAATGCTAGGGAGACCCACTTTGTGGATACATTTTGTGGACACATCGCATTAAAAAGTTATATCTTATTGTTTTGGATTCCATCAGGACATCAACCAATGCATTAAAAATTTGTACCTATTTTTTTATTATTTATGGGTTCACAAAATGTATCCATAAAATGGGACTCAAATGAGAATTTAAACCCAGAGAATCTTGAACATGTTGATTGGACTTGTTGAATGATGCCCCTGTGTCCGAGAGGTCCTATTTCATTTCCTTTAGTGCTTGAATCATGTGTGCACAGTCTCCCTAAAAAATACTGTTGATTCAGTACGATGAGCTACAGCAAAATTAGTAACTATTCTCGCAGCAATCGCTTCGGTTTTTTTCGCTCTTTAAACTTGTGTGCAAGCCTACCAGAAAATGACCTCTCAAGTCATGAGCTACCACCCCTATACTATTTTGTTCTTTAAAAATGGGCCCATCAAAATTGATTTTGATAAGTCCTTCCAGAGGTGCAGACCACGGAGTAGGATGTTTGGAGACTAGCTGATTGTTGATTTCATTGTGGAAAATAATTTGGTGAGGGTTATCCGTTGCCGGAAGTACATTATGCCACAACCTCAACCAAAAACATTAGCTTAGCTGGGCTTTTGTTTCGATAATGGGAGTAATTGTGTAAATGGGAAGGACCAATTTCTTTCTTAGGGATTTGGGGGTTGCCTAATGTACAACTGACCTTATGGGTTTGGATTTGATTTGAGGTTTGTCTTTGGATATGTTTTTGGGCTGGGTCGGGTCTTTTTTTCATTTTCAAACTGAGTTTGAGTTTCAAGGAGTCTTGGTCTGTTCCTTCCTTTAGTCCATGTTGCTTTTCACATGTTTTTAGTTTCCGATTTGGGCTTTCTTAAATTTTTTTGGGTTTGGCCTTTGAATAATTAAAATTAAAGTGGTTGTATTCAGACTTCTTCCGATTAATCCCACGTTCTTCTTTTTAGACCCAATGATATTCTATTTTGTCATTTACACATCCTATGAATCAAGAAAATCAAACTCATATATTAAAAATTACACATGAAAAAACATATATATGTATGACCTATGGGTTTGATGGAGCTTATGATGAAGAAAAATCAATAAATATAAGAGTTTTAATTAGAGTTTTATTTTGTATGGGAATATGGATTCAAGCAACAATTGCCAGTAGAAAAAGCATATCAAAGTACCCCGCGATGTGAGAAGATAAATAAACTTGCTTTTTCAAAGGTCTCGAAGTTATTTATGAACCGAGCTTCCATAACCAAAAAAGAAGATGATCGCGATCAAAGAGTACATTATGCCAATCACTTTTAACTTTAGTAAATTATTCATTTGGCCCTTAAACTATTCAAATTTTTCAAAATGTCCCTTAAACTCTATTTGGTGTCAAATCAAATCCTAAACTAAAAAATAGATTTAATAACACCCATTTGTCACCTTGGGCTATTATAGACGAAAATTAAATTATGGGGGAAAAAATGTTAATTTACCCCACCCACCAAACAATCTTTTCACACACACCTTGTCTCCTGCACTTTCTCCGATGAACCCCTATCCTTATTCGGCTAATCTCTCCTCAACCACCTACCTCATTATTCATTGATTTGTACCAAACATAGCAAAAACAAACTAGAATATTAAAAAAAAGTAGTAGAATGAAAATAACCTCAATACCTTTTTTCTCTCTTAAATGGACAGTCAGACCACACAAATCTCTCACGTACATATCTATGTGTGTAGTATATATGAGATTCGATTTATGGCATCACTACTAGAGCAACAAATTGGTGTCAATGTGCTCATGTGACTGAAAACCCTACATTTACTATAAATACAAACGATAGCATATCGTTAAGGTGGTGAGGCGGTGAGTCCTAAGAAGAGCAGGGACGCAGGTGAAGAGGTTAATTTAGGGAAGACCATTCAAATTGAGCTCGGCAATCAAATTCCACCACAAATACCATCCTTAACTGCAGCGTCAGAATCTCCGTTAATTTAAAGCACTGGAGAATGAAGGGGGTTTGCTGGAGAAGGAATGGGAGACCGGCGGGGTGTGAAAATATTATTTGTTGCCTGGATGTATTTTATTTGAACTACGAGTTTAGGGTAAATTAACATTTTACCCCCCCCCCCCCCCCACACACACACACACAATTTGATTTTCGTCTAATTTAACATCGCAACGCGATAGAAGGGTGTTATTATATATATATATATATATATATATATATATATATATATATATATATATATATATATATAGTTAGTTAGTTAGTTAGTTAGTTAGTTAGTTAGTTAGTTAGTTTGGGGGATAATTTGACACCAAATAGAATTTAGGGTTCATTTTGAAATATTTTGAATAACTTATGGGCCAAATGAGTAATTTATTCTATTTACTAATATGTGGCAAAATTTGTGAATGTGTGTGTGTGTGTGTGTGTGTGTGTTTATGTAAATTTGTAAAATTGTGTGTGTATAAGTGTATGTAAAAGGTTATGAAATTGTATGTAAGTGAGCGAAAGAGTGTGTGTGTGTGTGTGTCTGTGTGTGTGTGTGTGTGTGTGTGTGCATGTGTGCATGTGTGTGTGTTCATGAGTGAGAGTCGAATGGTCATTTGTGGTGAGGTTTTGGTTAAAGATTAAGAGGAGGGTTTTGGTTGGCAATGGGGTATTGATTGGAGGGATTTATTTGGTGGATAAATCACGGTCCACTAAATGATCAATTTCCCAACTGTCTTTGGAGTTGGACTAATTTAGGGTGACCAAGTGACGTCTCGTAAATGTTACTTTAGCTCAGTCGAGGAGAAAGAAGATTATAAAAGAGATACCACCTCATACAACATCGAACCCTTTGACCCAATGGATGAGAGGAAATGAAAGAAAGGTGAAGCCAGTGAGGAGGAAGAATCCATCATCCTCAATAAGGACGAGCAAAAAAAATGTCCAAATCGGCAAAGCCTTGAAAAAGAGGTGAAGAAATAGATAATCAAGTTGATCAAACGAGGCAGAGCATCTTTTCCTAGAGTCATGAGGATGTGTCGGGGATAGATCCTAAAATCCTTTGCCATCAACTTAATGTGGATAAAAGTATGAGGCTGATTAAGCAACGACGACGAGTCTACTCAAGGGAGAAGTATGAGGTTATAAGAGGCGAGGTCAAGAAGCTGAAAATAGTTGAGTTTATCAAAGAGGGGTTTTATCCAGAGTGGCTATCTAACACAGTCATCGTCCCAAAGGCCAACGACAAGTGGATGATGTGTGTAGACTTCATTAATCTCAACAAATCCTACCCCAAATAATGCTTCCCTCTTACTAGGATTGATCATATGCTGGACACGATGGATGGGCATGAATTAATGAGCTTCAAGGATGCCTAATCAGGCTACAATAATATATTCATAGACCCGACCGATGAAGAGAAGACATCCTTTATCATCAAAAAGGGTACTTATTGCTACAAAGTTATGCCCTTGGGTTTGAAGAAAACATGGGTTACCTAAAAAACACTAGTGAGAAAGATGTTTGAGGAGAAAATCGGTAAAACCGTGTAAGTGTATGTCAACAACATGATGATGAAGAGACTTAAGGCTGATACCCATATGGCCGACCTTGAGCACACTTTTGATACCATGAATAAATACTGAATGAAGCTCAGCCAAGTGTGTGTTCAGCGTGGGTTCGGGAAAGTTCCTCAGCTTCATCTTCAATCAAAGGGGAATTAAAGCCAATCGATCTAAGATACAAGCCTTGATCGATTTGCAGACCGCCACGACGATCAAAGATGTGCAGAGCCTAACAGGCTAAGTGGAACCTCTCAACCAGTTTGTCTCGCTATCCACAGATAAGTGTCTTTCATTTTTAAAAATTTTGAGAAAATATTTTATATAGGACGAGGAATGTGAAAGACCTTCTCAAGAGCTTAAAGATTACTAGGGATCTCCCATGCTCTTGTCTTGAACAATTCTTGGGGAAAGTTATTCCTCTACCTTGTTATTTTATAGTTAGAAATAAGAGCAGCTATCGTCCGAGATGGCGAAGGCGTTCAAAAACTAGTGTATTTCAATAGCAAGGCTCTTCAAGTGGCCGAACTCACATATTCTAGAATGGAAAAGCTTGCATATGCTCTCATTCATGCATTAAGAAAGATGAAACCCTATTTTCAAGGCCATATTATGGTGATACTTAGTGACACTCCTTTAAGGCAAGTCATCCATAAACTGGAGAAATCGGTTAGGTTGATTAATGGCTTGGTCAATTGAGTTAGGAGAGTTTGACATCATTTATCGAACCAGAACTATAATCAAGGGACATGCCTTGGCCGACTTCGTAGTGAAATTTACTTGGAACGAGGCCGATACCAAAGAAGATGAAGTTACAACTATACCTGAAACTATTATCGGTCCAACCATAGACGACCCTGGTGAAAAATAGATTTTGTTAAAAAATGGGATGGTTGATGAAGATCCGTTCTCAGATGGTGATGATGCTCGAAACAACACAACCAGATGAGGGGTTGGTAAGCTCAAGCTAGTAATAACAATGGCAGCACAAGGAGAAGAGGATAAACACTAGTATATAAGTGGTTCAGCCAATCTGGCCTACGTCCACTGTGAGTGTGTGAGTAATTCCACTGGATGAAGGCACTAATGGCCATAGATACAATCCCTCAATCTTTATCTCTCTACTGTGAAAACCAATAGAGTTTCAGCTAGGGTTGCCATTATCTATCCCTTTTCAAGGTAGAGGAAGACCCCTATATATAGTGCTTGGGGGGTGTAATGTACCCCCCAAGCATGCAATGTACATGTGTATAAGGATCGCACAAGTATCCTGATGACGCCTGGATGATCTTATACAGCTAATGATGACCACAGTATTCCCTCACGTGAGGGGAATGATTCAGTTATAACTGATTTGCTCACGTATTCCAAACCTCCTATGTGCTTTCATGTGCTCGGACCTGTGCCATTGACCGATGTAACCTCGGCCTGACTGAGTACGATATTGGTGAAGTACGATGGTGTTGCTTTGTCTATAAATAACCACGATGACATCGGCCAGGAAGACTGGCCGAGGTTAGGTATGAGGCAGGATGTAACTTCGACTCAAACCGAGTACGATGTTGGCACTGGCTTGATCTCATAAGATGATATTAGCCCCGGCTGCTATTTAGACGAGGTTGGTTAATGAAGGGATGACCTTACAGGAGATGACCTTTTTTATGGTAATTGCAAGCTTCTTGTCAACTCGGATGTGAGACAGGCCGAGGTTAGTGACCCGGAGTACGAGGGTAAACTTTGGTCATATCAATCACCCCTAGCCCTTAGCCGTCTATGTGCAGAGATGGCTGGGGGGTATGTATATATGCTCGACTGATGGAATGTGTGAGTAGTCATTTGGACACATGTCAAGCTTGGAACTGGCAGGCGTCTACCCCAAGATAGCAACTGATGCGGAGGTGCCCTTTAGGGTTTCGAGGTAAAATGATGAGTTGTCTTGGTTTTGGCGCCTAATTATCACAAGGGTTTAAATTGATTTCTCTTTCCTCTTTCTTCCTTCTTCCCTTTTCTCCCCATTTTAGAGCAATTCTTTTGGAAGTTTTTCTTCAAGAATTTTTCAGTCTTCTTGCATCCAAGGTTCCTTGTGCTTAGGCCTCTATTCCATCGTTCATAGTCACTCAGGTATCGTTCTCCTTCTTTTTTTCTTCATTTGTTAAACTTTTATTTCATAGTTCAAGCTTTTTCGGTGGTTTTTTCTTTTTTCGGCGAGGGTTTCTTCCACTTTTAAGTGGTTTTAGGGTTAGGATTGCAGTGCTTAGGTAGCATAGGAGCCATACCGATTACTCCGAGGTTGTCTCAACCACAAATCTCTCCTCTTTAGGTTTTTTGGTGACCTTTCGATCATCTTCTCCGATGAACTAGCTTAGGGCGTTCTTGGTGTTCTTGGGGAGAACCCTTTGGATTCCTTGTTTGATCTTTAGTTCAAGTAGCACAAGTTGTTAGCCTGTTTGTCCTTTTTTAGTTCTAACTCTCAAAGTGTCCTCTTATCCTCTGAATGCTCATTCCTTTATACGAACTCATTTAAGAGTTCCCATCTCTGCATGAGAAGACCTTTGAGAAGACTAGGCAGATAGAGCTAACCCAAGAGGAAGCTCGTAGGGCCGAGGCCTTTCCCCTCAGACTAATGTTTCCTCCACCCTTGAAGATTATATACCCTGAGTCGGCCTAGACTGATGATCCCGTAGGGGTTCCTGAGGTTCCTGTACTAATGTTTAAGTCATCTTCCTCACACCCTATGTCAACGTCTAAAGCAGGCGAATCTGTAGACTCTTTTCAAAAGGTTATGGATTATTCTCCTAGGAAAGGTGAGGTTCCTGAGGAAGCCAAGCTTTCAAGTCGTTCCTCATCCCATCAAGGTGCTAACACTTCGCGTAGGTTTTTCGATGTCGAAATCTTAGGGCCTAGTGTGGAAATTCCCCCTCCTATTGATGTTATTCCCCTATCGGCCGCCACCGGGGTTGAATTTGCTAAGAGGTTTCCTGGTGGTGCCCCTACAATTGCCTAGGCCGATATTACTAGGGATAATTATGATGATGATGAAGGGAGCGGACTTGATACCTCTAAAGCGGCCGAGTATGAGAGTACCCTGAACGAGTATGACTTTCTTTCTTTCAGGCATCTCTATTCAATATATTCTTCAACAATCCTTAGGAAACCTCTAAAGGATGAGAGGGCCTTCGATGGCCGAGATGGAGAAATCTGTGTTTATGAGCAGATGTTTAAGTTGGGCTTTCATCTTCTTATCCACCCAAGCATCAGAGCTATACTCTCCCACATAAATCTTGGCCCTTCCCAACTGTCCCCAAATGCCTGGAAGGTTATGATTGGGGTCGTCGTCTTTTGGAAGGTTGTTCACCATTCAGACCCTCCAGTTAGAGTTTTTATAAGTTGTTACGTTCCCTCCTCTGCCAAAAACCACCCCAATCAGAGAAGAAAATGTTCTTGGTTACCCAAACTTCAAATCATAATTGGAAACCTCTATACTTATTTATTTTTGGGGCATGTTGGTTCGAATGAGGCTTTTGGAACATCGGTTCTAAGGACCTCTCTAAGATGGGGGAAGGTCTCCCTTGTTGCTAAAGTCGACCCTAGACTTAGCCAGGACAATCACAATAATGTTAAGGACCTTCGTAATCAGGGTGAGAAAGGTCATCTCATTAAATATGAACACCTGATGACCCCCTACTACCTTTCTCAGACAGGTTTGGGGGGTGGTCCCCTGGAGGAGCTTCGTAAGTCTTTATTTTTCTTACCCAAGTCATACCTCTTATATTTTTTATCTCTGACTGACTAACTCAGAGACTCCTCTTTTGTAGAGTGTTTGACAGGCATACCAAACGAGTTTTGGGAAATATCGGCACCCAGTTTAGTGAAGCCCATGAAAAAGTGAGGTGGTAAAAGTGCACATCCACCGGCATCGAAAAAGAACATCGGCACCTCCCGAGCCAATGTTAACAAAATAAGGAAGTCCACAGCTGACCCGACGCATACGAGGCTGAGCAAGACTCAGGCCAAGGATCGTATCATACCCATTTATACAAACGAGGCCCTGGATGCTTGTCTATCTCAGCTCAAAATCAGAGATATCTTGATCGGCCACAGTCTGAAGGGTGTCGATGCTATTGGCACAATAATGACTGAGTAAGACAAGCATTTTCTATGCGCATTGTATGTCCTTTTATTGGCCGAGTTTGCTCTCCACCAGTCAATCCAAGTATTATTTTTTTTCTCATTTGCTCAGAAGTGTAACGTCGACTTTTTAGAAATTATAACTCATATGTTCATACGTCTGATCTTCTTCTGCATGGTGTCTTGTCTTTTCATCATTTTATTGAATGGACTTTGAAGAAGATCCCCCTTTTAGAGAATGGTAAGGAAGCTGAGAAGATTGAGGCCTCTCTGAATGCAGTGGTTGAAAGGTTGAATGGAGTCATCAAGGAGAGGGACGACCAGATGTCTCAGCTCAAGAAGGATCTCAGCAAGGCTCTGAAGGTCAAGGACGACGTTTTTCAGTCTAAGGTTGAAGCTGTAGTCAAGGCTGCTTTGGAAGATGCTGCTGAAAAGGCCATCGAGGACTAAAAGGTCTCTGACGTATTTGTCATCTTGGGCTTTGAGTACCTAGAGAGGGGCATAAAAGAGACTAGAAAATGGGCAGCCCTGAAGGAGAATGAGTCTGGGAGCTTGACTATAGAGGACTTTATAGGTCTCGGCTTTAGATATCCTCGGTTTTCTCAGGCTTTAAAAGAGGTTGAAGAAAGTGATGTTGCTCCAGTCGAGATGGCACCCCTTGAAGTCACAGAGACAGAATATGGTGTCCATCATGACAACGGAGTTGAAGTCACAAACATCGACCTTGACCAGACGACTGAAGTTATTGGTGGGTCGGCTCTTGCCAAGACATAGTCTCTTTTGCTGCTCACCTTTTCCCTGTGAAGCTTTTTAATAGTTGTAATTTTGATGAACTTTTGACTATAATTCTAGTTTTTATGTACTCTAATAAAGGCTCTTGATACTCTGTTTTGTAATTCTGAACCCTCTTGATGATGTGATCATAAGTAGCTTGGCTTTTTCTGATTCTATTACTTTATATGATGTTTTATTGTTTAACTGATACTTTACCTCTTAAACTTTTACCAAAAAATGATGTTAAAGGTCTGAGGTCACCAAGATATGGTGTTTTACCTCCTAAACGTTCACCAAATAATGATGTTAAAGGTCTGAGCTCACCAGGCTATGGTGTTTTACCTCCTAAACTTTTACTAAATAATGATGTTAAAGGTCTAAGGTCACCAAATTATAATGTTTTACCTCTTAAATGTTCACCAAATAATGATGTTAAAGGTCTGAGGTCACCAAATCATGATGTTTTACCTCTTAAATTTTCACCAAATGATGATGTTTTAAGGTCTGAGGTCACCAAATCATGATGTTTCACCTCATAATTTACCAAATTAATGATGTTTAAGGTCTGAGGTCACCAAATTATGGTGTTTTACCCTCATATTTTCACCAAATAATGATGTTTAAGGTTCGAGGTCACCAAATCATGGTGTTTTACCTCATAATTCACCAAATAATGATGTTAAAGGTCTGATGTCACCAAATTATGATGTTTTACCTCTTAAATTTTCACCAAATAGTGATGTTTTAAGGTCTGAGGTCACCAAATCATGATGTTTCACCTCATAATTCACCAAATTAATGATGTTTAAGGTCCAAGGTCACCAAATTATGGTGTTTTACCCTCATATTTCACCAAATTAATTATGTTTAAGGTCTGAGGTCACCAAATCATGGTGTTTTACCCTCATATTATAACAAAAGTATCAGCACAACATTTTTATCTTTTCATTAACATCCTCGATATAGACTGATACATATTTTACAAAAAGATAAGAACTAGAACATCATAAGTAATATTTATTTAAGTGATGGGCATTCCAAGGGTTGGAGAAAGGTTATCCTTCAAGATTTTCTAGTCGGTAGGTACGAGGTACAATCTCATCAATTACCCTATAAGGACCATGCCAATTAGGATGGATCTTATTTATTTTTTACCACGTCTTCTTCAGGACTAGGTCCCTCATAGCAATCGCCCTTAACTTTACCCTTTAATTATAGAATCTCGTAGTTCTCTACTGATAAGATGCCTGTCTTATCTCAGCACCCTCTCCTCTTTCCTCAATTAAATCAAGATCAAGTCTTTTCTCCTCCCCATTTTTTTTAGGGTCATATGTTCGAACTCTATGAGTAGGAAGTCCTACCTCTGTTGGGATGACAGCCTCTGAGCCATGGGCTAATATAAATGGAGTTTCTCCTGTTGGTGTCCTCGTTGTCATCCTGTAGGCCCAAATCATAACATATACCTCCTTTATCCATCTTCCTTTAGCCTCTTCCAACATATTTTTTATCCCATCAAGAATTGTTCAATTTGTGACCTCAGTCTGGCCATTTGTCTGGGTTCGGCCAGTAGAAGACAAGAACTGCATGATCCCCACTATTTCGTAGTATGTTTCTAAGAATGTCCTTGAATTGGGTTCCATTGTCTGAGATGAGGGTGTTTGGGAGACCATACTTGCATATGATGTTCTTCTAGATGAACTGAAAGGTCTTATGCTCAGTAATTGTGATCATTGGCTCGACCTCTACCCATTTGGAGATATAATCAATTGCCACTATTAAGAACTGATAGTTGTTTACAGCTCTTGGAAAGGGTCCTACCAAGCCAATGCCCCATATTGTAAATGGCCAAGGGGATTTGATTGAAGTCATAGGTTGGTGAGGCTAATGAGGGATAGCGGAGAACCTTTGACACTTATCACACTTCTTCATATACGCGACTACATCTTTGGCTAAGGTCGACCACCAGTACCCCTGAGTTATTATCCTCTTAGACAACGGCCTTCCTCCTATGTGACTGGAAAAAGATCCCTCATGCATATTGTGTAAGATGTGTGGAACCTCTAAAGGGTGGACACATCTGAGGAGAGGGAGCGGGAATCCCTTTTTATACAGGACATCTCCTATAATTGAGAATTTAGCAGCTCTGAACTTCAAATTTCTCCTTTTTAATTTTGACTCTGGCATCTCTCCCTCTCCGATTTATCTGATAAGAGGATCCATCCATGAGGCTCTTATACTCAGATTTAGGCAAGGTCTAGCAACCTTTTTCTCTCTGATGGTCGGCTTGAGGAGAATATCAACTGACACTATTATTTATCCTTATTGTTGAGTCCAACCTCGCGAGTGCATCAGCTCGGCTATTATCTAGCCGAGGTATCCTCTTCATCTTTACTTCCCTGAAGCTTTCTAGCATTGATCACACCCTCTTTAGATATCTGGACATTCTTTCGTCTTTGGATTCATATACCCCCAGTATTTGGTTCACGGCTAACCTTGAGTTATTGTGGACTAGGAGTTGGCTGACATTGAGGGCTTTTGCCAAAGAGAGATCTGCTATTAATGCCTCATACTCTGACTCTTTATTGGAAGATTTGAATTTCAACCTCAGTGCATATTTAATATCGGTACCATCCGGTGCTGACACTATCAGCCCTCCTCCACTTTCGCTATCACAAGACGATCCATCAACGAAGAGGTTCTAAATGGTTTCATTTAAAGAGAAGTTTCCCTCTGATAGGGCCCCCCTGCTTGAAGAGGTATATCTTTTCCTCATTCTCAATTATTTTATGCTTGGCTATACCTATCTCGGCATCGTCTGATGTTCGGACGGCATTTCTCTTTTCTGTCTCATGTGCAGCCTCTTGATTAATCTCAACCTCGACCTCATCCTAGGTAAACTCGGCCATGAAGTCTACGAGTTCTTGTCCTTTGATGGTAACCCCGGGTTGATAAATAATATCGTATTCCCCTAACTCGATTTCCTAGGACATTAGCCTTCCTGACTTCTCAGGCTTATAGAGGACCTGTATGAGTGGGGAATCAGTGAGGACGATTATAGAGTGGTCTTAAAAGTATGGCTTTATTTTTCTAGAAGCATATATCAAAGCATAAGATAACTTTTCAATCCGAGGGTACTTCTTCTCAGACCCTTGGAGTGCCTTGCTATTTAAGTACACTGGTCTTTGCACTCAATCCTCTTCACTTACTATCGCAGCACTAACTCTGAGACAGCTAAGTATACATATAGCTTCTCACCCTGAATTGGCCAGGATAGTAGTAGGGGAGAACTGAGGTAGGACTTGAGCTCTTTAAAAGCAATTTCACATTCCTCATTCCATTTGATGGCCTTTCTAAGAACTTTGAAAAAAGGAACACACTTATTTGTAGCTCTTGAGATGAACATGTTAAGTGCATCAACTCTTCCGGTTAGCCTCTGGACGTCTTTGATGGTTCTAGGTGTCTTCATATCCAGCAAAGCCTTGATCTTCTCAGGCTTAGCCTCTATTCCCATTTGGTTGAAGATAAATCCCAGAAACTTTCCTACTCCTACCCCGAAGGCACATTTGGTCGGGTTAAGCTTCATTCTGTATTTATCCATGGTGTCAAAAGTTCTTTCAAGGTCGGCCATATGAGTGTCGGCCTTCAGAATCTTCGTCAGTATGTCGTCTACATAAACTTCCATGGATTTGCCTATCTGATCTTCGAACATCTTATTTATAAGATGTTAGTAGATCGCCCCTGCATTCTTTAGGGCGAAGGGCATAACCTTGTAGCAATATTCACCCTTGTCTGTGATGAATGTTGTCTTATCTAAGTCTTCCAAATTCATGAAGATATAATTATACCCAGAATACGCATCCATGAAGCTCATGTGCTCATGTCCTTCTGTGGCATCCACCATCTAATCAATACGAGGCAGGGGAAACTGTATTTTAGGCAAGACTTGTTTAAATCAGTGAAATCTACACACATCCTCCATTTCCCATTAACTTTGGGCACAATGATAGCGTTAGATAACCACTCAAGGTATATGACCTATGTAATAAATTTGGTCTCTTTAAGCTTTCTAACCTCATCTCTGATGACATCATACTTTTATCTTGAGTATACTCTTCTTCTCTACTTGATGGGCTTGGCATCTTCTACAGCATTGAGTTTATATCACATAATCCCAGGATCAATACCCGGCATGTATGCATGGCTCCAGGAAAAAACATTTTGTCTCTTCCTTAATAGCTTCACTAGTTCCTCCTTGATCTCAAACTTTAGGTCTTTGCCGATTTGGATGGTTTTTTCTGAATCGTCCTCATTGAGGATGATGGATTCTACCTCCTCTACGGCCTCTCCCTTTTTGAGCTTTGTTTCATCCCTATGATCAAGCGTGTCGATGTTGTACGTGGTTATTGCCCTGTTATGAGCCTCTTCTCTTCTGCAGAGTTGAAATATTATTCACGTGCCGATGTTTGGTCACCTTTCACTTCCCCTACTCCATAAAGAGTCAGGAATTTTAGCATTTGGTGGACCGTTGAAGGCACGACCTCAAATTCCTTGAGAGTTACTCGTCCTATGATGAGGTTGTAAGCTGAGAAGACTTTTTCATCCATCACAAAGAAATTGATTTTTCTGGTCAACCTCTTAGGCCATTCATCTCCCATTCTAACATCCATTCCATACATACCCAATGGATGAACCTTTTCACCGCTGAAGTCAATCAAGGGTTGATGATAAGGGACAATCCTAGCTCTGCTGAGGCCCAGGCTCTTGAAACAAGGGTAAAAAATAACGTTTGCAGAACTACCCCCATCAATGAGGATCCTCTGAACTTCACACACCCTTGTGGTGATGACTAAAGGGTCATCGTGGGGTGCTAAGATACCCTTAAAATCAAGTCATGAGAAGTCGACCATAAAGGTGTCCATATCTACATTTTCTCTATTGTCACGTTTAACTTCCTTAGATGCCAAGTTCATAACCTCAGCTTTAGTCACAGCTTTGGCCTCTTCCACATGGGCCTTGCGATCAGCTACCTCTTAGCCACCCCCTGTTAGTCCTCCACAGATAGTGTTTACACCGAAAGAGATCATACCGACCCTCTTCACTAGGATATTATCGTCTTTTGGTGGGAGGTCAGGTTCATCGTCATCATCATCTGAGTCATGGTCTCTTCTAGCAGTGGCATATTCCCGGTATTTATCATTTCTTTTATTTTTGGGGTCGTCTTTTCCCCCCTTAGGAGCTCTACCATCCATATACTTTCTAAGCCTTCCAGACTTCAATATCTTCTCAACCTCGCCCTTCAGGGCGAAACACTTGTCAGTCAGATGGTCGTGATCTTGATGGAACTTGCACCATAGATTCTTGTTTCTCTTATGTGGAGGAGACTTCAGCTTCTCCGGCCATCTTAGGGATCTATCATTCTTTATTTCGCTGAGAATGTGTTCGCAACTCACAGTTAAAAGAGGGCAGTGCACAAACTTGTCGTCTATAGTCCTCTTCTTTCCATCCTTTTTGCTTTGAAACTTCCCAGTGCTACTTCCATTATCATCCTCATACTTAGCAGCCATTGCTTCTTCTGCGTTCATAACCTTTCAAGTTATTGCTAACAGCTCGGCCATAGACTTAGGAGGGTCTTAAGCAAGCTTCCAAAGTAGCTTTCCCTTCTGAATCCCTCCACTAAGGGCTGTCATGGCTATGCTCTCTTCATAATCTTCTACCTCTAATTTTTTCTTGTTGAACATCGCGATGTAGTTTCCGAGGCTTTCATTCTTCCCCCGCTTTACATAAAGCAAGTGACCTCGTCTTCTTTTGAGGTCTTACCCCAAAATAGAAGTTATGAATAAACTGCTCGGCTAAACCTTTAAAATTTTCAATTGAATTTTTAGGAAGAGACATGAACCAGATATGTGCAGCCCCAGTCAAAGTGCTTGAGAAAGCTCGAAACCTCATCTCATCAGAGATTGAATAAATGTCTGCTACAGATTGATGCATTTCAATATAATGGACTGGGTTAGTACTACCATCGTACTTGGGAGACATCACTGGTGTTGCGCCCCAACTTAATTAAGTTAAACTCATCCTTTTTAATTAGAGATAAATTTCCTTAAACAATAAACAATGCTTTAATTTTAATCTCTAAGGGAAAATAGCATAAGATTTTTTTTAAAGACATGTGTAGTTGAAAACATAACTACCTTTACATGTAACTTATAAGTACTACATAACTTTACATAACCAATATCCTTAGTTTAATATTTACATAAAAATATTCTTAATATTCAAACCATACTATATATCCGTCACTCCCCCGGTATAAGGTCCTAACTTGGCAGTGAACTTCAAATGATAGGCATACCTGAAACATAACATTATAGGAGTGTAAGCAATGCCAGCTTAGTGAATTACCATATTTCACAAATATAACTAATTCAAATAACCATTTTTCTAATGTTATAACCCAATAGGAATTGTGTAACTCTCGCAAGCCTCGACCCGCCAGTCCAATTAAGTCACAGTTAATGGGGAACACCAAATCCCCTAATTAGACCCGAGTACAACAAATATTTAAATTGGATTAACGAGGCCGCTGCATCCCGAAGGACCCACCAGTCCTTAACATTAGATAAAGGACTCACTAGACCATATCATTATATAACATCACTTAACATTTTAATCATATTCATATGTTTCCTAAATACAACATTACTCCCATAAGCATTTTTAACACATGTATTTAACTACACATTTCCATAGGAACATGTAAGCATCTATATTTCATAGGATAGGTCATTCACCTTGGATTTGGTGCTAATATTAATACCAAACTACATCCTTGGTATTGTAGTATCAGCTGCTTCCCCACCTAACAAGTCAATGTCATTAGTATTTGAATACACCGATTAACATCAAACCCAGTAATACATCACATCATTTGATCAATCCGAAATAACTAATGAGGAATTAAATATGATACTTCTCATTTCTATAACACCCAATTAATTAGGGTTCTAACACAATTTACGGAATTAAATTACGAATTTGCTAGACAAAGTTATGCCCATTTTATTATAACCTTTTCCAAATCGTTTCTCAAGAAAAACAACAACACAACTTGAACTTCCTGGGATTTTCATAATTTTTATACATCATAACTTTGCATGATATTCCACCCAATATCATTAAACACATTTAATAATAAAACAAAAAAAAATTTATAATTTTTAGGGCTCATTTTCTATGTCGAGCAAAATGTCAAATACTTGGTATGCATTCTTGCTCCTTTAGGGCAGATTTTAAACCAAAACTTTAAACTATCACCCAAGGTTCATTACTTGGTATTTTTACACATTTTTAGGATGTGTTATGCATGTATGAGTCTATTTTACTCTCCAACTAGAATCACTCAATTACAATAAGTATTCCATGATTTATACGATTTTTAGCACAACTTGGTCGAAAAAGAACATTAAAGCATAACTTAACATTTTTAAGCATACATAACCTACACCATGGGTATAAATCATGGAAACATATGATAAACATGTTTCAACATATATAAACATAAAAAACCAAATTTCCTAAATTAAAAATCATCACAAGGTGGGAATTTAAATCATGTTAACTTTAAAGTTAACATTTACGACCCTAATACACGTTCTTACACATGTTCTTAAACAATCCTTGCTCCAACACAATTTAGCAATATGGGTATCATTCAAATATTTATCCAAATCAAAAATAAAAATATGCCAAGTTTAGACCTCATCCATGTGACCAACTTTAATAAAGAAGTAATTACCTTACGAGGATTCCTCGATTTATAGAAAATTTCCAAAGATTTCTTCCTTAACTTTCGTCTCTTTCTCTCTTTTTAGGGAAAAATCTTGTTTATGGATGAATTGGATGAACAAGGGGGCTGTTTTAAGAGATTTAAGTCGGACAAACCATAACCTACCCTCTTACCAATAAAAAATATCACATGTTGTGCTAATAAGACAATTATCACTTAAGTGATGGACATATTTTCCCTTGTTTCGTACTTTAAGTATACCTGCTTGTTGGAACCTTCGTTTAACACACTGTTTGTTGTGTAACAACCCTAATTCATATATCTACAACTTTCATATTTTGTGTTTTCCTAAAATCATAAACTAGTATGCCTAATTTGGGCTTCGAATAGGAAAGTAGCAATTTATCGAAAATCTTAAAACGTTCACATTTGGCGACCAAACATTACCAATTTTGCATCCACACCCTAATTTACTTTTATAAAGATAATCATGAATTAGAAACATATTTTATGATTCATTTAACCACATAACTAGTCATATGCTCTGAACATGATATCCCCGATCATAAGCTCGATTAACATCTAATATGAACCACATATATATCACATGAGCATTCATCCCCTAAATATGATACTTAACATGTTTAACACACATAACCAATTTATAAATAATAACTAATAACTTATACTTAATCATGTAATTAACCTTCCTAATTATGTTTTAGGGCCTTACAATTCTACCCCTCTTATAAAAATTTTGTCCTCGAAATTTAACGCATAAGAAACTTACCGAATAGATGAGGATATTGCTTCTTCATGTTATTCTCTCCTTCCCAGGTGGCATACTCCACATTCTGACTTCTCCACATCACCTTAAGTAGTGAAATGATTTTATTACGTAACATTGCTCCTTTCGATCTACAATAGCAATGGGTTCCTCCACATAGGTCAAGTCATCTTGAAGCTCTATCGGTTGTGAAATAAACACATGTGAAGGATTTTTCATATACTTTCGTAACATGGATATATGAAAAACATCGTGGTTCCGAGACAATTCTGGTGGTAATGACAACTTATAAGCTACAACTCCAAACCATTTCACTATCTAGTAAGGGCCAACGTACTTTGGACTTAACTTTACCTTCTTACCAAATCTCATAACCCCTTTCCAAGGAGAAACACCTAGGAATACTCGATCACCTTACTCAAATTTTAATTCTTTCCTTCGGTTCTCTACATAACTTTTATGTCTACTCTGTGCCACTTTCAAGTGATTATGAATAAGATTTATCTTTTCAGTAGTCTGCTGCACAATTTCTGGCCCAAGTAGTTCCGTTCTCCTACTTCAGTCCAACACACTGGAGTTTTGTATTTTATCCCATATAAAGCTTCATAAGGAGCCATCTCAATACTCTAATGATAGTTATTATTATAAGCAAACTCTATTAGTGGACAGTGTTCATCCCAACTACCCTTGAACTCCAATACACAAATTCGTAACATATCTTTAAGTGTTTTGATCGTTCTTTCTGACTTCCCACCAGTCTGAGGATGAAAAGCTGTACTAAATTTCAATTTAGTCCCCAAAGCTTGTTGTAAACTAGTCCAAAGGAGGGAAGTAAACTTAGGATCTCGATCAAAAATAATTGAAACGGGTGCACCATGCAATCTAATAATCTCATCCACATATATTTTTTCATATCTATCCATGGAGGAAGTAGCTTTAACAGGCAGAAAATATGCAGACTCAGTCAACCTATCAACAACAACCCAAATAGAATTAAACTCTCGTGATGATTTTGGTAAACCTATAAGAAAATATGTAGTAACATGCTCCCATTTCCACTCAGGAATAGGTAAGGGCTGTAGCAAACCACTCGGCTTCTGATGCTCCGCCTTCACCTGTTGGCAAACTAGATATCTAGCAACAAAATCTACAATGTCGTGTTTCATTCTCGGCCACTAATAACATTGTTTCAATCTCTATACAATTTCGTGCTCCCTAGATGCATTGCATATGAAGAACAGTGGGCTTCCTCTAAAATTGTTCTTCTTAAATCAGGCACGTTAGGTACACACAAACGGTTATCATACATAACAATGTCATCATCACGAATAGAAAATTCATTTGCTTTACCCTTTTTACATTTATCTCTAACTTTATCCAATTCTATATCTCCTGCATGTGCTTGTTTTATCCAGTCTATCAACGTGGGTCTAACATTTAAATATCCTACTATTCTGTAAGACTCATTCAAATTTAACTCCACTACCATTAAACCTAACTCTCTCAGCAGGTAAACTAAAATACAATAAATACAAGATATTATGCCTTGAGATTTTTTACTCAAAGCATCGGCAACAACATTAGCTTTACCCAAATGGTGATGTATCGTGCAATTATAATCTTTTATAAGTTCCATCCACCTTCTTTGCCTCAAGTTCAAGTCTTTTTGAGTAAACAAGTATTTTAAGCTTTGATGGTCAGTAAAAATTTCATAACTAACACCATATAAGTAATGTCTCCAGATCTTTAATGCAAAAACTACTGCAGCCAACTCAAGATCATGTATAGGGTAGTTACGTTCACGTATATTTAACTGTAGAGAAGAAAATGCAATTTACTTTCCCTGCTACATTAATACACAACCAAGTCCCTAATACGCCGCATCACTATAAATGACTAAACCTTTTGTACCCATTGGGATAGTCAATACTAGAGATGATGTCAACATAACCTTTAAATTTTCAAAGCTTTTATCACAATCACCACTCCATACAAACTTGTTCTCCTTTCTGGTAAGCTTAGTCAATGGCAATGCAATAGAAGAAACCCTCGGTATAAACCTCCTGTAATACCCCACGAATCCCAAAAAGCTACGTACCTAAGTCACACTAGTTGGTCTTTCCCAATTCATTACTGCTTCTACCTTCTTGGGATCAACACAAATACCTTCAGCAGAAATAACATGCCCCAAAAATACTACCCTGTCTAGACAAAATTCACATTTAGAAAACTTAGCATACAACTGCTTCTCTCGCAAGGTTTGTAAAATAATACACAGGTGGTGCTCATGCTCATCCTTACTACGAGAATATATCAAAATATCATCAATGAAGACAATAACAAAAGAATCCACTAATGGGTGAAATATACGATTCATTAAATCCATGAATAGAGCCAGTGCATTTGTTAACCCAAATGGCATGACAAGAAATTCATAATGTCCATACCTGGAACTAAAGGCATTTTTAGAAATGTCACAGTCTCTTACTTTCAATTGATGATATCCGGATCTGAGATCGATATTGGAAAACACTTTGTCTCCTTACAACTGATCGAACAAGTCATCAATGCGGGGTAGTGGGTATTTGTTACGGATATTCACCTTATTCAATTGAAGATAATCGATGCACAGTTTCATGGTTCCATCTTTTTTTCCACAAACAATATTGGGGCTCCCCACGTTAATACACTAGGCCTTATAAAACCCCGATCGAACAAATCTTGTAACTGTATTTTTAGGTCTTTTTAAGTCTATAGGTGCCATATGATATGGTGCAATAGATTTGGTGTAGTACCTGGTACCAAATCAATCGCAAATTCTACCTCATAGTCTGGTGTTAACCCTAGGAATTCTTCTAGGAAGACATCTACAAATTCATTAACTGATAGTATATCTGATAGTATTCCAGCCTCTTGTCGTGTGTCCACCATATGAGCAAGATAACCCTCACATCCTTTCCTTAGCAGTTCATAACATTTTGTAGAAGAAATCAAACAAGTAGGAGTGGCATTTTGTTCCCCAGTAAATTTAAATTCAAGTTCACCCGGTAATTGAAACACTACCTCCTTTTTAAGAAAATCTAAACATACATGATATGAGGCTAACAAATCCATACCTATTATCACATCAAAGTCACGCATATTGAGAGGTAATAAGCCAACCAATAACTCCTTTTCACCTATTCGTACCACGCACTCCTTATACACCTTATCAATAAAAAACAATCCCACCACTGGAGTAATGATTGCTAAACCAAAATCTAACGATGATAATGACATCTTAAGATGCAACAGATAAAGAATAGATATGAAAGAATGTGTAGAACCAGGATCTATCAACACATAAGCATCTTTATCACAAATAGAAAGTGTACATGTCACTACATTAGGCATAGCTTGTGCATCTTGTTGCGTCAGTGCAAACACTCTGCCTTGGCCTTAGTTTTGAGACATGCCTCCTCTACCTCCCCTGTGTACTTTCGGTGTAGAAATCCTATCTCCTACTATCACACTCCCAACTGAAGTTGTAGCTCCCATCGCTGGATAATTCTTTTGTAAGTGCCCAGATTGATGATAATGGAAATAAAAATGTGTCGTCTCAGCTATTTTACACTCCCGAGACATGTTCCCTTTACCACCACATCTAACATAAAACACGGCCCTTGGTTCCATCGCAGATACATTTTCTGACCGACTCATTCTAGTCCTTCCACCTCGAGCCTAAAATCTTCCACGTGAACTTTTATTATTTTTAAATTCTTGTCCCTTAGATACTCCTCGTGATACACCTTGAGATGAGGTTCCCGTCTCCCATCCATATGACTTCATACTATCATGTCTAGCTTTATTCGAATGTTCGGCTTGCATATTGACTTTTCAGATACCATAGCTTTGTCCATCGGATCCACATAATATGTGATCTTCATATTAGTAACCATATTTTTTATATCTACATTCAACCCAGAGTGAAACCGTTCACATTTACTTTCTTCTGTCCTCACCAAATCAAGTGCAAATCTGGATAAGAATATAAACAAATTTTCATACTCTGCCACCGTTCGTTCCTTGTTTTAGCATGATAAATTCTTCCTCTTTCTCCTTCCTGTAAAGCCTTGGGAAGTATTTTTCAAAGAACACATTCACAAACCTCTCCCATGTAATTGGTGGAGGATTTGCTGGCACTACTCCCCCAATCGTAGTAAGTAACCTCTCTGTAGCACCCCACCATAACTTTGCATCATCCTCCAATCTAAAGGTTGCTAACAAAACCTTTTGTTCATCTCGCACTTCCATCACCTTGAATATTGTTTCCATTTTTCGAATCCACCCCTATGCCACTAAAAAATCCGTAGTCCTCGTAAATGCTGGAGGACTTAACTTCATGAATCTCTCATGTAATTTATCCCTATCACCACCATGTACTCCACCTCTTGCTTCTTCCACCAATTGTGCCACAGCACGTAATATTTTTCCCACATCATCAATAGGTTGTTGTTGCATCTCTAGTTCATCCACTTCAATATGTCTATGTCCTTGCAGACTATTAGGTGCATAGGATGTCTCACCCTCTGCTCTATCATGAGGCTCGTGTGGATTCATCACTTACTGCAATATAATTAACTTAAACAAAATAAAATAGCAACAATTTATTATTAACATTGTTAGTCAAAATCCAGATGCATAACAAACCCACTTTCTAGTGTCCACTTCCAATCTAGACCCTCACACCCTGTCCAGAACCTAATAACCACGCTTTGATACCAAGCTGTCGCGCCCCGACTTAATTAAATTAAACTCATCGTTTTTAATTAGATATAAATTGCCTTAAACAATAAATAATGCTTTAATTTTAATCTCTAAGGGAAAATAGTATAAGATTTTTTTTAAAGGCATGTGTAGATAAGAACATAACTACCTTTACATGTAACTTATAAGTACTACACAAATTTACACAACCAAGATCCTTAGTTTAATATTTACACAAAAATATTCTTGATATTCAAACCATACTATATATCCGTCACTCCCCCTGTATAAGGTCCTAACTTGACAGTGAACTCCAAATGATAGGCATACCTGAAACATAACATTATAGGAGTGTAAGCAACACCAGCTTAGTGAATGACCATATTCCACACATATAACCAATTAAAATAACGATTTTTTTCTAATTTTATAACCCAATAGGAATCGTGTAACTCTCGCAAGCCTGGACCCAACAGTCCAATTAAGTCCCAGTTAATGGGGAACAGCAAATCCCCTAATTAGGCCCGAGTAGAACAAACCTTTAAATTGGATTAATGGTGCCGCTGCATCCCATAGGATGCACCAGTTCTTACTATTAGATAAAGGACTCACCAGTCCATATCATTAAATAACATCACTTAACATTTTGATCATATACATATGTTTCCTAAATACAACATCACTCTACACATTTCCATAGGAACATGTAAGCATCTATATTTCATATGACATGTCACTCACCTTAGATTTGGTGCTAAGATTAATACCAAACAACTTCCTTGGTATGGTAGTATTAGCTGCTTCCCCACCTAACAAGTCAATGTCATTAGTATTTGAATACATTGATTAACATCAAACCCAGTACTACATCACATTATTTGTTCAATCGAAAATAACTAAGGAGGAATTAAATATTATACTTCACATTTATATAAAATCCAATTAATTATGGTTCTAACACAATTTACGTAATTAAATTACGAATTCGCTAGACAAAGTTATGCCCATTTTATTACAACCTTTTCCAAATCGTTTTTCAAGAAAAATAGCAACACAACTTCAACTTCCTGGAATTTTCATAATTTTTATACATCATAACTTTGCATGATATTCCACCCAATATCATTAAACACATTGAATAATATAAAATTAATGTTTCATAATCTCTAGGGCTCATTTGCAATGTCGAGCAAAACGTCAAACACCTCGTATGCGTTCTTGCTCCTTTAGGGCAGATTTTAAACCAAAACTTCAAACTATCACCAAAGGTTCATTCCTTGGTATTTTTACATAATTTTAGGATATGTTATACATGTATGAGTCTATTTGACTCTCTAACTAGAATAACTCAATTACAATAAGTATTTCATGATTTATACCATTTTTAGCACAACTAGGTCGAAAAAGAACATTAAAGCATAACTTAACATTTTTAAGCATACATAACCTCCACCTTGGGTATAAATCATGAAAACATATAATAAACATGTTTCAACATATATACACATCAAAAAGATAAATGTACTAAATTAAAAAGCATCACGAGGAGGGAATTTAAATCATGTTAACTTTAAAGTTAACATTTACGATCCTAATACGCGTTCTTACACATGTTCTTAAACCATCCTTGTTACAACACCATTTAGCAATATGGGTATCATTAAAATATTTATCCAAATAAAAAATTAAAATATGCCAAGTGTATAACTCATCCATGTGACCAAATTTAATAAAGAATTAATTACCTTACGAGGATTCCTCGATTTTTAAAAAAATTCCAAAAATTTATTCCTTAACTTTCTTCTCTTTCTCTCTCTTTTGGCAGAACTCTTATTCATGGCTAAATTGGATGAACAAGGGGGTTGTTTTAAGAGGTTTAAGTAGGAAAAACCATAACCTACCCTCTAACCAATAAAAAAATAGCACATGTTGTGCTAACAAGATAATTATCACTTAAGGGATGGACATATTTGCCCTTGTTTCGTACTTTCAGTATAACTTCTTGTTCGAACCTCCGTTTAGCACACCGTTTGTTGTATAACAACCCTAATTCATATATCTACAACTTTCATATTTTATGTTTTCCCAAAATCATACGCCTAATTTGGGCTTCGAACAGGAAAGTAGCAATTTACCGAAAATCTCAAAACTTTCACATTTGGCAACCAAACATTGCCAATTTCGCATCAACACCCTAATTTTCTTTTATAAACATAATCATGAATTAGAAACATATTTTATGATTCATTTAACCACATAACTAGTCATATTCTCTAAACATGTTATCTCCGATCATAAGCTCGATTAGCATCTAATATGAACCACATATATATCACATGAGCATGCATCCCCTAAACATGATAATTAACATGATTAACACAATAACCAATTTATAACTAATAACTAATAACTTATACTTAATCATGTAATTAACCTTTCTAATCATGTTTTAGGGCCTTACAACTGGAGGTTTAAATTTGGCAGGGGTTGGGAAGTTAACAATCCTTGCCATAAATGGTGAACCCTCCAAGTATCCCCTATGTAGTGGGTATCAGCTTTTTATGAGATCCCCTATATTCTCTTCCAACCTATAAATAGAGTCATTCCATCGTTTGGCAATGTTGTCTTTGCCGAGGTTGTCCCCAACCACTTCTAAAGGGTGAACTGAGGGTTCCCCAGCTGCTGCGCAACGTTGGCTATTGACCTCCCCCTCACCACAGTCTCGGCCATGTGGGGGTCGGCCATTATGGGGATGACAATAACCTCCTTACCTTCTAGGGCCAACGAGACTTCTTGATCTGGAAAACCTCTCCCTCATATCATTAATTGGGTCAAGCCTTTCGATGGTCGACCCTCTACTTAAGCGATCAAAAGCTGATTCTCTTTGTCGTGCATCACCATCTCGTCTTGCAAACTGACCTCGGCTCTGTTGTATAGGATGGACAGTGTTGTTTGAGACCTCATATGGCTCCCAACAGTCTGTAGGAGCATTCTCTGCCTCAATGCCATAGTATATATCCTCAGGCCAAGGGTTTACTTGCCTCCCCAGGCGTAAATGCCTAGGGTCAGCAACATCCCTCCTCCGCTGAGGAGTAGGTTGGTCTTTTCGTGGCACCTGGGGTGCTCCCCTAGCCTCACGACGTGGCTGAGCTTCTGCCGGAGTGATCATCTCCGGTAAAACCCCAGAAGGTCTTGTTATTATATTCTGGCTTGTCTGGACAAATTGCTCCTGCATCGCTTACTGAGTTGTAGCTAAGGACTTCAAGGCTGCTACCACCTCAGCCATCTCAGACTAGGGTGGTGCCTGGATAGAACTGGGTCCTCTAACACCAGATGGTGGAGGAGGCGGCGACAACTCCGGTGTCATATGTTTGAGCTTTTAATTAAAAGACTATAGAGCTTGGATACCTTAAGGGACCTCTTTCAATGGTGAAGTAGCTCCCCACAAAGGGTGAGGCCTGGTTCACCACCAGTCTCCAGTGAGGTTAAGCAATAAAAGAGGAAGAGATGAATCCTCTCGTTCCCACAGACGGCCCCAAAATGATGATGATGAAAACAGTACCACCAGATGAGGTGTTAGTAAGCTCTAGCTAGCAAAAGCAATGGCAGCACAAGAGTATATATATATATATATATATGGTAGAAGGTGGTGAGGAGAAAAGGAGAAACACTAATATATAAGTGGTTAAGTCAATCTGGCCCACGTCCACTGTGAGTGTGTGAGTAATTCCACTAGATGAAGGCACTAATGGTCATAGATACAATCTCTCAATCTTTCTCTCTACGGTACAAACCAATAGAGTTTCATCTAGGGTTGCCATTATCCATCCCTTTTCAAGGTAGAGGAAAACCTCTATATATAGTGCTTGGGGGGGGGGGGGGGGGGGCTGTGATGTTCCCCCCAAGCATGCAATGTGCATGAGGATCGCTCCAGTATCCTGATGACACCTGGATGATCTTATACAGATAATGATGACCACAATATTCCCTCACGTGAGGGGAATGATTCAGTTATAACTGATTTGCTCACGTGTTTCAAACCTCCCATGTGATTGCATGTGCTCGGACCTGTGTCATTGACCGATGTAACCTCGGCCTGGATGAGTATGAGGTTAGTGAAGTTCGATGGTGTTGCTTTGTCTATCAATAACCACGATGACATCGGCCAAGAAGATTGGCCGAGGTTAGGTATGAGGTAGGATGTAACTTCAGCTCAAACTGAGTACGATGTTGGCACTGGCTTAATCTCATAAGATGCTAGTAGCCTCGACTGCTGTTCAACCGAGGTTGGTTAATGAAGGGCCGACCTTATAGGATACGACCTTTCTGATGGCAATTGCAAGCTTCTTGTCAACTTGGATGTGAGACAGGCCGAGGTTAGTGACCCTGAGTACGAGGGTAAACTTTGGGCATATCAGACGACATTCCAGTTTGGATTTATTTGTGGACATTTCCTCTTGCAAAAATAGTAATGGAGTAGGAATGATATTTTTTGTTCCAAATGGGACAGATATTGAGTATGCACGAGGTTCTATTTCAAAGCCTCAAATAATGAGTTTAATTATGAGGAAGGCATTGCTGTACGGCCTCAGCCTCACCGAGCCAATGAAACGTCGACCATATAACTTTACATAGCGACTCCCAGTTGGTGGTGAACCAAATAATAGGGATCTACGATACTGGAGATGAGATGATGGCTAGGTATTTGGAAATGGTCAAGAAGGTTTTGACTAGATTTGAAGAAGTGAAAGTGAAGAGAGTCCCTCGAATAGGGAATAGTCGAGACGATGCATCAGTGAAGCTGACATCAGTTATGAGAATTGAAATGTGATGAAGTCTACCGATTAAGATCTTGTACAACCCAACATACAAGAGGATGATAATAAACTCAAATGTTTCCCGAATATAAACCTTGGACCCTCATGGATGGATCCTCTCAGAAGATATATCAGAGATGGGGAGGTAACTGAAATAAAGGTCGATAGAAGGAAGTTGAGGTATAAGGAAGCAAAGTTCACTATCGTAGGTGAATGTTTACACAAAAAGCATTTTTTAGTCCCCTTGCTACATTGTGTACATCCCACTGAGGTGGAATACGTTAGCGAAATATGCATGATGGGTCATGCTCGAGACACATAGGGGATAATCATTAGCAAGAAGGATCGTGACAAAGGGCTATTGATGGATAACCATTGGCAAAGATGATGCTGAACACATCCAGAAATGTCACAAGTGATAATGATATGCGAACATCCCTCATTGGACATAACAACCACTCTCGTCCATCACGTCCCTATAGCCTTTCGCAGTATGGGGATCGATTGAGTGGGTAATATCCCAAAAGAATCTTATGGGTATGGATACCTGAATGTGGCCATTGATTATATCTCAAAATGGGTAGAGGTCGAGGCTATGATCACCATAACTCAGAAGAAGACTTTCAAGTTCATTTGGAGTAACATCATCTTTAGGTACGGTCTGCCCAATACCCTGATCTCAAACAATGGGAAGTAGTTCAAGAACAAGACCTTGGAGGGATATTGTGAAGAGGGGGGGGAGATAAAATAGTTCTACTCATCTCTAGGCTGACCTCAAGAAAATGGACAAACTGAGGTGGCTAATTGGATGATTCTCTAAAGGATGAAGAAAAAGTTGGAATATTCTAAAGGTCTTTAGAAAGATGAGTTGGATGGATTTTTGTGGGAGTACACGATGACATAAAGAATGCCTATAGAGGAGACACCCTTTATGATTGCTTATGGGTCAGAGACAATCATCCTGATTAAACTTGGCTTCCCAAGTCACAAAGTCCAGACTTACAACTCAACTATCAATAGTGAAGAGAGAAGGATGGACTTAGATTTTATTAACAAACAGAGAGATGATGTTTTGGTTAGGCAAGCTTCATACCAACAGAGGAGAGCCAAATTCTATAATAAGAGAGTCAAGGCAAGGCCAATATCTATGGGGGATCTGGTCTTAAAGAAAGTATGGTAGAAGCTAAAAAAACTACATTGAAATTGGTATGCCCCGTACAGGGTCACTGAAGAAGCCATCTCGGGAACCTATCGGTTGGGGAGTTTAGAGGGAGAGCCATTCTACAATCCATGGAATGTCGACCACTTAAATAGATACTATCAACAGACTTGTATTCAATATATGTCTCATCCTCTCTGTATTTGAAGGGTTACCCACGTGTTTCTTCATATCTTCTTGTACAGTTATCCAAATGCATAGTTCAGTTTGTCTTAAGCTAAAATAACATCATTGACATGGTAAATTAACATTAGCTCACTCTCCATGCTACGAGAAACCCTGCAAGACTCGTCTCGTCCTTGGACCCTTAATAGCACCAAGATGGGGGATTGGTGTGATAAAATCACTAAGATGGTGAAAAACACAAATCCAACTTAAAATCATTAATTTGGTTATTCTCCCTTGGTCCAGGAAAAGGGAGAGCTTTGAGAATAAACATAATTAATTTGGTGGTCTTCTATTTTATATCATTAACTTGGTTGCCCTCCCTTGGCTATGAATGAGGGAAAGCTTAGGAGAATAAACATCATTAATTTGGTGGTTTCCTATTTTAAATCATTAACTTGGTTACTCTCCCTCGGCTAAGGATGAGGGACAACTTTGAGAATTACCTCATTATTTTGGTAATCTCTTATTTAAAATCATTAACTTGGTTACCCTCCCTAGGCTTAGGAAGAGGTAGAGCTTTAAGAATAAAACATCATTAATTAGGTGATCTCTTATTTAAAATCATTAACTTGGTTAACCTCTCTTTGCTTAGGATGAGGGAGAGATTTAAGAATAAATATCATTAATTTGGTGATCTTTTATTTAAAATCAGTAAATTGGTTATCCTCCCTCGGCTTAGGACGAGGGAGAGCTTTGATAATTACATCATTAATTTGGTGATATCTTATTTAAAATGATTAACCTAGTTAACCTCCTTCGGATTAGGACCAAAGAGAGCTTTGAGAATAAAACATCATTAATTTGGTGGGCTCCGACTTAAAATCATTAACTTGGTTAGTTGTCCCATCGGAGATTAGAATGGACTTGCAAGGCAAACAAATATCAAAATGAATATTATAAAGAAAAGTGAGCAGATACGAGACAACACATCATAAAAGTCATAATACAACCTTCATAAAGAATAAAGGATGATTGTTTGAAGAGCTAACTGTTAGAAATTACAGACCAATAAGTGTTCAAATAGCCCCGAATACAAAAGACGTGTATACAAAAATAAGGGTATGGGTCACATACGACAACCCTATATAACTAGTTCATTGATAATAATCGTCTCCTGGACAGCGTCTCGGCTAAGCCATCCCCAACAACATCAGCATTGTCAGCCTCTTTATCTACATCCTCAAAATCTTCAACTACATCCTCAATCGATGATACCGCCTCAACATCGTCCAATGTCGTCTGGAATAAAGTATCTTCTAGGTCCGGGGCCTCCAAATCTTGATGGAAAGACGAGTTAGCCTCATATAACTTTAAGATGACCCATTCGTAGGCCGTCTGAATACCTATCTCAACGTATTAACAGTCGAAGCTACCAAACTCATAAAATTTCTTATAAGCTTCAACGGACTCATCTTGTATCAGTCATGTGTTTGGTTGCCTGTGCGGTCAAGTCTAAATCCTTCGCTTTCAATACATTCAAATCCTCCCACTTTAGTTCATCAATAGCCTTTTGGTGGTTAGCCTTCAAATTCTTTATCTTATCCCTCAACCTCTTCTAGGGTCTAAGGGCTCTTTCACCCTCCTTGATCTAGGGGTACTTCTCTGCCATCCATTTGGTGGCTGAGGCAAAGGCACACATAGACTATAAAAATCATAAAGAACATATATTAGAAAGAGGTGAGGCAGAAAAATAGTATGAAACAAGTTTAAAGTGAAAAATAAGGCAAATTCATGTGCTAGATGATGGAGACCAAAGTCATAAACCATGGGGGCATCCATCTGCCCCAAGAACTGATTGTCGACTTCAGAGGGAAATGCAAGAGATTCCAACTTAGAACTCGACGGTAAGGGAATAAGTCAGTCGGGGCTCACCTTGAGCTAGGCAAGATTGGCCACCCATGTGGCCTCAATTAAGTCCCCCATAGAAGAAATAGGGATTATCTCAAAGCTACTAACCCTCGGCCTCATTTCTCTCTCACGAGGAATGTCAGAACCATCAATAGGTGCTTTTCTTTTTTGACTAGCCTCGGCCCAAACAAGCCCTCTAGCCATCATCTTCTTTGTGAGTTTCTTACTATGATTCTTCCCAAAGGCAACTTGAAGACTTGGAGACTTCATGTTCCAAACTGGGCCTGAAGTGTTGGTAGGATGATCTGCAAAGAAGAAAAACTCAATGGTTTGTGAAAAGAGTGAAAAACGAGGAAAGAGTTAGAAAATATAAAATACTCACAAAACTCGTCCAAAGGGGCAACCCCCAGACCAGATTTCTCATGATTCTCATCAGTCATAAGATATTCAAAATCTAACAGGTTCCCCTATTTTCCTCTTCCTCTCAAATGGATCACTCTATCTTTATCGGTAACCCTGAGGTTGGGTTCTATCCTTTTAGACATAGGGGGTTTGCCCAACGACGAGGAACCCTTGGCTCATCTTTAAAATGATCTTTATCTGTCGTGAACTCCACGTTTCTAGAGATTAAGAAGTATCTCATCTTCTAAAAGTGGTTACAAGTTTGATTGACATGAAGAATATTCTTTCAAGGACTTCTTGTCCCTAAGTGGTAAAAACCCAACTGTGCTTTAGTGCAAGACACATTGTAACAAGCCTTGAAAATGTCGAGTGAAGGGTTATTCGTATAAGCCGACCCCCATAAAGAAATGAAACCGAGGATGATACTCCATAAGTTTAGTTCCATTTGGGTAGGCGCTAGTCCCATACCGGTAAGAATGGCTATAACGTCAGGATAAATTGAGAGGTGAAAGCCGACCCTAAATTTTAGGTCGTATACGATAATCTTTCCCTCTCATCCACTGTAGGCTTTCTCGTCCTCATTGTGAACTCTCATACGAACACCAGGATTTATCCCATAGGCATGCCTCTGACTAGGAGGTAAGACTCTTTGACTATAGATTGTAATGATTGGGAATATGAAGTATTAAGTGGCTCCCCAACCTCAGCATCTGATCTAGAATCATCAGCATCAGCATCAGCCATCGAGGCTCCACTTGCAAATCTCTCTTAAAACTCTCCTTTGGTCATAACCGATAAGGGAGTGGACCTGGAGGGAGTTTCCTCAGTCACACTGGGTTCCTTAAAGGACTAGGATGTGGAATTTTGGTGTCTTTGTGAACTCTCGGCTGCATTAGACAATGCAGCACGAGATGAGGAGAACCTAAGAACCTCATCGAAGGAATTAACCATCGAAGATGAGCTATACATCTCGTCATCACTGATCTCAACTGATGGAGTTGGGACGACCACTAGGGTTGGGACAAACCTCGGAATTGGGACAACATCTTGAGGTGTAACGAACTTTAAAGGAATAGGTAAGATTGAATGAGTTCGATCGACTACCACTTATCTCTTTACCTTGGCCTAGATTTCCATTCTACATATCTCCTGGAAGTATCCCTCTCAGAGTTTAGGGTATTGTTTGGATGGGCCATACAGGGTTCTTACCATCGAGGTGGCAGAGGTTGAACTTAAAGATCATGAATATAAATGCACAAATAACTATAAGTTCGATTAAGGTTGACTTAAAGATCAAAACTAAAACTTTTATTCATTTTACTAAGAATTGCTCAAGAACAAGGTTGAATGTCACTAGAGAAGATGGCCGTAATAGATTTGATGACATTCACAGTGGGAATGGAAGAAAGAAAAAGGACGGAGGAAAACCCAAAAACACATTCGACCCACAAAACCATCAATGCACACCTCAAAACAACCCTAAATCCGCTAGCAAAGGCTATCGAAAAAGTGTTGCTCACTAAAAAATATAAAAGCTTAAAACTAGCAGAGAAATTGAGAAAACTTCGAAATGATGAACAAAACGAGTACCTGAGTTGGAGGATGAAGGGTGCCCAATATGTGTGTTTTTAACAAAACCAATTTTTCTTCGAAAAAGATTCAACTATTAATTATGCACCAAACAAAGTTGTGAGATCCCAATTCTCACTTTAAACCATTTTTTTATCTTGATTAATCCTAAACATGCATCTAGTGATTAAAGCAAGTAAAGTAAAGTAAAGAATACTCACAACGTCGAATGTACGAGGAAAAAACCCAAAACGTGAAACCAACCTCGGACGGCCCAAGCCAGACAATCACTATGAACAATGGTTTTACAAAGACAGATTGGCCTTACACTAAGACTCGATCCCCACGGGTCTTGATGCTCCTTCTGATCTTCAACCGTTCTTCAATAATGCCCACGCATAAATTCCGTCTTCTACGATCTCTGTCCACAACACACGTGTCCACGTATGTCTTGGTGTCCTCCGATGTGGCATTGATACGTCTACGATGTCGAACACGATGTCCGTCGCTTCTTCACCGCAAAACCCTTTAATGTTTAATGTGTAGAACAAACAACTTTGGTGCAGCAAGATCACGTAAACATATAAGAATGATAACTCGGATCTTTGCAAACTCTAAGGATGTGTTTAAGACTTTTAAACCTTAGAAAACATGTGCAAACAATGTTTTGGTTCGTAAAACTATTTTCCAAAAAGCACACTGTCGAAATTATAATGCAAACTCTGTTTAAATAGGATTTAAACACCGCCTCAAAAAACGTGTCGCTCAAACGACTTAAGCATGTCGTTCGCGCGACATTGTATCTCGTTCGAACGAGATCCAATGTCGCTCGAGCGACCTCGCGAAAGTTTGACTTTCTTTGACTTTCGGATAAAAACTTCTCTTAACAAAGAGATTCAAATTAGTCAAACTCTATTTCGAGCTTATCATCATAAAACGAAGTTTAAACCTTTAAAACACTTTTAAAACATTTAAAATCATTTTTCTATATAAAAATTACATCCTTATCTTTTATAAAATAATTCCGAGCACCATTAATTATATGCATTCATACCTGAGTGATCTTGGAATGAAATTAACTTTGAAGACGAGTAAACTTGCACCAAATAAACATCGGCATGATTAAATCTTTGAAGCTTTGCCGCAACGTCTTCAATTTCTTCAATACGTCATAAACCAAGTGGGCTCGTGACAAAATAAAATTCTCCCTATGACATATTACAAACATTGTTTTGTTCACGTAATTAAGTCAAAACAATAAATGGACTCAATTGGAAATTTATGTCCTTACAAATCTCCCCCTTTGACTATTCAGGGACAAAACTAAACCAGTGAAATGCCTAACCGGGCCGTCAAGCTGTATGACGCCTAAATCCCATCCCATAAACACAAAATCAAAAATATAGGACACGGACATATGTAGCACCGACAAGCTTGAACTGTCTGAATGTGATATAGACTTGAAATCTCAAATCGCTGAAGCATACCTACAAACATGAAACAGACAAACAAATACCAAGTGAAGTACGGTGGAACAAAAGAAACCAATTTATATATTTAATAAGAACATATCATTTGAAACATGTGAGCAATTATATGATACCAATTTATTACCAATCTGAAACAAATATCCCCCGACATCACATACATCTCTCCTCCTTTTTGTCTCGAATAGACAATCCGGTGAAAATATAAACCAATATGAAATATCTATCATGAGAAAATGATACCAAATAGAAGCAAGTCGATACCAATTTTGAACACAAAAAACCGCTAGATAAACATGAGAAAACCAGCTAAACAAGATCATGTAATGCCAAAATAGTAGCTAGTAAACCAAGGAATCACCCAAAGAGTATACAAATCAAATCAAGTGTGATAAACGGACTTATATGCAAAATACCAATGTGGAACAGAAAAGAACCTGCATATAAATTAAACAGTCCAAAAATGCTTCCCGCAGTACCAAAAATATACCAATATGAACCTGAGGACTGCAAACCAATCAGAACCAATTTTATCACCCCGTCGTTCGAACGAGACAGGGACTTCGCTCAAACGAGATGATAAGTCGCTCGAATGAAGACAGAAGTCGTTCGCGCGAGATGTAATGTCGTTAGAACGACTTCGTGCGACGTGCCAAAATTTCCCAATTTCCCAGAAATATTATAAAGTATTGCCCAGTGAAAAAAATTTCACAAAACAATTCTAGGAAGGGACTGACAGAAGCAAAACAGTGCTAAAACAGTAAGATTTTAACACAAAACGCAAAAACTTATTAAAACTAAAAATGCGAGTTACATGAAAACATAGTACCGATGTGCTCAAACATGGACATGGAATGAATGGGCGTGAAACTATAACAAATGAGTCACAATTCCAATACATCGAAACGATAAAGAAGCTTTAATTGATAGCAATAAATCATCAAACTTTATCATAGCCAAATGACAATTAAAGTGTGAGCTTAATGAACTAAACATACTACATGCACACAAATCCAGAATTTTGACGATGCTACAAACAATAGTGTCAAATTGCAATGTTTCAACATTAGGATTAGATGTGCAAACCCGTTTAAATTTTCTCCAACCAAATACCCTCATATAAACATATATATATATTTTTTAAAGTTCTTTTGAGGTTTCTAGCATTCTCAACTTAGAGAAAATCTTATTGGTCCTTTTCTTAGCATCTTGCTTTTTCTTTTTGGGCTCTTTTTAAATGGTGGCTTTCACGACGAGTCAAATTTGAACTCTCGCAGCCCTTTCCCATGAATCACTCATCATTTTTTTAATTCAAATACTCACGGTAAACAGTTATTACATGCACACTTCTCCTTAAGTTTACTTACTCATAGATGACAAGATTGAGATAAGAACGCCTCACCAAATTCAAATTTGCAAGAGAAGTCAAACATTCATATAAACTCGTGCTTGTGTGAGATGTTGGCATATATACAAAGTCAAATCAAGATGCATATCAACTTCGAAACAACCCCATATAAACAATGGTTAAGATCATTCTAAGCATCGATAATAATGACCAAATGTCCTAGCCACATGGATAATGAAACAATGGGGGGGGGGGGTCCAAGCACACCAATATGCCACATCAAACATGTAAACTAAAAAAGAAAAACTGAAAATCTTTTTGGCTTTTCAAACATATTTTGACTCAAGCAAAAGAAAAATCTTTTTGGATTTTCAAAAGTTTTCTCAAAAACAAAATCTATTTGTATTTTTCAAATAAGACTCAAACAAATGAAAATTATAATACAAAATGATACATATGTCATAATACTAGTAATGAATATATCATGAAGCAAACTAGCATATGACAAACATGGCAACACTATCATCCTTTAGATTTAGCATGGGAAGAATCAAGTGCACCCAAACGAGAATCATGAAGTTTAATTCCTAAAGCCACTAAATCCGATTTCCTAACCCAAGTAGTTATAAAACGACACATGGGGGTTTTAGGAACCGAGGCAACTTTATTCCTAAACTTCCTAGGAGATTGTCTAAGGTCGTAGCAATAACGCATAAGGTGACCTTTCCTACCACAAAATGAGCAAGAGTATCGGTGGTGGGAATGATTACCTTTATGTGGACCTTTTCTAACATTCCTAGTGTTTCTCACACGTGCGTGGGGAATGGGAACTACTCTCTCACCAAAACCTATACCTCCCCTATCTCCCTTGATTTGGACGTTGCCTAAGATCTTATCTAACTTCTCCGATCTAGCCTCCAAATAAAACTTGATTGTAGGAATGCGGATGCGGATCCCCGATTTTAATTCTCTCAATTAAAATATTATTTCCTTTTATATATATATCAAGATCCGGAAGCGTAAAGAAGTGTAATGGTTCACAAACAAACGAATTACCAAATTTGAATTTTCATAAACAAATTAAAATTAAACCGAGTTAAATTAAATTAACGCATTAAAATCATTTTCACTTAAAACAAGTTAACTACACATTACGCAAATTAAACACGTAGAGATTAAATTAAAACAATTTTTATCTTTTTACCTAAGCATACGTTCTAGGTGAGTATTGCAAAAGATAAAATAAACAATCAATCCACTACACCGCGATGTACGAGGAAAAACCCACAACGGGAAACAACCTCGGACGGCCCTAGCCTCAAATCCACTAAGTACGGAATTTACAAATACAAGACATAAAGCTTACAACACACGACTCGATTGTAATACCCCGTATTTTTATGCTATATTAATTTGGGGATTTATATAATTTAATGTGAATTAATTATTTAATATAAATCCGGAAATTAATTATGTTATAATTATTAATGCGATGAGAGTTAGTAATTATGGGAAATTTGTTGAATATTAGTAATGAGCAAGTAATAAATAATATTGGTTATATTGAATGTCACGAGTGAATAAAATGATAATTTCGGAAATTTGAGTCGGGACGTGCTCGTGTCGCGTCGGGACTAAACATTGATAAATAAAAGTGAATATTTTGTAAGTTGTTCATATGGTCGGTTTGAGTGCGCCAACACGTCCGGAAGGGTCGAGATAGTCAGAAAAGTGTACTCGGGGGTTTGATTTGGGTCTCGGGGCGTTTTTAGGCCTAATTAGTAACCCGGGAGGGTATTTTAGTCATTTTGCATTTTTGGGTATTTAAACCCACGAAAATTAATAACCTATATCAGCCGTTTAGGTTAGTCATTTAGGGTTAGAACACTCAAAACCCTAGAACGACCATTGGAGAAGAGAGGAGAGAGCTCTCAAGGCATTCCAAGGCTCAAAACTCACTCGTTTGCACCGCCGCCACCACCAACGCGTAGATCGCGAGACGGGGAACGCAACCACACCGAATTCGACACCAAACCAGACTTCTGAACATCTCAGGCAAGTGTTTATCTTGCTTATTTCGTTGATGCATCTTTCATATTAGTTTAGGAATGTTTAAGAATGAATTATAGGGAAGAAAAAACTCAATTTGAGATAAGAAAATTCATGTAGTTATGGTTTAAATGATAATTCTGGAAACCCTTGCCATGTAGAGGAATTACCCACGAAATTATGATGTTTATAAGAAGAAATTTCTGGAAATACTTGTTAGAACCATGTTTAAGAGAATTCTAGGGTTCTTGATAATTATATTAATTTTTAGGATGTTAATCCATGTGTAATGATAGAAATCCTCATGCTTTACGTTGGAATTACCTAGTAGGATGATATAATGTTGGTAGTAAAATTTTTGGGACGTTTGGGATTGAAAAATATGGATTTGGTGAAGGTTAGAAGATGAAACCCGTAACTGCAAATCTGCAGATTTCGCAGACCTGCTTGATCGATCGATCGAGCTCAGAGCTTCAATCGATCGAAGGTTCGATCGATCGATCCCCAAACCTCGATCGATCGATCCCTCCTGGCAGCCTCATGTTTTCCCCTCTTAATTAGTTGAAATTCAATTTAATGTGAAATAATCATTGGACATCCTTAATAAAGTGTTTTGGGAGATAGGGAAGAACAGTAGGACATATGAATAATTTTGGGACTTTTAATATGACACAAGAATTGTATTTTTAGGATAATTACCTAAGGGTTGATGAATTTATGTATTAAAGGGAGAGATGCGTAAGAGAGTTACGTTGGAACATAAAAAGGATACCTACTAAATTTTATACTTGGGAGGATAGATCCCATGAGAGTTACGTAATAAGTTGGAAGAATCCTTCGAATTAAGGTTAGAGACGAACCCTTATACGCGATACTAATAATGTGAAAACAAAGATAAATGTCATAACTATGGAAGTTGAGATATACCTAATATTCATATGGTAATATTAGTATAGTTATATGATCGTGTACGCATATATTATCTATGTGTGAAAATCATACCCACGCTACTTGCTATCCCTGAGGTTACCGCGCTGGGACGATCTTATCCTGTGTTGCCTTTGGGGGGATATTGATTCGTACCCTAGGAGATAGATATCTTCGGTACAGGCTATCGAATGGATAGTTCAGACGGTCCTAAGAGAAGCAGGTATGTTCCATCCTCTTAGAGACTTGGAATCTATACTTCGCCTCAATTTTGTTGTGTATGTGTTAATACAATTCGAGAGTGATTCCGAAATTGTATTCCCCTTAATACGAGTGATATGGGGTTTGGATAGTAGAGTATGCCCGCACCATAGTTTTATTTGGGGTGATGTTGTAATATATATGTTATACGAGTAGTTAATATATATATATATATATGAAATTCTGGAATTAGGAACTGCCTACTGTGTTTTGGTAAGTAGGACATGGATGATGACTCAAATTGTAAATACTTGTTTTGATAAAGTATAATATGACACTGGAAAAACTTTATTAATAAATAAAGTTATAATGAGACTTTGATTACCAAATTTAAATCTTACGTTGTAAACAATTGTGTTGTTCATTTTTAAATCTTGCGAATACCCTAAGATAAGATGAATCGTTGGGGGAGATTAGTACGATATAGGATAGATAATCCGTTGGGAAGGTTAGTACGAATGTGCACTTTAGAAGAGAGGTCAGAATTTCTTAAGAGAGTGTCGCACTAATATGTTGTTGCATTGGCCTGTATCAATTAAAATACTTGCTAAACGAATTTTAAATCATACACACTATCGGGCTCTGACCCGTTTCTATTTCTCTTTTCTCTTGTATATATATGTATATATTGCAGGTGCCCAGCCACAGGGGCGTCTTGCTTAGGATCCCTTGGAAGGAACGTGCTGCAGCTTAGGTGGGAGTTGCAGGCCTTTTGATTAGACGACTTCATTCAATTTAATCCACTCCTAGCACATTTATTTAGTTGGGCATGTGTAGCCCTTTCTATTATTCAGTTGTTACTTGGACATTTGTATTTCATTTAATTCTAGTACTGTTACTTTGGGATTTATTCAGTGTGGATGTTTTACTTTAAATTTTATATGTTGGGATTCGATTATCGAATGTTTTAAATTATTTGGTTTATGTTGCAGAATTATTGTGGTGTGACTGTTATTTATTGAATGTTGTTAATGGATTATATAAATAATTTTTTCTATTAAACAAAATTTGGAAAGTAATGTTATAAAAATGGTTTTGACACTTAGCTTAATTAATTAGGGTGTTAAATTGGAAAATTTATTTTTCGACAGTGATGCTGAGAAGGAACCAACTGTTCACCTTGAATTAATTTAATAAAGGAGTGATCGCGCGGTATTTAATTAGGCAGGGTGTCACAGGTGGTATCAGAGCATCAGGTTCTAGTGTCCTTTAGGATCAGTGCGGCTTATTATGCTTTCAGCATTGCTTTCTTTGATATAGAGCCCTAAATACTAGGAATGGTGTGTTCATCTCTATACATTGGGAATTTGTGCTTCTGCGATATGTTTATTTGAATGATGAACTCATCCAAATTTATTTAAATTTTCTGATGGATCGTCGAAAACTAGCTAAAACGGTTAGGGGAGGCAACGAGGAAGATCGACTCACACCTCAGGTATCCCCAGAGAGAATATCAACCGCCGAGTTAGCGGGTATCGTGGCACAAGCAGTTACCACTGCAGTTTTATAATACCAAGAACGCAACATACAACTTAAAGGAGGCAAAAGACCTAGAGAGGTTAACCAAATGCATGTGACTAAAGCTGACAAATGTGCAAAGACACCGAAATTGCGACAACAAACTACCCAAGACCGAGTCAGTTCTAGTCAACAACGTGGTGAAGTGAAGCAGTTTCGAAAGAGGAATAAAGTCCCAAGTCAGCAAGGCCGACACCGACAGGAGCAGGGTAAGAGGGGGAGTAACTTCAGAGGACGATGTTTTGTGTGTGGCACGCACGGCCATAAATGCCAGGATTGCCCAGAGGGTGTTAGGGCCCCACAGCAGCAGGGTGCCCGTAATGAGCCACAGGGTCCACTTCTTCCAGTCTCTCTCCCAGCACCAGCTCAGGTACCAGCCCTACCAACCTTTCCAGTAGCTCCAGTGCAGCAGGGGCAGTTACAGTACAGACATATCTATAATGTCCACCAGGCAGCAGCCCCACAGGCACGACCCGCGATTTGGGGTATGTTTCCTATCCATGGTACTTTGGGTCGAGTTTTGTTTATTACTGGGGCGACGCATTGTTTTATAGCTACATATTATGCGAAGACCTTAGGGTTATTAACCACAGTAGAGAGCACTGTAACGTATGTAGACTCACCACGGGGGAACGGTTCACTTTTCTTTATATGCCGGGGAGTGGGGGTAGAGATTGGTAGCTTAGTATTACCTGCAGACATGTTAGTCTTAGATATGCATGAGCACGATGTGATTATCAGTATGGATTGGCTCGCAGCTTATAGAGCCATGATAGATTGCTTTGGTGAGAGTAATGTCTTTACCATTTCGGGACAAGATATGCTCGAGTGGAACTACCTCGCCCAGAAGGGGGAGCTTTCGCCTATCTTTTAATTATATAAAGGAGGATACCTCTAAAGAAATTTTAATTCTCTTGAATACGATTCTAGTAGTTCGTGAGTTTTCAAATGTATTTCAATTGGTAAGTGGATTAAATATCGAAATATCTTGCGGAGAGTGGAATCACACGTGCTAACATTTTTCCGAAGTAAGTACGTAGACAGAGTGTGGTGTCTAATAAGGGACAATGATTTTCGTAGTGTTGTTTCGGTTTGGATAGGCGTGTTACATCCGGGGTTAACTTATACGGTCAAGACGATTGACAAGGCAGAATTATAGGTTTTACCCTCAAAGGTTGAAGCATGTCCTCTGTGACACAAGCGAGTCATTGTATTATGTTCATGACTATATTGGCATGTGAGGCGGGTTTAAGGTGTATAATCACGAGCGGTATTATCACATGAATATTTTTCCCTAGTGTAGTGGGGTTCTTCTTAGTGTTATCCGCGGAGGATAAATTAGTAAATTAATAATGTTCTATACTTTATTCAAGTTACTCGTTTTAGTGAGGTAATATACGAGAATAGTATGGTATTGGTTACAACTTTATAGGAATTGTCAGTACAATAGTAGGCAGTTATTACAAGGCTATTGGAGTGGTTACTTTAGAGAATCGTGTTCTACTTTTGGCGGGACATCGCCTGCAAGAGGGTTGGACCCGCACTTATATATTATCTATCCTAGAGACTTCAGGGGGGATATTGAATTCGAGATGTTCGATACCGGTGCAAGGGGACTTGGTTGTTACGATTCAGTATGTATCGGGTTTCAGTGGAACCAAAAGTTTTTAACTCAGTATTATGGGTAACGCTCAGGACTTGGTAATAAAAAGGGTACATTATCATATATTCCTTTAGATAGGAGAGCATTAAGAGTGATACCCCTATTATTAGCGGAAGGAGTTTCAAATTCCAATTGTATATATTCGAGATTCATGGAATGAAATTTTCAACACCCAATTCTGAACGAGAGTGCAATTGGTGAGATGTTCTTTGTTAAGTGTAATTACGGGAGGAAATGTAACTGTTCTGCCAAAAGACGGAGTAAAGGGGTGAATGCTATGGAAGTAGGACCTAACGGATCTCGATAACCTACAATACTAGGCAGTAGTGTATCGGGAGGGTTCCTTGTTTGGATTTCGCTTTGCGAGACATCCCACGCATGAAACTTAGTGTGAGGTTGGAAATAGGGAGACGTTGGGTCACTATTCCATGAGTTCGGAACCCCACTCGAAAGGGGAATCTAGTAATTATGTATGTAAATTGGAAATTGAATTTTGTTTTAAAGCCACTTGAGCAGGACTGTGTGGTAAGAAAACATTGAAACTTTTGCTTTATCACCATGAGTTGAGGGGGCGGAATGATAATAAGGATGATTGAAAATGTTGACTTTTAGAGTGATTAAAGCGTGTCATCGTGCCGCAAGCACGAGGGAAAACAAAGAATTTGTTTATTAGTATGGAGCATATGTGATGCTTACGCTAGTGTACACGATTAATAGGGTGTGTAGACATTATGGTTAACTGATGTTAAAACTAGTCCGAGATGAAGGGACGTAGTAATGGATGTATGGAAAATGTATTTGTATGGCTAACAGAACGAAGTGGAAGTGATAGAGTGGATAAAACATCACAAAAGGGGCAATAATCCATACGAAAATGTGCAAATAAAATAATACAACCAAAATTGACGGGAAGACTGTGAGAAGTCATTTAAGAAAGGGTGCATTGAATATTATTTATAGAATATTGTGGCACGATGATGTGAAATGAAAATTTTCCAATCCATCTTTCCTTTAACATTCTTGATTTTCTTTCTCTCTCTTCTTTTGGTTTTGACTGGATTGTTACTTAAAAGTAATGAACTGAAATGGGTGGAACTTTCTCTCTCCAGAAATATATCACATATATCAATCACAAACATTTTTCTTAAGCATGTATTTGGTTAAAATGTTTAATAAAGTGAGATTGGAGTTTAGATTTTGTCTTAAGTGATATTTGGATTTGAATCTCTTAGTTGAACTGACATTTTGGTTTTCTTGGTCCAAGCGAGATTTTGGGTTTAAATCTCTTTGATGATCAAATGGAGTTTTTGTTTGGAACTTGGTTCAAATGGATTTTATGTTTGGAACTTACACATTTAAAATGGGTATTGATTTATTTTTCTAGAAATATCAATCGTTTTAGTTTGGGTTTTGAATATTGGCTTAAATTGAATTTGGATTTTAGATCATGGATCAAGAATGGTTGGATTTTAAGCTTTGCTTCAATGAAGATTTTGGGTTTGAATCTATTATTTTCATAAATGGGTCTTGGTTTCTCTCATTAGAAATTTCAAGAAGTGAATGACACAAGCTTTGAGTGATTTTAGTGGCTTGTAATGAATCAAAGGGGTTTATTTATGGGCTTCAAAAGAACTAGCTTTTGGAGGGTAATTTCGTAGATTATGGAGCTTTTGTTTTTTTTTGAATTTTGAAAAAACTAGTCATTGGAATAATGACTTGGGTAATTTTGGTCGACTTAAAGTAGTTTTATTTAACTAAAACTCCCCAACCTCGAGTTTAGGAAGTTTAAAAAAGGTTTCAAAAGAGATCAAAGTGAGGTAACCCCATTTTGCCTATTTTAGTCGACTAAAAGTACTTTTAGTCTATTAAAACTAGTTTTGCGAGCGAAGTAGGGTTTTGGATATGCGTGATTGGTTTAGAGTGAGTTTAGGTATGGGTGGATCCATAGTTTCATCATTACATTTAGATATAATCACTCAAACTTTATATGAATTAATGGAGCCTTTATGAAAAGGACTTACACAGTACTTGAATATGCCTCCTATTGTGCTTCTGACTTTCATGATATTTGGATACAATGAACATGCTTCATTAGTGATATTTTAAGTTCATAATTGAAATTCTTTGAAGCATGGGATATGATATGCTTGCTTGGATATGCATCCACTGAGTTGTCATTCTTTGTGAAATTCAAGTTGAGTTGATTGACTTGGTTTATGATCTCCTAATAGAGTTGACTCGCTTTCTTGGATATGAACTTCTCATATATATATATATATATATATATTGAAACAGTGCGAGTTCCCCGGATTTTAATTTTCTCAATTAAAATATTATAATTTCCTCTTATAATTTCCTCTTATATGAAACAGTGCAAGTATTAATTTTCACTTAAACCAAGTTAATTCATCCAAGTCCTAGAATTTTCCTAAGTCATATTTTTCATTTAAACAAATTAGGCCAAACCAATTTTAACACATCACTTGAATTAAATAAACAATTACCCAATATTTATTTTAGCACCAAAATAAATAAATAGTGATTAAACCAATTTTATCTTTTTAACCTACGGATGCATTCTAGGTGAGTGCGAAAGATAAAATAAAAATAATAAATCACTACGCCACGATGTACGAGGAAAAACCCAAGACGGGAAACAACCTCGGACGGACCTAGCTTCAAATCCACTAGATACGGAATTACAAATACAAGACAGAAAGACTTACAACACACAACTCGATCCCTCTCAAGCCTCGACGCTTCTTCTTGCAGATACCTCTTCCTAGCGGATAACCTTGGAACTCCACCGCGGTCTCGGAATCCACCGATCGGACTTTATATGGTCACCGTCACCTAGCAAGGAGCCTTAATCCAAGTGGGCAATGTAGTAACACAACTTTTCTCCTTTCTTTATGGCATGTAGAAGAAAACCCGAAACTTCTCTTTGAACGGAAGAGATGAAACCGATGCCAAACTCCAAGCAAGATATATGCATATAGGAACTTGGAATAACCTGATTTGGGTGTAAACTAGAGTGGTATAAGTTTTTCTATTTGAAAATTAACACTCAAAACTTGATCTTTTTCTCTTTAAGTTTTTTCTCTCAAAACACTCTCTAAGAGTTAGAAGGATATGAAAAAGATACTTTAACAAAAGTGATTACCGCACATATTAAAGTCTGAAAATAGTAGGTTAAGAATCAAGTGGGAAAGTGGGTGAAAAACTGCTTAAAACTGGCAAAAACTGTTCCCGTCTGGCATCTCGTTCAAACGAGACTTCTAACGAAGTTCCAGATTGAACTCATTAGAAATCTCGTTGGATATCTCGTTCGAACATAAGGTTCGTTCGAACGACATATCGAACGACATTTCAAAGGCCTATACTGGGAACTCGTTGGCAAACTCGTTCGAACGACATCTGGTTCGAATGAAAAACTCGTTCGAACGACCTATCGAACAAACTTCCAGAAACATTGGAAAATTTGATTTTATCCCAGAAAACTTTATAAATTTATTTTAAATTTTTAATTAATTCTTTCTGAAAATAAAACACAGTTTTTATAAAACCTAACACCCAATAAACAAGTTCCAAGCTCCTATATATATAATATTGCATTCATGCCTTGGGAGCATGAAACCTTAGTTTGATGACGTAGAAACGAGGCACGAAACCTGCATGATGATGAAGCTTTATACTCTTTGCCGCTACGTCTTCAACAAACACTTCATAGGCTTGAGAATATTACAATTAAATACAATCCTATGAATAAATGTTTTTGTCCGGAATTGATCCAAAACTATATGTGGACTCAATTGAAAATTTGTGTCCTTACAAATCTCCCCCTTTGGCTATTCTGGGACAAAACCCAAACAAAAATCCTAAAGGGCCGTCAAGCTCACTAGACTCAAAACATAACCCACCCAAACTTTACTCAACCCAAAGATCAAAACGCTATGCTTTGCCATTGAAAGATGCCGCTTTAGGAGAATTCCTGCACACTTAAGAAAACTCATCAAATGCATAGGGAATATCAAAGTATTTAAAGAAATTAAAATAAATACTCCCCTAAAATTAATTCTCCCCTTTAACAAAATGATTAACCCAAGAAGTTAGTTGATCCCCCTAAGTTAAATCTCCTAAACTAAGATAAGATTATAACGGGATAAGATACCATTTCTAAGATACCATTTCTCCCCTAGCATTCTCCCCCTTTTTGTTCCGGAATAGGCAAAGGATACAGAACAAATATAAAAGCATGTTGAATCTTAAAGTGATAAGACATGAAAGCATATGGGCAACAAAAGCATAACTAATTTAAGATAGATACCAAAACGAAATTATATGCATAGAAAGACTAGAAAGCAAGGCAAAGGCAAATACAAAATAAAATATCATATATAGATGTACTAGAAATATATCAATAATGCACACGCACATATATATAGATGTAAACACACACATGACACACACAAAATATAATAAGAGTATTTCACACTCGTATGGCAAAAATGTGTCATATGGAAACGGAAGTGTAGGGGTGTGAACTAGTAACGATGAAATTTAGACCCAAACTCTTAATAAACGTTCACGGAGTTCTCATTTGATTGCAAAATTCATCACATTTAAATATAACCTCATGTGACAATATAGATTGAACTCAATGAACAAACATACACAATGCATTCAAGCCTAGCATATTGATGATTCTACAAACCAATAGAGTCATGACATGAAATACGCAACTAGGATAAACGAACATTGTGCAAACCGTTGATATACCATCCAATCTCCCTCAATAAGCATTTATGTTAAATTTGAATGACTATATCAATCAAACATAGGCCTTGGTTATTTTTCTTTTAATGCCATATTTTCTGTTTTTAGACCTTTGGACCACGTATTTCTTTTAGGTCCATTAAAAAATGGTGGCTTACAATCACAAAGGATCACTTAGTCCTTTCGGAGCCCTTCCCCCTGCACATTTTTATTTATCATGTTTTCATTTTTCACACAAATCTCACATGCAACGGATTTTGACATGCACTAGTCCTCCTAAGTCACAAATATGTAGATGACAAGATTGGTAGGAGAACACCTCACATAGCTCAAATATACATATGAAGTTAAAATTTCAAAAGAGCTCGTGCATGTGTGAATAGAGGCATATAAAAATAGAATCTATTTGACCAACATAAAATTCAACTCCTCCTTAAAAAATATGGTAAAGAACATTTTAAGGATTGACAATCTAAACCAAAAGTTCTAGCCACGTGGGAGCGTTAAAGGAGGGATTCAAACACAAGTGTATGCCACATAAAGCGTGTCAAACTAAACTACACACAAAATAAAATCTTTTTGAGTTTTTGAAATTTTTTAACCAAAAATAAATAATATATACTCAAAAGTCAAACAAAAATCATTTGAATTTTTCATTAAGTTTAAATTACCAAGAGATAAAATTCAGATGATAAACAAAAATTCTTTTTTTATTTTTCATTTAATGCAAACAAAATGAAGGAAATATAATACAAAAGATAAACAAAAATCATAATTCTAGCATGTGATAAGCATGGTGCATAGACTAGAAAATGATTAAACAAGCATACATTTAGCATGTGAATATAGCATGAAGTACAAAAGCTAAAGTATGCAAACAACTAACACATTTATCCTTTAGATTTAGCAAGGGAGGAAGCATGTGATAGTAAATGAGAATCAAAAACCCTATTTTGCAAGGCAACCAAGTCGGATTCCTAACCCAGATTAATGAAGAAGGACTGTCTTGGGATGTAGGAGTTCTAAATTCATTGATTGCATTACGTTGGGATTTTCTACGAATTCGTTTAAGATCAAAACAAAATTTCTTAAGATGACCTTTTCGACCAAAATGTGTACAAGTAAAAACATGCCGAAAAGATTTACCTAAGGAGTGATCTCTAAATGCTTTCCTAGTAGATTCTCCTAAAACGTTGGTCTTGGCTTTATGAGTAGATTCATTACAAGTATTGAAGCCTAAACCACACATGTCATTTTTAATTTGGACCGTTCCTAAGATTTTATCTAATTTTTCCGAACGACATTCCAAATCAAATTTGATATTACTAGAGTCTTTTAATTTATTTTGCAATTCTAAAATGTTATACTCTAATAAAATATTTCGCTCTTCAAAGGCAAGAAGCTCCATTTTCAAGGATTCCATTAAACCCCTAAGCCTATCTCTTTCGCCTTCTACATATTCAAGCTTCTCTTGAAGAGTCCTCTCACGTGTCCTAAGGTCTTCTATTAAAGCATTTTCATCAACGACCTTGACACTCTCTCTTAAACTAGCTTCTAACTTCAAATTAGCCTTTTTTTAATTTAATATATTCTTTATAAAGTTCTTGAAAAGCATTTTGAAGTTCACTCACATTGACCTCTTCTTCATTTTCACTCTCTCTTTCTTCTCCACTCTCACTATCATCAAAAACAAGAGAATCATAAACAATGACCTTGGTAGTGTCATGTGTTAAAGTTTCATCAATCGATGAGTTCTCACTATCACTCACATGACTAGTCATAAAAGCCACAAAATTAGGCTTAGTGGGGGAATCGGGTCCCTCTTCCTTATCACTATCACTAAGGGTCGCTTATATGCAATGGGTCGTTTACCCTCTTTCCTTAGTTTAGTGGGGCACTCATAAGCCCTATGGCCATAACCTCCACAACCAAAACACTTATTTGACTCGTCCCTATCTAAATTTTCATTACTAGGTTTAGGGATCTTCTCGGCTTTAGGGATCTTCTCGCCTTTGTCATGCTTAGAAGTTTCAAATTTCTTAAAATCATTTTTAAATTTATCTTTGTTAATTTTAAGAAATTTTCTAAACTTACGAGCAAACAAATCCATGTCTTCCGAGTCACTATCACTCTCGCTCTTTACTACTTGTTTGACCTCTTTCCGGGCTTTTAAAGCAACACCCTTTTCAATTTTCTTTTCAATTTTAGAGGGAAACATATCTAGTTCATAGGTTTGTAAATCACCTACAAGCTCTTCTAATTTCGTAGAGGTTAAAGATGGTAATGAATTTAAAACGGTCACTTTTGGAATAAATCTATCGGGTAGGGACCTTAAAATTTTCTTTACAACACGGTTGTCAGGTATTTTCTCTCCCAAATTAAACGATGAATTGAAAATATCGGAAAGTCTAGCATAAAATTCATCAAAAGTTTCATTATCGTTCATTTTGATAGTTTCAAATTGAGTGGTGAGGTTTTGGAGTTTCGAAGATTTAACGACACTAGTTCCTTCATGAGTTAGTTGTAAAATATCCCAAGGTTCTTTAGTGGTTTCACACGTCATAATACGTCGGAATTAATCCGGTGTGACAGCGCTAAACAAGGCATTCAAACCACGGGAATTAACATTAGAAAGTTTAAACTCATTTTCAGTCCATCAATCGGTGGGTTTGGGAACGCGTTCATTTTCAACTAAATAAGTTGGTGGGGACCACCCGTTAACAACAGACATCCAAACTCTCTCGTCGATAGATTTTAGTGCCGATTTCATTCGCGCTTTCCAATACGCATAGTTAGAACCATCGAAAATAGGAAATTTGAAAATGGGGAAAATTCCATTTTTGCCAAAAATTATTTAAAGGATCATTAACTAAATAATTTATCGCTTTGGCTCTGGTACCAATTTGAAACCGTGCGAGTTCCCCGAATTTTAATTTTCTCAATTAAAATATTATAATTTCCTCTTATATAAAACGAGATGCGGAAGCGTTAGGAAGTGTGATGGTAACAAAACAAACGAACACCAAATTTTAAATTATTTCAAATTAAAATTAAACACAAGTGAGAATTAATGAAACACACACAAGTATTAATTTTCACTTAAACCAAGTTAATTCATCCAAGTCCTAGAATTTGCCTAAGTCATATTTTTCATTTAAACAAATTAGGCCAAACCAATTTTAACACATCACTTGAATTAAATAAACAATTAACCAATATTTATTTTAGGACCAAAATAAATAAATAGTGATTAAACCAATTTTATCTTTTTAACCTACGGATGCAATCTAGGTGAGTGCGAAAGATAAAATAAAAATAATAAATCACTACGCCACGATGTACGAGGAATAACCCAAGACGGGAAACAACCTCGGACGGCCCTAGCCTCAAATCCACTAGATACGGAATTACAAAAACAAGACAGAAAGACTTACAACACACGACTCGATACCTCTCAAGCCTCGACGCTTCTTCTTGTAGATACCTCTTCCTAGAGGATAACCTTGGAACTCCACCGCGGTCTCGGAATCTACCGATCGGACTTTATATGGTCACCGTCAACCTAGCAAGGAGACTTTATCCAAGTGGGCAATGTAGTAACACAACTCTTCTCCTTTCTTTATGGGATGTAGAAGAAAACCCGAAACTTCTCTTTGAACGGAAGAGATGAAACCGATGCCAAACTCCAAGCAAGATATATGCATATAGGAACTTGGAATAAACTGATTTGGGTGTAAACTAGAGTGGTATAAGTTTTTCTATTTGAAAATTAACACTCAAAACTTGATCTTTTTCTCTTTAAGTTTTTGCTCTCAAAACAGTCTCTAAGAGTTAGAAGGATATGAAAAAGATACTTTAACAAAAGTGATTACCGCACATATTAAAATCTGAAAATAGTAGGTTAAGAATCAAGTGGGGAAGTGGGTGAAAAACTGCTTAGAACTGCCAAAAACTGTTCCCTCCTGGCATCTCGTTCGAACGAGACTTCTAACAAAGTTCCAGATTGAACTCATTAGAAATCTCGTTGGATATCTCGTTCGAACATAAGGTTCGTTCGAACGACATATCGAACGACATTTCAAAGGCCTATACTGGGAACTCGTTGGCAAACTCGTTCGAACGACATCTGGTTCGAATGGAAAACTCGTTCGAACAACCTATCGAACAAACTTCCAGAAACATTGGAAAATTCGATTTTAACCCAGAAAACTTTATAAATTTATTTTAAATTTTTAATTAATTCTTTCTGAAAATAAAACACAATTTTTATAAAACCTAACACCCAATAAACAAGTTCCAAGCTCCTATATATATAATATTGAATTCATGCATTGGGAGCATGAAACCATAGTTTGATGACGTAGAAATGAGGCACGAAATCGGCATGATGATGAAGCTTTATACTCTTTGCTGCTACGTCTTCAACAAACACTTCATAGGCTTGAGAATATTATAATTAAATACAATCCTATGAATAAATGTTTTTGTCCGGAATTGAGCCAAAACTATATATGGACTCAATTGGAAATTTGTGTCCTTACAAATCTCCCCCTTTGGCTATTCTGGGACAAAAACCAAACAAAAATCCTAAAGGGCCGTCAATCTCACTAGACTCAAAACATAACCCACCCAAACTTGACTCAACCCAAGGATCAAAACGCTACGCTTTGCCATTGAAAGGTGCCGCTTTAGGAGAATTCCTGCACACTTAAGCAAACTCATCAAATGCATAGGGAATATCAAAGTATTTAAAGCAATTAAAATAAATACTCCCCCAAAATTAATTCTCCCCTTTAACAAAATGATTAACCCAAGAAGTTAGCTGATCCCCCTAAGTTAAATCTCCTAAACTAAGATAAGATTATAACGGGATAAGATACCATTTCTAAGATACCATTTCTCCCCCTAGCATTCTCCCCCTTTTTGTTCAAGAATAGGCAAAGGATAAAGAACAAATATAAAAGCATGTTGAATCTTAAAGTGATAAGACATGAAAGCATATGGGCAACAAAAGCATAACTTATCCAAGATAGATACCAAAATGAAAGTATACGCATAGAAAGACTAGAAAGCAAGGCAAAGGCAAAGAAAAAATAAAATATCATATATAGATGTACTAGAAATATATCAATAATGCACACGCACATATATATAGATATAAACACACACATGACACACACAAAATATAATAAGAGTCTTTCACACAAGTATGGCAAAAATGTGTCATATGGAAACGGAAGTGTAGGGGTGTGAACTAGTAACGATGAAATTTAGACCCAAACTCTTAATAAACGTTCACGGAGTTCTCATTTGATTACAAACTTCATCACATTTAAATATAACTTCATGTGACAATATAGATTGAACTCAATGAACAAACATACACAATGCATTCTAGCCTAGCGTATTGATGATTCTACAAACCAATAGAGTCATGACATGAAATACGCAACTAGGATAAACGGACATTGTGCAAATCGTTGATATACCATCCAATCATTTCCCTCAATAAGCATTTTTGTTAAATTTGAATGACTATATCAATCAAACATAGGCCTTGGTTATTTTTCTTTTAATGCCATATTTTCTGTTTTTAGACCTTTGGACCACGTATTTCTTTTAGGTCCATTCAAAAATGGTGGCTTACAATCGCAAAGGATCACTTAGTCCTTTCGGAGCCCTTCCCCGTGCACATTTTTATTTATCATGTTTTAATTTTTCACACAAATCTCACATGCAACGGATTTTGAAATGCACTAGTCCTCCTAAGTCACAAATATGTAGATGACAAGATTGGTAGGAGAACACCTCACATAGCTCAAATATACATATGAAGTTAAAATTTCAAAAGAGCTCGTGCATGTGTGAATAGAGGCATATACAAATAGAATCCATTTGACCAACACAAAATTCAACTTCTCCTTAAAAAATATGGTAAAGAACATTTTAAGGATTGACAATCTAAACCAAAAGTTCTAGCAACGTGGGAGCGTTAAAGGAGGGATTCAAACACAAGTGTATGCCACATAAAGTGTGTCAAACTAAACTACACACAAAATAAAATCTTTTTGAGTTTTTGAAATTTTTTAACCAAAAATAAATAATATATACTCAAAAGTCAAACAAATCATTTGAATTTTTCATTAAGTTTAAATTACCAAGAGATAAAATTCAGATGATAAACAAAAATTGTTTTTGTATTTTTCATTTAATGCAAACAAAATGAAGGAAATATAATACAAAAGATAAACAAAAATCATAATTCTAGCACGTGATAAGCATGGTGCATAGACTAGAAAATGATTAAACAAGCATACATTTAGCATGTGAATATAGCATGAAGTACAAAAGCTAAAGTATGCAAACAACTAACACATTTATCCTTTAGAGTTAGCAAGGGAGGAAGCATGTGATAGTAAATGAGAATCAAAAACCCTATTTTGCAAGGCAACCAAGTCGGATTTCCTAACCCAGATTAATGAAGAAATACTGTCTTGGGGTGTAGGAGTTCTGAATACATTGATTGCATTACGTTGGGATTTTCTAGGAATTCATTTAAGATCAAAACAAAATTTCTTAAGATGACCTTTTCGACCACAATGTGTACAAGTAAAAACATGTCGAAAAGATTTACCTAAGGAGTGATCTCTAAATGCTTTCCTAGTAGATTCTCCAAAAACGTTGGTCTTAGCTTTATGAGCAAATTCATTACAAGTATTGAAGCCTAAACCACACGTCATTTTTAATTTGGACCGTTCCTAAGATTTTATCTAATTTTCCCGAACGACATTCCAAATCAAATTTGACATTACTAGAGTCTTTTAATTTATTTTGCAATTCTAAAATGTTATACTCTAATAAAATATTTCGCTCTTCAAAAGCAAGAAGCTCCATTTTCAAGGATTCCATTAAACCCCTAAGGCTATCTCTTTCGCCTTCTACATATTCAAGCTTCTCTTGAAGAGTCCTCTCACGTGTCCTAAGGTCTTCTATTAAAGCATTTTCATCAACGACCTTGACACTCTCTCTTAAACTAGCTTCTAACTTCAAATTAGCCTTTTTTTAATTTAATAGATTCTTTATAAAGTTCTTGAAAAGCATTTTGAAGTCCACTCACATTGACCTCTTCTTCATTTTCACTCTCTCTTTCTTCTCCACTCTCACTATCATTAAAAACAAGAGAATCATAAACAATGACCTTGGAAGTGTCATGTGTTAAAGTTTCATCAATCGATGAGTTCTCACTATCACTCACATGACTAGCCATAAAAGCCACAAAATTAGGCTTAGTGGGGGAATCGGGTCCCTCTTCCTTATCACTATCACTAAGGGTCGCATTATATGCAATGGGTCGTTTACCCTCTTTCCTTAGTTTAGTGGGGCACTCATAAGCCCTATGGCCATAACCTTCACAACCAAAACACTTATTAGACTCGTCCCTATCTAAATTTTCATTACTAGGTTTAGGGATCTTCTCGGCTTTAGGGATCTTCTCGCCTTTGTCATGCTTAGAAGTTTCAAGTTTCTTAAAATCATTTTTAAATTTATCTTTGTTAATTTTAAGAAATTTTCTAAATTTACGAGCAAACAAAGCCATGGCTTCCGAGTCACTATCACTCTCGCTCTCTACTACTTGTTTGACCTCTTTCCGGGCTTTTAAAGCAACACCCTTTTCAATTTTCTTTTCAGTTTTAGAGGGAAACATATCTAGTTCATAGGTTTGTAAATCACCTACAAGCTCTTCTAATTTCGTAGAGACTAAAGATGGTAAAGAATTTAAAACGGTCACTTTTGGAATAAATCTATCGGGTAGGGACCTTAAAATTTTCTTTACAACACGGTTGTCAGGTATTTTCTCTCCCAAATTAAACGATGAATTGACAATATCGGAAAGTCTAGCATAAAATTCATCAAAAGTTTCATTATCGTTCATTTTGATAGTTTCAAATTGAGTGGTGAGGTTTTGGAGTTTCGAAGCTTTAACGACACTAGTTCCTTCATGAGTTAGTTGTAAAATATCCCAAGCTTCTTTAGCGGTTTCACACGTCATAATACGTCGGAATTCATCCGGTGTGACAGCGCTAAACAAGGCATTCAAACCACGGGAATTAAAATTAGAAAGTTTAAACTCATTTTCAGTCCATCTATCGGTGGGTTTGGGAACACGTTCATTTTCAACTAAATAAGTTGGTGGGGACCACCCGTTAACAACAGACATCAAAACTCTCTCGTCGATAGATTTTAGTGCCGATTTCATTCGCGCTTTCTAATACACGTAGTTAGAACCATCGAAAATAGGAAATTTTAAAAATGGGGAAAATTCCATTTTAGCCAAAAATTATTTAAAGGATCTTTAATGAAATAATTTATCTCTTTGGCTCTGATACCAATTTGAAACCGTGCGAGTTCCCCGAATTTTAATTTTCTCAATTAAAATATTATAATTTCCTCTTATATAAAACGAGATGCGGAAGCGTTAGGAAGTGTGATGGTAACAAAACAAACGAACACCAAATTTTAAATTATTTCAAATTAAAATTAAACACAAGTGAGAATTAATGAAACACACACAAGTATTAATTTTCACTTAAACCAAGTTAATTCATCCAAGTCCTAGAATTTGCCTAAGTCATATTTTTCATTTAAACAAATTAGGCCAAACCAATTTTAACACATCACTTGAATTAAATAAACAATTACCCAATATTTATTTTAGAACCAAAATAAATAAATAGTGATTAAATCAATTTTATCTTTTTAACCTACGGATGCATTCTAGGTGAGTGCGAAAGATAAAATAAAAACAATAAATCACTACGCCACGATGTACGAGGAAAAACCCAAGACGGGAAACAACCTCGGACGGCCCTAGCCTCAAATCCATTAGATACAGAATTACAAATACAAGACAGAAAGACTTACAACACACGACTTGATCCCTCTCAAGACTCGACGCTTCTTCTTGTAGATACCTCTTCCTAGCGGATAACCTTGGAACTCCACCACGATCTCGGAATCCACCGATCGGACTTTATATGGTCACCGTCAACCAAGCAAGGAGCCTTTATCCAAGTGGGCAATGTAGTAACACAACTCTTCTCCTTTCTTTATGGGATGTAGAAGAAAACCCGAAACTTCTCTTTGAACAGAAGAGATGAAAACGATGCCAAACTCCAAGCAAGATATATGAATATTGGAACTTGGAATAAACTAATTTGGGTGTAAACTAGAGTGGTATAAGTTTTTCTATTTGAAAATTAACACTTAAAACTTGATCTTTTTCTCTTTAAGTTTTTTCTCTCAAAACACTCTCTAAGAGTTAGAAGGATATGAAAAAGATACTTTAACAAAAGTGATTCCCGCACATATTAAAGTCTGAAAATAGTTGGTTAAGAATCAAGTGGGGAAGTGGGTGAAAAACATGCTTAAAACTGCCAAAAAAAATGTTCCCGCCTGGCATCTCGTTCGAATGACATTTCGTTCGAACGACATCTCGTTCGAACGAGACTTCTAACGAAGTTCCAGATTGAACTCGTTAGAAATCTCGTTGGATATCTCGTTCGAACATAAGGTTCGTTCGAACGACATATCGAACGACATTTCAAAGGCCTATACTGGGAACTCGTTGGAAAACTCGTTCGAACGACATCTGGTTCGAACAAAAAACTCGTTCGAACGACCTATCGAACGAACTTTCAGAAATATTGGAAAATTCGATTTTAGCTCAGAAAACTTTATAAATTTATTTTAAATTTTTAATTAATTCTTTCTGAAAATAAAACACAGTTTTTATAAAACCTAACACCCAATAAACAAGTTCCAAGCTCCTATATATATAATATTGCATTCATACCTTGGGAGCATGAAACCTTAGTTTGATGACGTAGAAACGAGGCATGAAACCGGCATGATGATGAAGCTTTATACTCTTTGCCACTACGTCTTCAACAAACACTTCATAGGCTTGAGAATATTACAATTAAATACAATCCTATGAATAAATGTTTTTGTCCGGAATTGAGCCAAAACTATATATGGACTCAATTGGAAATTTGTGTCCTTACAAATCTCCCCCTTTGGCTATTCCGGGATAAAAACCAAACAAAAATCCTAAAGGGTTGTCAAGGTCACTAGACTCAAAACATAACGCACCCAAACTTGACTCAACCCAAGGATCAAAACGCTACGCTTTGCCATTAAAAGATGCCGCTTTAGGAGAATTCCTGCACACATAAGAAAACTCATCAAATGCATAGGCAATATCAAAGTATTTAAAGCAATTAAAATAAATACTCCCCCCAAATTAATTCTCCCCTTTAACAAAATGATTAACCCAAAACTATATATGGACTCAATTGGAAATTTGTGTCCTTACACACACACACACACATATATATATATATGCATTGAGTTTATTGCTTTGTTACGAACTCTTCTCATTGAGTTGGTTGCTTGCTCATTACATGGTCGCTTTGTTTGTTCGGGTATGCATTGACTTTTGTCACTTGGTATGACCTAATTTATTGGACATGAATTGGTAGGATGAATCATGATCACTTTCTTGATTGATGTAGGATGTACTTGAGGTTTTTTTTTATTAGATAATTTGTAAATGATATCTTATTGACATTTTTAGACAAGTTTTTGAACTTGAATCATGAATGTTTCCTAATCTGAAAAGCTCATACATATGTGGAATAGTTAGTAACATAGATGTAATCAATTTTATTTTTATCAAAAATAATTAATTATATTAATATCTTTTGGGTTCACAAGCTATAATAGGTATTTACGTATAACCCTTCGGTAAGGATAATGTAAATACATAGTTATCTCAAGGAGTAAAGTAAAATAATCCTATTTAATATGGTGATTTCCTTTTTAGAATTTGATATGTAATATTTTTATCCTTTTAAACATTTCAATAAATAGATTTTCAAAATACATGTTTTGTTGAATAGACACATAAATAAAAGTTACGGAATTCTAAATAAAATGTCGTTATAAAACATTAATTTGATACCGACACTAAAAATGATGTCAGATTATTTGAAATAGAAGTGCTACAATTACCTACATTTCTTTCCTACACTTCTTATAGGATTTCTCTAATATGCTTGTACCTTTGACTTCTAAATTACTCAGTAAGAAAAGGCGATAAGAAATGTAGGTAAGAATATAATTTTTGTAATTGAAATTGACTAAGGCACTCAACATGTAAAATACCAATTTCCTAATAATTTATAGGTATATGAGGTTCAAAGCTGCCATACTTTAATTAGTGGAAAATGCAAATTTAACCTTAAAGTTTGGGGGGACTTTCGATTTTAGACCCAATATTTCAAAAGTTGTAATGTTAACCTTTAATTTTGAAAATCGATTCAATTAGACTGATAGTTACATTTTTGTTAATAAATATGACGGGAGTGCTGACTCAATATATTATGTACCAAAGAAATTATATGGTCCAATAAGAGTTTGATACATAGAAATTCTTTTTTAACTTCAAATAATCCTTATTAAGAATATAAAAATTCAATAAACAAAGAAAAAGAAGTTTTGTCTCTCTCTCACATCTCCCTCGCACTTTTAACTTTCGCCTTTCCCATCCACCACTGTTCCTTAATTGTACTCTCTCTCTCTCTCTCTCTCTACACACACACACACACGCAGAGAGATATATATATCCTCTAATATGGTTAAGTACTGTCACCTAACCTACTATCACAATCGACATTAAGCATTTAGACTTAGTCCACTAGGCTTAGAATACATCCCTACTCAATATCGTTATATGGTAGTCCTTTGGGGAAATTAATTAATAATTTTAACCTCATGCATTCGACTTATCTCAAATAAGGGTTTCTTTTAATTTAATTCACTTCGAATTATTCACAATATTATCATCGTATCTTTTAGGGTATCATCCTCTATGTTCCCCTTCCAAAATTTCCAAATCATCTAGGCATATCCCCACCTTTTAATATATTTATTCCGCATTACGTTATTCAACAATTCTACATTAATAGTTTCTTTCATATTGTTAATTGTATTTTATATCATCACGCATGTACCACCATAACATCAAGCTATCCCGGTTTATCGATGTATATAAGTTCATAACATTATCATTAATATCTTGGAATAAGTCTCTATCCTCCACTTGGACAAAAATGGTATCGCACACCCATTCTTACAAAATCATAACTAATTAAAAAAAATCAGAAAAATATGCTGTCGGCGTCCACGCGATCGTAATGAAATTTTTTACAAGCAGGTATTTCAAATCAATTCGGTAGGAGGCCGAATCTATTCGGTTTGCCTAATCAGCCGAGAGCAGGTCTTTCCACGACGGGATTTTTCTAGAAATCTCTCTATGTATCAAACATTGTTCTTATCATTCAAGGACCTCAAATGAGATATGGGTATGTGTTCGAACATGAAATGGAAACATTCTAAACATGACTTGTTCTCTAAATCGTCCTCAAATATCAACAATTAAATCAAGAATTTTCAATAAACTTAGAGCATACGAGTCTCATCTCATCTTCAACCTCAAGAAATATTTTTCTAGATTTGTTTAAAACGTTCCACCTTATGTTCCTTATGATAAATCTCCAATTTAAATCACGTGAATGCCGATTTAACATGAGGGTTTACGGATCTAAGCATAGATTCAAAAGGTCATTAAATATCGAGTCTCAACACATGATTAAACCTTATTCTAAGTATGGTATCAACATTAATATAAGATTACAATTTGAATAAGAATGACAAGAGGATCCTTACCTGAAAATGGTGGAGAACCCCCTCTTTTCTTCCTCTTGTGATGGTTCTTCCTCCTCCTCTTGGGTGGTTATAACTAGGGTTCTTGGATGTAACTCCCAAATGAGTGGGTTAACTCTAACTAAATGATGTTAGTCTTCAATACCTGAGTTGGGTTTAGGCTCCAATTTTGGACCACCAAATGAGTCCAAATAATTAGCCTGATAACTACCCAACTCATATATATACACATCGGGACCAATCCTAAGGGTCTAAATGCCTGAACGAGCCCGTAATACCTCCCAAAGCGTGTCCAAAATATTTTTATCCAAAAATATATTTTAATTTTGACGTGACACGTGTAAATACTGTTATTTAGAGTAAAATCTCTTTTGATTTATTCCCAAATCATTAAAGTCCAACTCTAAAATTTATAAATAATAATGAGTCTAATTACTCACAACCTTGATTAACTAATTTCAACGAATTAAATTAATCCCTGTTGAGTTTTATTTTTTTCTAGAAATATACGAGGTAGTACAATTGACCTTCGTTTTCATGATTTTTTTATAAATACCCATGCCCACATGTAAATTTGTCCACATTTTCCCACTTTTGTACAAAATTTGTTTCGCTCAATAGCAAAGAAAAACTTTACCACAAAATTTTCCCATCCTTGTTACAACTACTTTTTTTGTTTGTTAAAAATTGTTTTTTATTAAAATTATCTTTAGATTGTTTAAAACTATTTTTTTAAAAACATGTTTTTTTTATTGTTAAATTTTTTTGGTTTTGTTAAAACAGTTTTCTTTCAGTTAAAATCTGTTTTTCGAAAAATAATTGTTTTTTCCATTATAATTGTTTTTCTAGGTTAAAAACTATTGTTTTGTATATCACTTATTTTTTGAACTATTTTTGTTAAAAATTGCTTTTTTACTTAAAAACTGTTTTTTTGTTAAAGACAATTACATAATAGTCTAAAAAAATATACTTTTTAAACAAAACGACAGTTTTAAAAGAATAAAAAAATAGTTTATTTTAATAATAAAAATGATTTTTTAAATTTTGTAGTTTAGAACCAGTATAAAATTTTATTTTAAAAAATTATACATTTTCTATATAAGAAAACAACTAAAAAATTTACTTTTTTTTATAAATGAAAATAGGTAAAAATTACATGTGATTTTTAACATGCCGTTCAAAGCAATTTTTTTAATAATTTGAAGAGTTTCACTTTAAAAATTATAAAATTTGTTATAAAACTTTGTGTCTACTACTTTTATATCAACTAGGTGAAAACTCGCGCGATGCGCGGAATTATCATATGGGTTATTTATAGAGATAAATGGATGCATAAGCCATATGAAAGCTAAGACTTTAAATTAAAGAAAAAAGACTACTAAAGTTGAGGAAGATTGTAATAGACGGCATAAAAAAAGTATTTTCTTGAATCGCCAAAAGCATTATATTATGTATTTAAGATTGAGAATAACAATAATATAAGAATTTTTCAACTGCTATATTTCCAATATTAATTCTTAAGAATCACATTAAAGGTTTATAACGAAAAAATAAAAGGGAAAATTGACATTTAATTCCTAGGTTCTAAGCACATTTACACCTAGTCCACCTTATTTTTTTATTTTCTAAAAAGTTCCATGTCATTTTTTTTACAAATATTTCATACGATTTAGGATAAGATCGAAAATAGTTAATACAGAGCCAAACTCTCCAAGCCCATTTGAAGCCTATTTCAATAGTTGGATGAATTTCTTTAAAAAGATATTGCAATTAAGTCTAACTTCAAGAATACATTTTTTCCCTTCCTTACCTTTACATCATTCATAATGGCCCGTCTAGGAGTATTGACCAACAAATAGTAGGCATTACAACCTCAACTGAAAAGAGAATTACATAACAGAGTTTTTCAACAAAATTTAAAATTAATTCAATACACATAATAGAAACTAAGTCTACCAAGTCTTCAATGGGATTTTTTTAAGAGAGAAAGAATCAAACATCTTAAAAAAAGGGGCAAACACCCAGTGGCGGAACCAGGAATTGGCGTCAGGACGGGCTACCTTAAAGGTGATTTCCAGGGGTTCGGGGGCAGGAGGCCCTGAGGCGAATTTTTTGAGGTTATTTAAATTATTTTGAGAAAAATCACCAAAAGTCCTATTAGAGGTGCACTGAATTTATATTTTGGACGCGCTGAATTTATATTTTAACACTATTTTTTTTTATATATATAAATTAACACAACTATTTTTATTTATTTGGGAAACACCCTACAAAACTCATGGAAGATACTTCATAAGTTTTAAATTGTATACCCAAATCTATGTCATTTTTAAAGCCACGATCACAAATATGGTGAGAAATATTTGAACTTATTAATATTATGTATTAAAACATTTCATTGTAAGCGCTACCATCAAACATAGACAAAAGGAAATTTAAATACTTAATACTCGTATTTGAATAATCAACAGGATTAAACACTAACATTCAATAATCACGAACATTCTACACATACAGAAATTAGAAAAGACTCAAAACGAAACATGTGTAATTTCTGACCAAATCCACAACATTCACCATGACAGAAGAAACCGCCATCAATGGCGTATCATCATACGCTGACGACGATTCAACTTTCGAAATCCCCATGTAACAACAACAACAATCACCGCCTTGATGCAAAAGATAGCCTCATTCAGAAGAAGAAAAATCCCAAATCTCTCACGAGATTTGCCAGTGACCTTTCACTCGAAGAAGAAAGATCGCCTCACTTGATGCAAAAAAAATAAAACGCCTTGGTGTATCACTGTTACTTGTTTATCGCTCCAAATAACAAAAATTTCGGTTGCCTTTTGACCGGTACAGAGCAATATTTTGAGCACCCAATTGGAGAGAACCCAATTGTTCATTCTCAATACTTTCGTACCTGCAAAAAAATAGAATTCGAATAAGTTTCCCATAGCTTATTAAAATCGAAAGCTTTGTGAAAGCTGTACTCACATTTTACTACAGATGTTTTTAGTGATCACAGAAAGATTGATAACTTGCATCCTTGTCTCCATAACTTTGTCGTTACTACACTCATCAAACCAGCCCTCGATAAACTTTAATATCTTCTCAACATTCGCCTCAAGTTGCTGTTTCTGATCCTCAAACTAATGTTGGGTAAATCATGAGATTTGGTTGCATTTAAATCTAGTCACCACAGATCTCAGTAGGTACGAACAAACCACGATGGTAGCTTGAAATCCAAAAAACCTCCATAAAAATAACGGACCATTTAGATGGAGGTTACACAGTAGTAGAAAAGGAGAAAGAGAAAGAGACCCACCATTAAAGATTGAAAACTGAGTTAACTGGGAACTAAATTCGAGAAACCCACCTGCCATGGTTGTGACGACCCAAACCGATCCATCTTATCAAGACTGGACAGATTCAAAATTGAAATTTGAATCTTATACCGACAAACCTCCGGTAGAAATCGACGGAGCTTGCTCCAACAAACCTTGAGCATATGAAGCTGATACTGCGTTGAATCGCTTCTTCTCCCATTCACCATATAAAAAACCCAAATTAGATTTTGACTTAGATAAAGAGGAGAATCAAAAGGCAGAGGAGAGGGAATGGGAAAAGACGGTGATTTACCTCTCTTTAAGTCGACTGATGTTTTGGGTTTAAAAGTTTAGTCGGCATGTGTACGGATGCACTTACCCATCTCTCATCTCTTACTTACGTGGATAGGCTCGTTTTTTTAGGAGTCTAAAATGCTTGGATAGAATTTTAGACTATATAGAGAAGAGATAGTGAATTGATGTGCCACATGGATAGGTTAATTACAAAGTATAATAAATGCCTTGTTTTGCATTTTATAGTATTAAAAGATAACACTCAAATATGCTTGTTCTTTTGAATTTAGTATCATTTTCAAAATTTTGTTATACTTTCTTTTCATGTATTTTTTAGATTTTATTAAATTCTATAACCAATTAAATGTATTCACAATCATCTTGTACCCGTTTTTTTTTTCCTTTTTGCAGAAAATGTCATTTATTTCATAATTATTGAAATAGATCTATAACTAAAAAAAATAAAATTATGTTGGATAAGATTCTCTTATTCGAGGCGAAAAGTAGAAAAAAGTAACGAAATTTCACTCTCTTGTAGCAACATTTGCATAGCTTTTTGCACGTCTCCTTACTATCATAAGGGAAAAGAAATAAAAACAAAATGAAAAAGCCAAAGGCCAAGAGAATCAGAATATAGGCTCAACATGAAGAAAGACAATATGTTCATGATATCAGCTTGTACCTTGTTATGCAATTATTAAAAAAGCTTTAAACTTGATATTGACTTTCAAATTTAATGACCATTGTGTTAGTATTGTAAAATTGAAAAGTAGCGTTTGTAACTTCCAGTAAGTTTCAAAACTTACGCCTCATATATTTAGGGATACTTATTATCGAGTTCTATTTATTTGGCCAATGTTAAAATAATAAATGCATCCTCAAATTAATTTTGACAGTTATTATATTGTTTTTTGCAAAAAAAAAAAAAATTCCCTCAAATATTTAAAAGTTTATAACTTCAAATCTATAAATCGAAAATTTACAAAATTTGAATATTTGAAATCTACTCGTCAAGATCTATCAAACAACATCATATTCGATATTTTTTGACAGATAAATTTACTGTTTTCATAAAACCTTCGTTTTTCCACCAAAAACTTCATTTTTTTCTGGTAAAAACTCTTCTTCTCCAACTCGGGGGATCTTGCTACTGGGGTGGACCAGAAAAAAAATGAAATAGACGAAGAGAGAGAGAGAGAGAGAGAGAGAGAGAGAGAGAAATGAGGAGAGATAAATATTCCGGCGAGATTTTTCGGTAGACGGTTTCCGATGAGTCTCCAATGGGGTGGGTGGTGGGGTGGGGGTGGGGGTGGAGATGGAGGTGAGGCTATTAGAGAGAAAATGTGTGGGATTATGTGTAATTTTTAAAGAGAAAGAGAGTTTAAAATGGGTATATGTGAGGGTACATTGGTCTAAATATATGTAATATATAATGAAAAAGGACTTAGTGCATTCAAAAAAGTCAATAAAACTTGATGCATCTTTGACCCTATAAATGGGCTAACCTTAAATTATGCAATTTTTTTACCGACCGAACATATAACAAAAATGTATTCTCATGTTTATGAGACTCAGATGTTCTCTTCATATGTACCAGTTTAAATAGAGTTGAAATTGAAGATTCTAAATAAGAAGTAACAAAACTTATATTATTATTATTATTATTATTATTATTATTATTATTATTATTATTATTATTATTATTAAGTGTTCTGTTTTCATATTTTTTTTGGACAACTTGACAAACGGCGGTGATGTGTCATCTCTAAACGTGGATACTCACGTGACTGGCCAAGAAAGCAATTCACTTTTCATGTGATGATTCTCTCCCGGAATCAACTGACTCGACGATGTCACTATCGCTAAATGTGGCTTTATTTACAATCTCTTTGTCCATTCTCTTTAGTCTAGTGGGACATTCAAACGACTTGTGCCATTTACCCTCGCACTCCAAACAAATTATATCTTCCTCTTCCTGACCGTTGTCCTTGACCTCATATTTCTTTTTGTTTTTCTCAAAAAAAAAATTATTGGAAGAATTATTTTTAGAAAATTTGAGAAAGTTTTTAAAAAATTTCTCAAACAAGGGCAAGTCATCAATATTAAATTCTCATTCAGACTCATAAACTTTCTCTTTTTTCTTTTTCGTAATTTGAGTCTTTAAAGTTACCCCTCTATCCTTAGGCCTAATGATTTTCGAAAACATGTTGATCTCATAAGTTTGAAGGCCTCCTACGAGTTCTTCTAACCTAAGAGAATCTAAGACCCCTAAAGAGTTGAGCACGGTGACCTTAGGAGTAAATCGGGAAGGGAATAACCGCAAAATCTATTTCACGATTCTCGACTCCTCAATATATATATATATATATATATATATATTCCAAAAAGTGATACATGACCGACACTTGACCCTCTTTTACCATTCAAAAATTAGCGGTGATAATAGTAGGGGTCAGTTGAAGGTGTTTGGGAAGTTCGGGTGGTTAAGTGAAGAGATTGAAAGTTCGGGTGATAAAGTAAAATGAGGGTTAAGTTCGGGGCGCCCAAGTGTAAGTAACCCATGCTTTTTGAAGCATAAAAAATGTTGCATACATTAAGATTCTGATAGTATTAATTTTTAAAATGACAAATCATGTCTGATCTTGGGGTCGATTAATTTTTCTTTCTTGGTCGATTAATTTTTTCTTTCTTCTCCTTATTTTATCCTGGATGATCATCCAAATCATTCCCGTAAGAGATCTGGAACCATTTTTTTTCAATCCTTTTATAAAATGATTCATTTTTTTCATAAAAAATAGGAGGCAGAACCAATAAAGATTTTACAACTACTATTACTTTATAAGTATGAGATTATCTTTCAGAGGGTATTTAATATATTATATGGGTTGTATCCATAAGGAAATTTCTATAATAATCTAAACATGTTTAAAAAAGAACAGACCTAAAACGTGCCTTAAAATAATTTGGATTCAATTTTTCTCTTCTTCTTTCATAAATTTCCAACAAAAATTTACCGGGCCTCTTATTATCGTTACATCACTTGTATTTTTTAATAGACAATTGGTTAAAGAGCTATCTTCAAAAACATTTTTGTGCGAATTTTATATGCCAATTTACCTTCTTCTAATCCATGTTAACATTCAAGATGCTTAACATTTGAAAAAAATGTATTAAAAAAATCAATATGGGACTAAAACTAGCATGCAATTGTTGTATCACTTTTTAGTTCCAATTTGGTCCAAAAATGAAAGGCTTAGTAGAGTTTTCCATTTAAAGCATATTTGTAACTTCTCTAGTTACTAATTATCATATGCTGTGATAAAAAGTATCATGCATTTAGAAAATTACGTGTCCATGCTCAATCCCCAAAAAGATATGACACGTTAATACATATAAAAATATTATTTTTATAATGAAAGATATATGAGACACGTATTGCATGCATGCCGTGTATTGAGTGCATGATAATTTTTTGCGTGCTTTAGAAACATGCACATGATGTCTACTTTACCACAACTCTTGGCTATAAAAAGGTTGAAGGGCGTCTTCTTTAACACAACTTTTTTCCCATTGATTTGTTTGTTGAGTGTTCAGGGAAAAAAATATATGGGTCCAAGAGGTAAGTTAGTTGGTCAAACAGAGATCAAATCATGTGGAGATGTGTTATATGAAATCTTGAGGTACAAACAAAACCAGATATCCAACCTATCTCCTAACTATATACAGAGTGTTGAATGGCATGATGGTGAATCTAGTGTTGTAGGCTCTGTTCTCTTATGGAACTATTTCCATGGTGAGGCACCACCATTTTAACTTTATTTATTGAATCCATTTATTAATATTAGAGTAATACTAGAGAGACTCTTTTCGTGACACTTTTTTAATTACTTGACTAATGTATCAAATAGATATTGAGCGATGTTTATAATTCGCATGGGTTCATTTGAAACCTCACTCAATGGGTATTTAAGCACACCAGCAGGGTCATAAAAAAAATCACAAAAAAGGGTCTCCTTGATGTTATTCTTACTAGAATTATAGGAGCATTTGATTATGCTGTGAAATTGTTTGTATAATAATATTGGAGATCTGATTTACAAGCTAACCTAAAAAACTAAAACATATTCTTCAAAAGGTCTTATATTTATCCAATTCAACTTGGCTCACTTAAATTCGTAAATCATAGCCCAACATTAGGGGAGGAAATTCGCACTAACGAATTGCGTTTGGACCTGCCCTGTCTCAACACGACACAACTTCATTTAATCTGACACTAACATTACATGATACAATGCTTTTTTTTTCTGCTTAACACGAACATGTCCAGTTAAAAACACGACATGAATAGCACAATAAATAGATTTCGTTCCAATTGACACGATTCAAGACAACCCAATACGATCACCCATTTATTTATTTTATATATAAATATCATTTTTTATTTATTTTATATAGCATAAAATATATTAATTATAAAGGGGTGGTAATTGGACTTCTTAATTGTACTATAATTGGGCCAAATGGACCAATTTTGTGTCAAAACTATGAGACGAACACGATATGAACCGCTATCAGGCCCAAATATCATGGTCCGAACATGACATACCGCGAGTCGGAATTACCACCCCTAATCAACACAAATAACGCTAATTTTTTGTGACTGTCAAAATTGTAGAACATTTATGGTTGGCTATATATTTTATAATCAAACATATAAGTGTCACTTTTTGTCGAACAACTTTTCCTCAATACCATATGTATCATTATTGATTTACGTATGCATATCACTCACACTACGATTTTTTTTTAAAATTTCTTTTTTAACAGAAAATTTTATAACACGTTTTACATCTTAACAGTCCAATATATATATATATATATATATATATATATATATATATATACACACACACAGTGGAGGATCCAAGAATTTAAATCAAGGGATGCGAATATTTCAAACGAAGTTCGGGAGTTCAAGGGCGGAATCCCCCAAGCCGATTTTTTTGGGTTGTTTTTACTTTTTTTTTTGCAATTTTTAACCTTAAAAATGTTTGAGGTCATAGTTAACTAAATTTTGATTCCATCTTCGTTCGTGGATTTTTTTATAATATTTCAACATAATATTACCCTAATGGGTTGTGTGTTGTCTCCTCTTTCTTCGTTTAAAAAAATTCTCCATAATTTCCTATATTTACAAATTTACACAAAAATTTAAACACAATCTAGGGATTTTAATTTTAAACGCAATCTAGGGATTTTAATTTTAAAATAAAAATTTCAGACTAGTTTTACACACTAACTTAAACACAATCAAAAAATAGGCAGCACATAAAAATATGCACATATAAACAAACAACACATATTAAAAAAATACATATAAAAAATATACTTGGAGGTCGTTTTGTTGATTGAACTTCCGACAAATCATGGGAGAGAAGAGAGGTATTAAAAAATAAAGAGTTTTGGAAAAATGTCCTTATGATGCTCAAAGTGTATAAAATTAGGACACTCCATATAATTTTATAAATTTAGACCCTGTACTAAAAATTCCATGAAAAATGGTGAAAAATAGAGCCGCTGGCGCAGATCAAAAAAATAAAAGCTATTGTACCACAGGGACTAGATTTATAAATGCTATTGTACCAGAGGGAATAGATTTATAAACTTGAAAAGCATTATCCTAAAAATCCAAATATAAGAAGGAGCATGACTTTTATCTTAATTCTCTATAAAAAAAATATTCGTATTTTTTTTTCAACTTTTGAACCGGGGCGGCCACCCCCCCTTGGGCCCTATGTACATCCGCCCCTACATGTACATATATAAAATTTCTCTCCAATCAAAATTAATAAGCCCAGAATACAAAGTTGGACATTCAAACAACATTTGTAATAAAACAACGATCAATGTGAGTGTCTTGAATTTAAAGTTATTGATAATTTTTAAGATCAACATAGCTTTTTTTCCCCTTAAAATGTTATAACTTTCAAAATCAATTTGGAACAGGGGAATAGGTATATATCACTTTGGCAATGTCTACTTAAGATGCCTAAAAAGCATTAAATGCTGGGAGTATACACTTTCTAATTGCAACTGGTATTAAATTGCAATTTGTGCAGCCCACAAGAATATGTGGTAAAAAAAGAAGATACGGGTACAATTTTTGAATTTAGAGTACTCAAATATTTTGTTTTTGCCTCATGCAACCAATGAAAGAGTAAGTATGTATTAAATATTAGAAGATGGATATTTGGATGGCTTGGCCATGACCAGGGGCGAAGCCAGGAATTTATTTTGGGAGGGGCCACAATGTACCGGGGGTTCGGGGGCGAGAGCCCCCGAGACGATTTTTTTTTTTTGAGTTATTTACATTTTTATGTAATATTTTAGCACTAAAAATATATTAACCATAAACGTTTTTTCCAATAATATCTTATATATTCACCATCAAAATATAATAGTTGCACCACATACAAAACTCATTTTTTTTACCAAAACTAAGATACGACATAATAAAGTAATTGTTGGAATATGATATAAAAAGACTAGTAAAACACATGTTGAGATTATCAGAATTGCATACGGCGTTCTTTCAAATCGCGAAATCCATCTATGATTGACTTCGCATTAAACTGTGTCCCATATCTTTTTCAATGTAAATAATAAGAGAATTTGTAGAATTAATTATGATTAAAAAAATTGATTTATAATTCGTCCCTAAACACAAATTAATTAATAACATGGAGGGTGAGATGGTTGGGAGAGAGAGGTTCCTTTGAATGAAAGGTTTGAAAAAGTGGAGAAAGTTTTGGAAGTTGCAAATTTCGGCTGTTGTGCTGAATGGAATAAATGTAATAGGTTAAAGTTAAACGTGAGATTAGTTAAATAGGAAAAGGCTTGTGGTTTGTGAATTTGTGGTTTGAACTTGAACTTTTTATTTATTTGTTGGGTTTAAAAATAGACTAAATATATGATATAGGGTGTTTTTTTCCAAAAGTTTGGAGGGGGCCATGGCCCCCCTCTGCCATTAGCTGGCTTCGCCCATGGCCATGACTACTTATACTTTTGACAGAAATGATTTTCTACATTTTTTCAATCTCAAATATATACAAGGTGGTTTTATATACAAATCATTCCATGATTAAGAGTTATAATCATTTACAACTTTGTGTGTGTGGTCTTTCCTAAACCTTACAACTCTAAACACCTTTTTACATTACAATATAAAGTGAAGTCATACGATATTGGATGATAACGAAAGCCAAACCCATCATATTGAACCACATTTACTAAAAAACAATGCTAAAAAAAAATCATCTCGATTCACAGTATTCGGGCCCTGTTTAGCTGTCGAAAATTGTTTAATGTTTTCTATTTCTAATTTACATCTCCATTTCTAATTTTTAGTTTTCATGAAAAATTTTAGAAAACTAGAAAATGTGTTCATATGGTATATAAATTATTGTTATCAAAATGTAGTTTATAGAAAGTTTGGGAGTGAAATATAATTTACCCGAAGTTTAGGGTTATAATATATTTACATCAATTTAGGATCCAAATGTAATTTATAGGAAGTCAAAAGAATCAAAATAAAATTTATAAAAAGCTCAGGGGCCAAAGTGTAATTATCAAAAAATAAGGTCAAAATATCTGAGATTGAAATTTAATTTACCAAATGATTAAGGATCTAGATGTAAATTAAAAAACGTTGGGGGTTAAAATGTATTTTTAAAGATTGAAAATTGGTGAAAAACTTGCTAAAGTTATCTTCCAATTTCCTAAAAAATTGGAAAAATTGAAAAAATATTTTTCAAGTTTCCGTTTTGGATAAATATCAAACTTGAACGCATTTTCTAATTTTTCGTTTTCATAGAAAAGTTTTGGAATTTTTTTCTACTAAACATGACCGAGCTATTCCAGATTGATCCACAAGCGGTACTCGCTAGAATCACTTTGAGGATAATTTTCAAATTGATCATATGTTATGTGCATGGATCTGTGAATTCTTTCGGAGATTAACCCATAGGAAATCTAAATTCTCTATTGAAAATGATTGATTGTTTATCAATAGATGGAAAACCAAGGGTTTTTAAAGAGGTTATTGAAGCCATAGATGAAAAGAAAAGGTTAGTGAGCTACAAGGTTGTTGAAGGAGATATCTTAAAGATCTACAAATCTTTCTTATTCACTCTTCATGTTGATACAAAGGGTGAAGAGAATTTCTTGATGACCTGGACCATTGATTATGAGCAAGGTTCTTAAAAACGCGGGGCGTGATCGAGGCATAGAGGTTAAGCCTTAAGCCTTAGAAGCCTAGGCGGGCCTTAGGCGTAAAAAGGCGTTTAGGCCTTCTTAATATATTTTAATATTTTTTAACCATAACAAGGCTGTTAAAATACTAAAATTGTACATATCGTAAAAATATGTCTGAATATATGCAAATTAAAATACTATTTGATTATTTTGGATGAGATAATGGTCCGGTTTGTAAAAAAAATCTTTAAAAGGCGATATCGTTTCACTAAAGCATTGTGGTTTTAGAAAAAGGTATGCCTTAAGGGTTTTACCAAGAATAAGGCGTGAAAAGCGTAAGGCGGGGCGTTTCTCCCAAGCCTCAAGCCTAGGCGGGTTTTTTAGAACAGTGATTATGAGATACCAAATGAGGATACTCCTGAACCTAATGCAATGATGGACATACGTCGTGATCTCACTAAAGACATTGAGAATCATCATCTCAAGAAGTAAAGCTTATGATGCCTAATGATCCAAAAACAGTCATATAAATAATGACCTCTATTATTGGTCAAGGGGGTGAAGTTTGTAATACTCACTTAAAATAAAGGTGTAAAAGTATCTTTGATGTGTGTTCGCCTCATTTAATAATTAATAAACATTATTATTGGCTACTCTCATTTATTGGGTCAAAGATGTGTAATAAAGTTCTTTTTTGTTATAGATCACATATATTTAAATAAACGTTTCCTTCACACATATCCATTTACTCTCTCTAAAAACAAACACATATCTACGCACAAATGTGCCAAGATGGTGAAAAAGATTTTTTCCTGAAAAATTAAGTTTTCGTGAGAAAAAAGGAGATTTTACAGAAACAGTAAATTTATTTGTTTTGATTTTTTCTCAAAAATGGGTGTCGTTTGATAGATGTTGACGAGTAGATTCCAAATATATAAATTTTATATTTTTTCAATTTTTGTAGATTTGAAGTTATGGACTTTTAAAGACTTGATGGTATGGAAAAATGATGTAGTTAGTGTCAAAGATATTTTGAGTGTATATTGATCATTTTAATGCGCTGAATTGACAAAATTAAGCATTTGATATTATTGACTTAGTTAAATGATTTCTTGCATTATTGAACAAGTCAACGAGAATTGTTACCTATTAGGCCTCATTAATAATCGTTGCATGTTTGTTGAATACTTGGTGCGTCTCTTTACCTTTCTGTAAATCACTTTATAATTTTTTCCTTAATTGAATAACATGATGTCAATTATGAAATATATCCTAAGTAAGAAAAATATATTTTCTAAAATAGCTTACATTTAACGTCCTTAGACTCAAATAAAAAGAAAATACGTGAATGTTAAACTTTTTTAATAAAGATTTATGTCAACTTAATTAATAGTAAAGATGAGCACGCATTCAATTACAATTAGATTCCACAAATTTATTTTAGAAATATAAATCTAATATTTTTGAAGAAAAATTGTGAACCGATCTTAATGTGAAAGTAATAACATTTGAACATCTAGTATAAATAACACATCTCATAAGACTTTAATAAATATTGAAGATAATGAAATGGGGTAAATATGAAAGTTTATAAAGATTTTGTAATCTTGTTGAGTTCTGCATTTCCGTTGATGACAATCAAATATTGAACCATTTTTTTTCATGCTTGAGTAGTTATTTTAATATTAACAACTATTTAGTTTTATTCAACTCAAATCATCAAGGTTAGCCTTTTTCATGTGAAGTTCACCTTTTAATGATGTTAAACATGTTTGACTCTCGTAAGTTGACTTTATATTCATAACAGAACATTCCCCAAAATCTACACACAATATTATAAAATGGATTACTTTTTTAGTCTCTCGTTGTGCCAAGTATCAATATTTGAATCCTCAACTTTTATTACCCTCGTGAATTTATCTCCCATCATTTATATATTTCTTTTTTTATTCTCTTTTTTTTATCTGCCTTTAATTTTTCTCAAACAATTATTTTCCTTCCATTTCTTTTCATTTACGATGATTTTTTTCAATTGATTTTTTACTCATATTTTTTTTGTTCCACTCATTAAACCGATCGCGTATCACGCGGGATTGAATGGTAATTGGACTAGAAAACGAAATACTGCAATAAATTATAATAAATTTTGGCACCCATTTAACTCATCAACATACTAGTCGTTCCTTTTAATTTTCATCATCCATTTTTACCTAAATTTTTTGTATTTCCCCTCCTCTTCCCCTCCTTTATAATCTATTTAACGTGCTAAGAATCGACTATGAATGAAGTTAAACATTTAATTTTTGTTTCAAATCCATTGGAAAGAAAATCAAAAAATGCACCACCTTTGTTTCTTTACCACTGTCCCTCCTCTCTTCTTAAATGACACTGAAATCAGTTTCTCTTTTATTAGCTATTCATTCTCTCAGTCTCTCCTCCATTATCTATGTGTGTATAATAATATCCTTTCATGTTTATTTAACTAACTAACATTTTCTTCTCATGTCTATCTTATATACAAACTTGATTTCGACCATCGCGACATGCAGGCGAGAATAAAAAAAAGTGGCTTTGTAAATTTAGGACCTATTGTAATATGTATTTTGGAAATAGGACAACAAACATTTTATTTATGGTTATCAGTTTGTTAAACTCTGCATAAATGGAAAAAATATTATTTTAAGTCCTAAAATTACTTAATCTATAAAAAAAATAAGCAAATATTATTTAGGTTATCAGTTTGTTAAACTCTGCATAAATTGAAAAAATAAAAGAAAGCACAAAATGAAAACAACAGCACCAATATGAAATAAGAAAATGTATTAAGTTAATAAAAACTCTGCTTCCTGAAAATGCACTAAAAAATAGTAATATTTTTTTGTTCCATGAAGAAAATGACCGTTTTAATGTACCATGTCACTTTTTCATAGTAAACCTCACAATTATACAAATAATTGCAGCAAATACATCATGAAAAGACTGTAGTAAAGTGATCCCAGAAAAATAGAAATAATACTTAATAACAAAATTCACCTAGTACAGAGAAGCCAATTTCTTAATCATCAAAAGCATCAAACATCTTGAATGCTCAATCAAGTCTTATGTTAAACCCAAATTAGAGAAAGATAGGGGCCCTTAATCGGAGTATGAGTATTATACAACTTGCTGCTTCCAGATTTATTTTCTTATAATTTGTAGGGCTCCAAGTTATTAAGTTTACTAAATTTGCTCCCATATAATTTACTCTAAAAAATTTCACTTTGTTTTGTATTTAGTTATAAAAAAAAATAGCCAAGAATGCACCACAATCAAAGTGATTAAAATAATATAATCCTAAAAATGCAAAAAAGGGAGCAATGGTAAATACCTCTTAGGGTCCGTTTGATACCACATATTTGCCATGTCAAATGGGATTTCTCCACATTTTTACCCACTTTGGTAGTGTTTGATAGGCAGATTTACCCATGGCAAATTTTGCCCAAATTTGGTCGCGTGACCTCAATTTGCCTAAAAATGTGGAGAAAATTTGCTTTGATCCATAGGAGGGAAATATTTGCCCAGAATTTGTGCTTTGTTTTGCTCCTTACATGGATTGTATATTATTTTACAAAAAAATGTATATTATTAAAGTGGACATTTTTATAAAATAAGGTTTTATAAAATGTTTATTTTTTATAATAAAATACATTTTTTTTAAACTCTTTATAAAATTGTTTATAATATTTCAGTTATCTTTTTTTTAAATAAAAATTTAATATTTATCGTTACTTTGTGTTAAAAAAACTTGACACTATTTTTATTAAAAAAAATTGCACATTTTGAAAATTTCTAAAAAAATAGTTGGATGTAACTTTTTTTTCAAAAATTGTAATTTTTATAAGACATTTTTTTAAAATAGGGTTCTATAAAAAGTTTCTATCTTTTTCATAAACAAAACGTTCGACCTTGTTTATAACATTTTTTTTAAAGTATTACAAAAATTTGTTTTGTAAAAAAGTTCAAAAAAATATGTTTTGAAATTTTTTAAAATTGGATGTTAGTTTAATTAAAAAATAACTGGACATTGAGAAGTTACAAAAATTGTTGGATGTAATTTTTTTTAAAACTATATTGTTTATAAGAAAACATTTTTTTTAATAAAATATGATTTTATAAAAAATTTATAACATTTTTATAAACAAAAAGTTGGACGGTGTTTATAATGTTTCAAGAAAAAAATGTTACAAAAATTGTTTTGTAAAATAGTTATAAAAAAATTCTTATAATTTTTTTTTTAAAACTGGAAGTTATTTTGATTAAGAAAAAGAAGCTGAACATTTGCTAGATTTAACTTCAAAACTGTTTTTTTATATATAAAATGTAAACTTTAATAAAGTTATGTTAAAAGTGTTTTTTTATTGTTATTATTATTTACGGCTCATTTGATTGGATAAATTGTTTAATTATATAAAATGGTCAATTTAAATAAATGATTAATTATCACTAAGTACATCAAATATTTTTTTAATATAGATTTAGGCCAAGTCTTTTGATTGGTTATAGCGTAAATAGATAAAAATGACAAGAATTTCCAACATTATATTGGCAAAGTTTGTATTTACCAGGATAAATTTTGGCTATCAAACAACATGAGTAGGTAAATAAGTGTCTTTCAGTAGGCAAACTATGCATATCAAACACAAAAAGATGGCAAATACAGCTTTTTCCTGCGTGCAATTAAAGCATGTCAAACAGCATAAAATCATCTTTGCCACAGTAGGATTTGCCTAGACAAAATTTGTCAAGATAAATTTTGCCATGCCAATATTTTTGCCCACCGTCAATCAAACGCACCCTTAGATATTATTTATTCCTAGAGAATTTGGAGTAACAGAGAGGAGATGGGTACAATGGAGACAGAAAAAGGGTAGAGGATAAGTGAGTCTGTAAGGATATTGTCCGTCACAATTTATTATGTCATATACTGCTACAAGTCTTCAAAAAATCGAGGATGCTAACATCTACGATCTCCGGATCTGAATTGCAAGTGCACTTCAACAGTTAAGCTCCAACGAAATCATTTTGATAAAAATAAGTCCAAGTTCCACTTGCATTTTATATTTAAAGTGTTGGGATTTTTTTTATTAAAAAGATTTTTTATCAAAAAAAAATGGAAACAAAAATTTTTATTTATCAAAATGAGTTGAAATTTTTATGTTGGCTGCGTGTTATATCAAAAAGCAGGTGGTTTTGTGAAATCAAAAGGAACAAATTTTTCTTTGCATAAAAGAAGTTTTTTTTTTTAATAAAAAAAGGAGAAAGGTTTTTGTTTAATGATGTTCTCGGCATGGTCCTTTCAAAGCCAATCTTTGGCTGCCGAATATATATATATATATATATATATATATATATATATATATATATATACTAGTTTTAGCCCCGCGCGATGCACGGGCATTTCATAGTCCTTGGTATATAATGCAGCACAAATAAAAAAGGGAACATATGTATTTCAGCTTTAACTATCAATTCTTCGTGTAATAATAAAACCAATTATGACGGTACAATTCGAAATCAATCCTAGTATTGTAAAATAACAACTGAATTAGGAATGATATCCCACATTCTTTATCTGATATAATTCCTATGAAACTTCAACTTAGGAGGCTCACGAAACAAAGCCATTGTTGGCAATTTAATAAAACATGAGGCAATAATTGGGTAGCCGGGAGCCATATATCAATAAATGCTTATGAAGTTAGCACGACTGGCTTTAAAATGATTTCATGAAGGGTCATGTAGTTTCCTCGTCCTTCCTTTTTTTCCCCGATAAAAGTACAAAATGCTCTTTTCATAAGCATGGAGTGTCGTCAACCGAAAACTTGAAAGAGAGAACGCAAACACCAATAGCTCCATCTACTTATGCGGTGGCCTCCCTCATTATTTCATTACATTGGGTTATCTTCATGTGCCATTGTATTTCAACTTTAATACAATGCTTGAATTATCTAGAAAAACCAAAGAATAAATCTACAAACATACATTACCATATAATCAAATTTTGACCACTTGGAATTTCATCAAGCAGTTGATGTACATCACAAAATTAAAGGAAAGTTAACAAAATGGGGCCAAAACTTACTTCATTAATGTGTAAATAAAATTAAAATAAATAAACAAATAATGGTCCCAATACAACCTAGATAAATCGAGTAATTAAGGCAAAAAGGAACAATTAGAAGTGTTGGCAATAAGGTTCGTAGTTTTTCAGCTTACTAAGTACCATAATCTTATGAAATGCAAAGAGTATACTTCGAGAAATATTTTTTTAGACAGGAAAGAAAGTTTTTTTGTAGGCTATCAAACACTTCTGAAATAAAAAATGGATCACTGTTATGGTGCTGTATTTTTTTTAGCAGTGAATCATCAATTAAATAAAAAGAGGAAAAAACTTGAGCAATGAAACTTCATTATTAAAAGCTAAAAGTGGAGAAGATGTTACCTTATGAGTCAGAAGAACATTTTTTTCCTGCTTTCAATACAATGATCCAAGTGTGTCATTCTTGAAGCTATCAGAATACTATTAAAATGACTGTATGGATAAGTTCAAGTAGTGTTTTAGATGAAGAAAAAGACAAACATATATATTCGACAAAATTAATGGTGCATTTTGTAAAGCACCAAACAACACCTTAACATAATAAAACAAAAAAACTAAACAAACTTACAATCTGTAATCACAATTTTTTTACTCTCACAACATACCTCCATTAGATAGAGAGTTTGGACAGTAGACCTGCAAAAAATAGAAACTATTATATTAGAAAATATGGAAAACATAATAAGTAATGAGAGTTTTTAGGTTTGAATATCTTAAAATATTTTTTTTGTTCAACCCCAATCTATATAGCAGAATTATGTGGTGGGAGAAGAGAGGTGAACGAAAAGAGCATAAAAGAAGTTTGCAGTTGATTTGCTTTTGTATCGGTGGACTCCTCCTCTTCATATTTGGAGAGTAAGTAGGATGGGTAAGGGCTATTGAAGGAGTTCTATGAAGTTAATTAAAGAGAGCCATTTTTGGGAAAATATAATAGTCTTGGAATTGTAAAAGGTTTTTAGTTTCTTGGAAATGTAAAAGGTTTTTAGTTTGAGAGAGCAAGAAACAACGGAAGAAAGAGGGAGGAGAAATAAATGAAAATTATATAGTGCCACGTGGACACTAAAATTAGGGGTGTTGTCATTGAACATTAAATGCAAGACAGGTGTCAATCATCTCTAAAGAGACACCAAAATTATATTATATTATTAGATATCTTTATACTCTATATAAAAGCTGATTAGTATCTCTCCAAAGTTGACACGTCAGATTTGACAAGCCTTAATATGCCTTGAATGATTTTGGTGAAGAGAGAGAAATCTCATTCTCAAATCCTAAAAACGTGGGTCAAGCTTCCTTATATATCTCTCTACTCATCTCCTTTATGAAAACAGTTTTTTTTTTTATTTAGTACAAAAAATAGCTTCCTTTTTTTATGAAAACAACTTTTTTTTATTTAGTAGAAAAAACATCTTTTTTTTATTTATTAGAAAAAATAGCTTTTTTTTAATGAAAACAGTTTTTTTTTTTTATTTAGTAGAAAAAACAGGTTCCTTTTTTTATGAAAACAACTTTTTTTATTTAGTAGAAAAAACATCTTTTTTTTATTTAGTAGAAAAAATAGCTTTTTTTTATGAAAACAACTTTTTTTTTATTTAGTAGAAAAAACAACTTCCTTTTTTTATGAAAACAACTTTTTTTTATTTAGTAGAAAAAACAGCTTTTTTTTATAATGAAAACAACTTTTTTTTATTTAGTAGAAAAAACAGTTTTTTTCTTTGTGACAACAGTTATTTTTTATTTAGTAGAAAAAACAGTTTTTTTTTTTAATGAAAACTGCCTTTTGTTATTTAGACTTTTTTTTATTTAGTAGAAAAAACATCTTTTTTTTATTTAGTAGAAAAACAGCTTTTTTTATAATGAAAACAACTTTTTTTTATTTAGTAGAAAAAACATTTTCTTTTATTTATGAAAACAACTTTTTTTTTATTTAGTAGAAAAAACAGTTTTTTTTTAATGAAAACTGCCTTTTTTTATTTAGTAGAAAAAATGGTTTTTTTTTTCTTAATGAAAACAACTTTTTTTTTATTCAGTAGAAAAAATAGCTTTTTTTATTTAGTAGAAAAAACAACTTTTTTTTTTATGAAAACAACTTTTTTTTATTTAGTAGAAAAAACAGCTTTATTTTATTTAGTAGAAAAAACCGTTTTTTTATTATTTATGAATTATCTACACTACTGTCATTTCAAAGGTATTACTATCATTTCAAGGGAATTATTAGAAACAAACTTTCATTCAGATTTAAGTTTTCAGATTCAGAGGGTTTAGAACCTTTGAACCATTAACTCAAAAATATTACCGTTGCTATTTGAATCCTATGAAAAACAAACATATTTTTGCTCCCTCTAAAATCTGAATGGCTTAAGTTCAGACTTCAGAGGTACAAACAAAGATGACCTTACAATCTCTAATGTCTTTTTTAATATGATCATCTTTATTTGTTGGCTTTAAGAAATATGATGCAATTTGTGTATGTTGAAATTTGTAGGATAAGTTTTTTACTTCCAAATTTTAAAAAACATGTTAAACTTCAGACCAAAGTATTTTCAGGGGCTAAAATCATTGAATATATGTTTTTTGAATTGTAGTGAGTGATTAAGTAATTGTTATAATGTTCATATATCTAAGTGTATATATAATGCCGGTGCATCGCACGGGTTGCATTCTAGTATATATATAAAAGGAAGACTTTCCTATTGTTGCCACGCGGCTGCCGTATAATAATAATAAAAAAAAAGTTGTTCTTGTTTGATGTTGTTCTTGGCAGGTAGGGAGTTTTTATAAAATAAAAAAAAAAAAAAAAAAAAAAAGTCAAACCTTCTTATCCCTTACGGCCAACTCGCCTACGCTAGCTGAAGAGAAAATTTGTTCGCCGCCTTTTTTGTTTGCTAATCATTGCCATGGTATGCCAATGATTGGCATATGTCATTAAGGGTTCATAAATGTTTTTTTTGTATCCCTTATGAAAGCTGCGGACAGTTTGGCATGAAGTCATTGAGTGGATATGTGTTTCATAAAAGTTTATTTTATCAAGAAAATAGCGTACAGGAGGTTTTTTCTTAAAGCATATCTTTGGGATATTTTTTTTTAACACAGATCTATATAAAGGATCATGCACGTAGAGTTTTGTTTAGAGAAGAAAAGTTGGCTTTTCACATAGCATTTTTTTAAGAAGAAAAATTTGTGTGTTCTACAATTTTTAATCTTCTTCTCATTTTTAAGGGTCCAAAATTTTTGTCCATTAAATTCATAATTCCATCTACTTTGTATGAATTGTTTTGTGGAATTCAAGACATATTTTTCTGAAATTTTATGCTGGTGATATTGGTACCGTTCTCGGTGCTAATCGAAGACTGCAGTCATTAAGGTTCGTTGCGTGTGGATCTTTGCTGAAGATAGAACTGTGTGTTCTTGTGGAGTAACTGCGGTTGTTCTATTGCTGACGACACCGACCGATGCCTGCGTGTATTCGTGTGTCAAATTATTTCATTGTCGTGTAAGTTGTGATTTACAAAATTATAATGAAATAAATGGTTTTGCCCTTCGGGAATTTTTTCCTAAAATTTTATGTCGCATGCTATATCTTATTTATGGTTTAACACACGCACACACGTAGTTGCGTGTTTAGGGACTGAATTAATTTGATTTGAAAAAAAATAGACTCTAATTAAATAAGTGTGCCAAATTGGATATTTGCGAATTTAATCAATTATCACGCAACGTCATATTTTTCAGAGTCAATTCAAAATAGAGAAAAAGGTTCTTTGAATATGAGGGACTTTGAAAACCGAATAGACAGACACCTCATAGCTCATATAGTAAATGCTATTTAGAGAGCTCACGGGAAGCAAAGGGGGGGGGGAAAGACTACAAAGGGAGAGACAGAGGAAGATAGAGAGTCGTCGAGTAAAGGAGGCATGCGAAGAGTTGCATTGGGTTGTAGGAACATAGACATGAGGTGTATTTCGAGGAGTTTCTATTAATTGTATACAAATGGCAGACTCACATTTCAAAACATCATATATATATATATATATATATATATATATATATATATATATATATATATATATAATAGTTGAATAAGATTCCCTTTTCGTAGGCAAAGCTAGAAAAAAAAAAGATAAAGAAAGAAAAAAATGAATGTCATGCTCTTATTAGCAACATTTGTGCATTTTTGTAGCTTTTTGATCTTGTTTACTTACTATCAGAAGGTAAAAGGGAAACAAACAAATGCACAAGAAAAATCCCAGAGAATAAGAGTATTGGCTCACCTTTAACAAAATAGAGTATATTCATGACATAAACTTGTAGAATTTTTGCTCGATTTTGGATTCTCCTTAGTTTTTGAATTGGGTTCTTATAAAGGTACCCCCAAAATTTCTCCCCAATACCATTATAATGTCTTTTAATCTGTAAGGACATTTTTGTCCATGAGCATTTTATATGTCGTACGCCGTTACACCGTTGAGAAAATTCAAGAATCATACGCTCATCAACGGAATCCGAATATCAAAGGAAAAAAGGAATCAGGGAACAGACTGGATCGATCCGGCCCAGATAAAAGAACCGATCCGGTTCCTCCGGACCGATCCGCCTAAAGAGACCGGACCGATCCGACTGCTGAGGTGAGGCCAGTGTACCCCGGATCCATAGCAAACCGATGAAGCTAAAAAGCCGAACCGATCCGATGCCAACCGGATTGATCCGCCTTCAAAAAGGAATCGATCCGATGTCACCGGATCGATCCGCCTAAAGAGACCGGACCGATCCGACGAGGATAATTTCAAACAGATCGTGTTCAGATCATGTTCCGAATTTTAGGGCTCAAGTTCTCCTACTTAATCCCACTACGGGAAGTGGTTTTTCTAAGACTTCTACACACGATTTTTCAGAGTAGAGAAAGCCCCAAGTCTTCACTTATTGAGTACCAATACTCTAGGTATTTTGATTCACACAAAATCCATACATTTGTGAATCCTTTTGGTAACCCAGGAACGCAGTTTTTGCAGTTCAACCCTTGTGGAGGAGACCGTTCTTCTTCTCCATTGCAGCCCTACTGGAAAGGGATAATTCCAACCGTGACTACAAAATCCGATACCTGAGGGTAATTCTTAGTCAACTTGTATTTTCATTGTAATCCGATTGTAAGCCGTTTTCTTACAAATTATAGTGAAAATAAATGGTTTTGCCCCTGTGGGGAATTTTTCCTTATTTGCATGTGTTTGAATGTTCTTGCGTAAATTATCTATTTATTCAATCACATACTGCTGCATGTTTAGGGGTTGTTAGTGTTAAAAGGGTTTTATATATAACTTGATCATTTGAAAATAACCAAAAGGGTTTGAAGACCCTCATCACCCAGAACACGTCTACTATCTTAGGAAAGCCTTGTATGGTTTGAAGCAAGCACCCCGTGCTTGGTACGAGAGGCTTACTTCCTATCTCTTAGCTCGTGGCTTCAAGAGAGGGGGAGTAGATATGACGCTGTTCGTTAGAAGAGATGACGGTGCTATTCTGGTTGCCCAGGTCTATGTGGACGGCATAGTCTTTGCATCCACATGCTCCCAGCATGCTCACCACTTTGAGGAGGAGATGAAAAGTGAGTTTGAGATGAGCATGGTTGGTGAGCTTACATTCTTCCTTGGTCTCCAGGTTCGTCAGCTAGAGGATGGGATGTTCATCTCCCAATCCAAGTATGCTAGATACCTAGTGAAGAAATTTGGTTTAGACTCCGCTTAGCATGCCCATACACCTATGAGTACCACTACCAAGATTAGTAAGGACACTTCAGGCAAGGACGTAGAGCAAACCTTATATCGGAGTATGATAGGTAGTCTTCTCTACTTGACTGCCAGTCGTCCCGACATCGCCTTTAGTGTTGGAGTCTGTGCGCGATATCAGGCATCCCAAAAAGAGTCACATTTACTTGCTCTAAAACGTATTATTAAATACGTAAGTGGGACTCTCTCATACGGGATTTGGTATTCCTTTGATACCGATGACCGTCTGTCCGCCTATTCGGATGCCGATTGGGCTGGGGATGTAGATGGATGTAGGAGCACTTCTGGTGGGTGTTTCTATTTTGGTTCTGATCTTGTCTCCTGGCTGAGCAAGAAGCAAAATTCCATCTCTTTGTCCACTGCGGAGGCTGAGTACATAGCCGCCGGGAGTTGTTGCACACAACTCTTGTGGATGAAGCAAATGCTGGAGGATTATGGGATATCACAGGACACCATGACCATTTCCTGTGATAACACGAGCGCGATACACATATTCCGCAATCCAGTTCAGCATTCGCGCACAAAACACATCAGGATACGTGAGCACTTTATACGTCAGTTAGTTGAAGAGAAAGTCGTATCCTTGAGTTTTGTTCCCACCGACCGTTAGTTAGCCGATATTTTCACGAAACCTTTAGATGCCTTTAGATTTGAGAGTCTTAGGAAATCTTTAGGGATTTGCACAGTTGACTGAGGGGTTGGTCTATGTCTAGAATAGGATGCTCCTTCTTGTTCATATCATATGCTTCCTATTGCTAGTCTGTTTTATATGTACCATTGCTTAAGTTGTACAGCTTTGTTTTATTCTTGTTGGTTTTTATATTTCTTTTGAAAAATACAAAAAGATTTTCCTTTAAGAAAACTTTTAAGAAAAGCACAAAAAAATTTTATTTTGTCAAAATTTTTGAAAAATCCAAAAAGATTTTTCTGTTTTTGCACCTTTTATGGATAAGCATTTAAGTTAGCCAAGTCACAACTTCATTCCATATATCCATGTGACTGTTTGATAGAGATTTGAGAGGCTACATCATTTCATCCATGTGCTTTAAATTGGTTGGAGTCTTTGAGATGTAATTAGTGATATCTTCCTACATGTTTGACTCCTATATCCTTTATTGCACACATGCACGACTATATTTGATTATTGCACTTATCTATCTCATGTTGGCTTGCATGTTTTCATCTCAATCCTGTCTATACAATGTACAATATGCGATAAAACTTGACAAGATTGGAATGCATGTAAAAACCGTTTTGGTGAGACTGTGTGTTTTTGTATAACGGGGAGGGGCTGCGAACGGTAATCATATATCCTTTGCGCAAAAGCCACCGTTAAAAAGGACCTAAAAAATGGAGGAATTTTAATATCCGAGGTCCTAAGAGGTTAAAAGAGCCCGAAAAAAATTTACAGGCAATAAAAAAGCAATTCATGCCAAATATGGGCCACTTAGGTTTCACCATCAATTCTCCATAGTTTGAGAATTTAGAATGACTCTATTAAAAATAATATCTGAGGGAGTTTGGTTGGAGAATATAAACGGGTTTGCACTTCCTTGAAAGTCCTGAAAATGCATAAAATCATTTTGGACGTTATTGGTGTGAAAATCATTTTGAGCTTTGATTTGTTGATTTGATTGAGTCAATATCTTATATTGTCATTATTTTACACCAAAGGAAGCATTTGAGTTCATTCGCTAGGAATATCCAATATTCATCGTGCACATATGTCATGTTTGTATGTATTGATTTTCCTATCGAATTTGATCACACCACTTCATTTACGCTATCATTGACTTGGTTGCTTTGTGTTCATTCATGGTGTGATTTTATCCGAGTGACACTCTGCACTTTCTTATTTGATTTATTTCTCTCATTTGTCTATTTGGGGACATCATAAAAAGGGGGAGAATGAATTATCTTATTATGGGGGAGAATTGAAATTTGAGTTTGCTCATAAATTGATATATAGTTTATCTCATCATTTCAAACTCAATATGTCATGTGGTATTTTGCTCTTTCTCATGTGTGTAGGTACTACATGGATTATCATTGTATTGCACACCCTGATGAGAAAAGCGTTGAGATTCCTGAAGATTTGAAGATCAAACGATGCAGTCTTATTCACTTGTACTCTTTCAGTTTTGGGTTCATGGAAGGGTAGATTTGTATAGGAAATTTTTTATGATTGATAATTCGGATGTTTTTTTTATGTATGTACCGGCATAGACATAGGGGGAGATTTGTAAGGACATTTTTGTCCATGAGCATTTTATATGTCGTACGCAGTTACACCGTTGAGAAAATTCAAGAATCATACGCTCATCAACGAAATCCGAATATCAAAGGCAAAAAGGAATCAGGGAACAGACCGGACCGATCCGTCCCAGATAAAAGAACCGATCCGGTTCCTCCGGACCGATCCGCCTAAAGAGACCGGACCGATCCGACTGCTGAGGTGAGGCCAGTGTACCCCGGATCCATAGCGAACCGATGAAGCTAAAAAGCCGAACCGATCCGATGCCAACCGGATTGATCCGCCCTCAAAAAGGAACCGATCCGATGTCACCGGACCGATCCGCCTAAAGAGACCGGACCGATCCGACGAGGATAATTTCAAACAGATCGTGTTCAGATCATGTTCCGAATTTTAGGGCTCAAGTTCTCCTACTTAATCCCACTACGGGAAGTGGTTTTTCTAAGACTTCTACACACGATTTTCAGAGTAGAGAAAGCCCCAAGTCTTCACCTATTGAGTACCAATACTCTAGGTATTTTGATTCACACAAAATCCATACATTTGTGAATCCTTTTGGTAGCCCAGGAACACAGTTTTTTCAGTTCAACCCTTGTGGAGGAGACCGTTCTTCTTCTCCATTGCAGCCCTACTGGAAAGGGATAATTCCAACCGCGACTACAGAATCCGATACTTGAGGGTAATTCTTAGTCAACTTGTATTTTCATTGTAATCCGATTGTAAGCCGTTTTCTTACAAATTATAGTGAAAATAAATGGTTTTGCCCCTGTGGGGGATTTTTCCTTAATTGCATGTGTTTGAATGTTCTTGCGTAAATTTTCTATTTATTCAATCACATACTGCTGCATGTTTAGGGGTTGTTAGTGTTAAAAGGGTTTTATATATAACTTGATCATTTGAACGCGAGCACACACGTTCTCATAAACATGTAATATTTTTTATCCATTGCGTGTTGTTGAGAAGAAATTTGTAGGTTGCCTTTATCAACACCCTTTTGAATTTGCATCTCTCACGTGGGCTGGGGATAAAGTTTCAAGATTTTTTTGGATAACGTTGCAAGAAAACCTTATCCAAAGAATGTAAGGGGTGGTTTTTTATTCTGAAGAATTAGACTCCAAGGACATAATAAACCTGTGTACTAGAGTTTACTATATTTGTCCTCTTGTTATTTGCTTATTATGGGTTTTGTAATTAGTGAGCAAAGGTGTCAATTCGAGCTAGTTATGTTATTTTTGGATCGCGTTGATTTTTATTTGAATATAAGTTTTGGGTATTCTTAAATTTATACAAGTTAATCGTTTCATGCTCGGGTCATTTCGGGTTATTACTGTAAACGGTTTATCGAGTAAAAAATTGCCAGCTCTAGCAAAAATGTAATGGATTTTAGAATATTTGTGTTCTACCCCCTGTTGGAAAATTTGGAGACTTGTTTTATAAGTAAAATATAGAGCTAAACATGAAATGTTGAATTTGAATATTTGTTATAATTTGAGAGTGGATTTGTGGGTATTTATGAGAGCCATTTGTAATCCCTTTTAAGATATTTGAATATAGTGAAATTGATCTTTGTTACACATGAATTAGGTATTTTACCGAAAAACGTTAAATTTGGGTGTTCTTTTCTTTATCTATCACTATATCTTTTTGTGGTTGTCTTGTGTGTGGTTATAAAACTCGCGTGATCACGGCCCCCCCGATTTAAGAGCACTATGATATTATAAAATTATCGTTGTGCTCTCAAATTGGGGGTCCCATGACTACGTAGTTAGTTCCTACGAGATACATTGGTCCCGTGAGAGGAGTTGGCACTGCTGACGGGGCCATTTTTTTAAGAGGGGGGGGGGTATCGGGGTTTTGCCCTTCAACACCATGTTTTCAAGCCTAAGTGTAGATATTCTCAAATTATCTCCGCGCTCTCAAATCGGTCTCCCGGGACCACGCGATCAGTTTCCACGAGTTACAAGGTCCCATGCAAGGTGTGTGAACAACTTACGGGATGTATGGAGGGTGTTCCGGGGTTTCGTCCTCTAACGCCATGTTTTCAAGCCCAAGTGTAGATATTCTCAAATTATCGTCGTGCTCTCAAATTAGGGGTTCCGAGACCATGCGATCAGTTCCTACGAGTTACATTCGTCCCGTGCAAGGTGTTGGTGCAGTTCACGGGGCCGTTTGGGGTGTGTTTCGGGGTTTCTCCCTCTGATGCCATGTTTTAAAGTCTAAGTGTAGATATTCTCAAATTATCATCGTGCTCTCAAACTGGGGGTCCCGGGACCACACAAACAATTCTCACGAGTTACATTGGTCTCGTGTAAGGTGTGGGTCCCACTCATGGGGCCATTTGGGGGTTGTTTCAAGGTTTCACCCTCTAACGCCATGTTCTCTAGCTTAAGGGTAGATATTCTCAAATTATCATCATGCTCTCAAACTGGGGGTCCCGAGACCACACGGACAGTTCCTACGAGTTACATTGGTCCCGTACGAGGTGTGGGAGCCGCTCAAGGGGCCGTTTAGAGGGTGTTTCGGGGCTTCTCCCTCTCACGCAATGTTTTCAAGCCAAAGTGAAGATATTCTCAAATTATCGTCATGCTCCCAAACTGAGAGTTTCGGGACCACGCGGCTAGTTCTTATGAGTTTCATTAGTCCCATATGAGGTGTTGGCGCAACTCACGGGACCGTTTGGAGGGTGCTTTGGGGTTTCACCCTCTAACGCCATGTTTTCAATCCAAAGGGTGGATATTCTCAAATTATCATCGTTCTCTCAAATCGGGGGTGCCAAGACCACACGGTCGGTTCCTATGAGTTTCATTGATCCCGTGTGTGGTATAGGCGTTGCTCACATGGCCATTTGGGGGGTGCTTCTGCATTTTTCCCTCTAACGCCATGTTTTCAAGCCAAAATGTAGATAATCTCAAATTATCACCGTGCTCTCATACCGGGGGTCCCGAGACCATGAGATCAGTTTCTATGAGTTATATTGGTCTCGTGCAAGGTGTGAGAGTCGCTCACGAGGACGTTTAGGGGGTGTTTCAGGTTTTCGCCCTCTAAAGAAATGTTTTCAAGCCTAAGTGTAGATATTCTCAAATTATCATCGTTCTCTCAAACCAGATGTTCAGTGACCACGCCATCAGTTCCTACGAGTTACATTGGTCCCGTGTGAGGTGTTGGCGCCACTCACAGGGCCGTTTAGGGGTTGTTTCGGGTTTTTTCCCTCTAACGCGATGTTTTCATGCCTAAGTGTAGATATTCTCAAATTATCATCGTGCTCTCAAATCAGGGACCCGTGACCAGGCAATTAGTTCCTACGAGTAACATTGGTCCTGTGCGAGGTTTGGGCACCACTCACGGGGCCGTTTAGGTGGTGTTATGGGGCTTCGCCCTATAACGCCATATTTTTAAGCCTAAGTATATATATTCTAAAATTATCACCGTGCTCTCAAACTAGGAGTCTCAGGATCATGCGATCAGGTTCTACGAGTTACATTGGTCCCGTACGAGGTGTGGACACCGCTCAAGGGACCGTTTGAGGGTGTTTAGGGGGGTTTCCCTCTAACGCCATGTTTTCAAGCCTAAGTGTAGATATTCTCAAAATTATCATCGTGCTCTCAAACCGAGAGCCCCGTGACCATGCGATCAATTCATACGAGTTATATTTATTTCGGACGAGGTGTTGACACCGATCACGGGGCCATTTTTTCAGGGTTTCACACTCTAATTCCATATTTTAAAGCCTAAGTGTAGATATTCTCAAATTATCACTGTGCTCTCAAACCGATCATCCTGTGACCACGCAATTATTCCTACGAGTTATATTGATCTCGTGCGAGGTGTTAGCCTTGCTCATGGGGCTGTTTGGGGAGTGTTCCTAGTTTCCCCTTCTAACACCATGTTTTTAAGCCTAAATGCAGTTATTCTCAAATTATTGACATGCTCTCAAATCGGCGGTCCTGTGACCACGCGATCAGTTCTTACGAGTTATATTGGTCCTATGCGAGGTGTGGGCACCGCTCGCTGGCCCGTTTGGGGGTTATTTTGGGGTTTTGCCCTCTAACGCCATGTCTTCAAGCCTAAGTATAAATATTCTCATATTATCACCGTACTATCAAACCGGGGGTCTTGTGACCATGCAGTCTGTTCCTATAAGTTACATTGGTCCCATGCGAGGTGTGGGCGGCACCCACTGGGCGATGTGGGTGGTGTTTCGAGATTTCTCCCTGCAACACCATGTTTTCAAGCATAAGTGTAAAATTTCTCAAATTATCATCGTGCTCTCAAACCGGGAGTCCCGTGACCAAGTGATCAGTTCATACGAGTTACATGGGTCCCATAGCACCGTTCACGGGGACGTTTCAGGGTTGTTTGAGGTTTCTCCCTCTAACGCCATGTTTTAAAGGCTACGTTTAAATATTCTCAAATTATCGATGTGCTCTCAAACTGGGGGTCCTGAGACCACGCAGTCATTTCATACGAGTTACGTTGGTCCGTGCAAAGCGTGGGCGTCGCTAACGGTGCCATTTTAGGCCTATTTCGGGGAACGCCATGTTTTTAAGCCTAAGTATAGATATTCTCAAGTTATTATCATTCTCTAAAACCGGGTGTCCCGTGACCACGCGGTCAGTTCCTACGAGTTATAATGGTCTCGTGCCAGGTGTTAGCACCACTCATAGGGCCGTTTGGCGGGTGTTTCAGGGTTTCGCCCTCTAATGCCCTGTTTTCAATTGTAAGTGTAAATATTCTAAAATTATCGTCGTGCTATCAAACCGAGGGTCCCATAAATATGCGATTAGTTGCTATGAGTTACATTGGTCTTGTGCAAGGTGTGGGTGTCGCTTATGGGATCATTTGAGGGTTGTTTTGGAATTTCACACTTTAACACCATGTTTTCAACCGTAAGAGTAGATATTATCAAATTATCATCGTGCTCTCAAACTTGGGCGTCCGAGACGACGCGATCAGTTCCTACGAGTTACATTGTTCCGATACGAGGTGTTGGCGCCTTTCACGAGACACCATGTGTAGAGGGTGTTTCGGGGTTTTGCCGTCTAACACCATGTTTTCAAGCCTAAGTGTAGATATTCTCAAAGTATCTCCATGCTATCATATGGGGGATTCCGAAACCACGTGACCAGTTCCTCTGAGTTACAATTGTCCTATGAGAGTTGTGGGCGCGGCTCACGACCGTTTGGGCGGTGTTTTGGGGTTTCTCCCTCTAACACGATGTTTTCAAGCCTAAGTGTAGATATTCAAAAATTATCATCGTTCTCTCAAACTGAGTGTCCCGTGACCACACGGTCAGTTTCTACGAGTAACATTTGTCCCTTGCGAGGTGTTAGCACTACTCACAGGGCCGTTTGGAGGGGAGTCGGGGTTTCTCCCTTTAATGACATGTTTCCAAACCTAAGTGTAGGTATTCTCAAATTATCGTCGTGCTCTCAAGCCAGGGACCCGTGACTACGCGGTCAGATCCTACGAGTTACATTAGTCCCGTACGAGGAGTGTTTCGGAGTTTCGCACTCTAACGCCATATTTTTAAGACTATGTGTACATAATCTAAAATTATCATCGTGCTTTCAAACTGGGAGTCCCGGAATAACACGATCAGTTCCTATGAGTTACATTGGTCAAGTGCGAGGTGTGGGCACTACTCACGGGGCCGTTTGGGGTGGGTTTTGGGGTTTCGCCCTTTAACGCCATGTTTTCAAGCCTAAGTGTAGGTATTTTAAATTATCTCCGTGCTCTAAAATTGGGGGTCCCATCACCACATGGTCAGTTCCTACTAGTTATATTAGTCCCTTACGAAGTGTTGGCACCATTTGCGGGGCCGTTTGGGTGTTTTTTCTTGGTTTCACACTCTAACGTCATATTTTTAAGCCAAAGTGTAGATATTCTCAAATTATCGCCGTGCTCTCAAATCGGGCATCCCGTGACCACGCGCTCAGCTCCTACGAGTTACATTGGTCCCGTACGAGGTGCGAGCACCGCTCACGGGATCGTTTGGGCAGTGTTTAGGGGTTTCTCCCTTTAATACAGATATTCTTAAATTATCATTGTTCTCTCAAACTGGGTGTCCCATGACCACGCAATCAGTTCCTCCGAGTTACATGGTCCCATCTCAGGTGCTAACACCAATCACAGGGTTGTTTGGGAGTTTTTTCGGGATTTCTCCCTCTAATGTCATGTTTTCAAGCCCAATTGAAGATATTCTCAAATTATCTCTGTACTCTCAAATCGGGGTTCCCTTGACCACGCGGTCAGTACCTACCAGTTACATTGGTCCCATGCGTCGTGTAGGCATAGCTCACGGGGCGATTTGGGGGGTGTTTCAGGGTTTTTCCCTATAACGCCATGTTTTAAAGCCTAAATATATAAATTCTCAAATTATCATTGTGCTCCAAAACTGGTGGTCCCTTGACCACATGATAGTGTCTAGGGTAAGTTTGAGGAAGAAGGAAGGCCACACGATATACACATTAAGACACCCCTCAATATGCGTCAAGTCGCATTGTTCGCGTAACCACAATGCGGAGTTCTCCTTAGTGGTTATCACATGCGTGACGAGCACCTTGGCCTCGATATTTTGAAGGTTACGGTTATGAACCGGCATACCCAGAACTGTATTTGGGTACCTCAACCCCTTCCCTATCCGTTTGCCAACAAATATGTCGAGTAAGAACATGCTCGTCCAATCGATTGTTGACATAGGCCGCTCGACGGGAGCCAAGTAAAGGACTGGATCATCAAGCAGTGAGTCCGTGAGTATCGACGCTAAAGAAGCGATGTCCACATCCTTAACCTCGTCTACCACCTTCTCCTTCCCATTCCCCTTCCCCTTACCCTTGCCCTTTCCGCCCAACTGACGGTTCATGGATGCGTACATATCTAGGATCGTCGCCTCTAACCTTGATAGCTTCACGTCAAGCGTGTCCACCTGACGAGCCAACTTGGTGTTGCTCGTATCCGTTCCGATGATCCTAGATTTGCCCACCCGCGAGCTCACCCCCTAGTCCTCCCCTTGCGATCAGCGGTAAGAACTTTATTGAGTGCGTCCGTGGACAAAGATGCCTTATCGACATCAGACTCCGACTCATGCACTTCCTTAAGCTTTGCCTGAAATGACAAAAAGCACACGATTACTTAAATAAGTAAATAAAAAAAATTATAACGTAATTCACAAAAACTAAATTGTCGAATTACTTACAATCGTGGCCGTGACGTCGAGAACACCTCTTTATCCTTGCCCTTCTTCGCCTGAATTGCCACATAGGCATCGAGCCTATGTGGTTTACCCCCAGGGCCACTCCCCGTACTTTAAAATAAAATAATGCAAAATTAGTAAGTAACGCAAAGTAAAATAATGCAGAATAACATATATTCTATAATTATTGAAAAATAAAAACTTACAATCCTGTGCTCCACCTCGGCATAAGACGTCCGGGCAAAGTAGTGCACGTCCCTCTCCCCACCACACATACAAGCACACTACCCCCTCCCCCCCCCCCCCCCATACACACATATACACACACATACACACACATATATACAAAGGAAAGAGAAAGAGAGAAAGAAAGTAGCCTGAAATCGTAGAGAGAGAGAGAGAGAGAGAGAGAGAGTAGTCGTTTAGAGAGAGAAAGAGGGAGGAAAACCAAAACGGTGAGAAAAAAATGAGGGGAAGGGTTTTTTATTGGAAAAATTGTCACGGACCTGTCACGGTCATTGACCGTGATAACTTTATACGATTGTCACTCGATCATTGACCGTGACAAGACCTTGACAATTGTAATTGTCACGGACTTGTCACAGTTAATGACCGTGATAAAAACGCGTATTTTTTTGTCACGGTCATTGACCATGACAAGTGTTATCGGCTGAAAGGTGACAATTTGACATTTTTGGTGTAGTGAGACCAAAATTAAATCCTCGATAATTTAAAATTTACTTTTACATATTATATTACCCGATCTCACCATTTTAATTTTCCCAGTATAAAACCATTTTAAAATTAAAATAAGACCTAAAAGATAAAAAATTAATTTATACCTTTAAATTAATTATCCCTATTTAATTAAATTTAGAAAAGAGTAAATAAAATAATTTTTTTAGAAAAAATGGTGATCTAGGTTGGTTTCAAAATTAAATTAATATTGTCCATAACACATGTGTTCCTAATTAACCCAATTAATTAACATGTTAAATTATGCAACATATAATAATAAATAGACATACATGCAAATAATTAAATAAATGAAAACATAAATATATGGACAAAAATGCCCTTATCCATTATGGCCAAGAATCCATCTTGAAGTAGAACTCTTCAAGCCCAAGAGTCCTTGTTTTAGAATAATTCCCTTTAACTTGGAGTTCCAACGTGAAGTAGATTTCATCTCAATCAAGAGTTCTTGTTGATCTTTCTTTCTAAAAACTAATCCATCTTTGGATGCCTGAGCCCTATCAAATCAATTCAATTTCTGGATTGATCCAGGTTGAATTTCGGATCAGTTCGAAATACCTGTGTTGACAACTTCTTCTTTACTTTGCAAATTCATGCAAAAATGACTATAACTTCTCCGGATCTCCATGGAACTTCATGAAACTTTGCCCAACACTAAAACCCATGTAAATACATGATTCTAACACTAAAGCTCACAATCTCCTCCATATACATCGATAGTTAAATAATTACAAAAACCTAATAATTACAACCATATCAAATCTAGAAGCGAAAAATAACTAACGATAAACCATCGTGGGATCCAATCACACAAAATAAACATATGCGACCATGATGGAAGAGATATAAACATAAGATCTTTACAAAACCATATTAGTACGATACCATACTGAAGATTGTACAATCATACAACATGTCAAAACTAAGGTTTCTTGGTGGGCATTATGAACCTTTTTAATACACGATCAATCTCAACTAGAGTTCTGATACCAATTATTGGGAAAATAACTTGGGATTGGCATTTAAAAGTCAAAAAAATTTCTTCCCTAAAGATCTTTGATTAATCATGCATTGAAAAGAAAATCAAGAACTAGGTTTAAATATTAAACCTAGGGTTTAAGAATACAATACCATAACAAACCATGTTTTGATTCGTAGGAGGAGACAAAGGTAGAAGATGATAAAATTCTTACTGCTCTCCAAGGTCTCCAAAAACCTTGTTTAACCTTCTATAAAGCTTAGATCTTGTAGTGTATGATTCTCCCCAAAGCCATGTAGGTGTAGGGGCATATATATGAAAAAACCTTGCTTTTAATTGAGATATAGTGGTCTCTCTCTAGGCCTCTTCACAAAAATATGAATAATAATTTCTCTCACCCCTATCAAACTCTAGTGATGAATCATTCCCTTTAAAACCCCTTCCCACACCTTTATATACAAGTATAAAAGGTTGGCTTGGGCCAAACTAAGTTTTCTGAGAGTATGAGCCCAACTACTTGGGCATATGGACTACACTAGGATCTTAAGACAAATAATTAAATTATCTCTAAATAAATACCTGTAAATAGCAATTATAATTACAATAATGATTTCCTTTCTTTATTTAATCATAACTAATTCCACTAAATAATTATAGTTGCAAATCAATTTAATTATCTTAAAAATCACTCGGATATAATGAGGTCTTATTTGCAAAGTTAATTATGGTACATAACATGATTCCTCATGTTAAGTGTCTGATACCCGCTTGGTCAAGTCAATTTACTATTAATCGACTTTAACCAACATTTAATCAACTTCTTAATTCTCGAACTTAACTTATTTATTACTCCACCAGGTTTATGAAATAATCCACCGGTCGAGTTTTAATTAGTGTAAATAAAATATATATGTCTATCAAGGGGGTATCACAATCCATGGTATCCTCTAGGCGCGAATTCCTCTAAATTACAATATCAGACCTACTCACACAACTGTCACTCAATATTCCGAGATCATTTAAGTTGATATAAAATCAGATCGCACTCATAACAATCAAAGTGATATTTGTGCAAGTATTCTAATCCTCATCATTCTCAAGATTAATAATCTATGCACCTTTAGCAAATTGTGTAAGATTACTTGAGTCTAATGAAGACAACCCTCAGACTCAAATCTCACGGGTGGACCTGTTCAATACATTTATGGGATGTAACGATCACAATCCTCTGTTGCACTATCATACAATTTCTTAAACCATCAAATAAGTTCTCGTAGTTTGAGATAAACTTTTAGGATTACATCACAACCGTTCTGATAGAATTTTAACTCCCTATTTAGGTTATGAACATTTCAATAGTGCTAGAACCGGAACTCCGATCTCTTAGTGGTCAACTCGAAGACGACTCATCGAAATTCCTACCAAGATCTATTAAGCAACATCTATATAATATATTTAAACCAAATATAAGGCATTCTCGTAACCATGATTCTTATTTCAAAATGAACTAACATACATTTATTTAAAAGTAATGTCATGCATGGTTTTAAGAATATAACTCCAACAATAACGAGACACCATGATTTTATATTCATGTTATGATTTTGTTAGGTGAGAGACTCTTACGAATGTACCGATAGAGGCACGAGAATGTCCCCGAAGGTTGAAGCCTAAATTTATAAGAATTATATCTTTAAATTAGTCCAATTATGGACATGTTATATGATAAGATTGTGTCATTTTATTGTGTTCATTATGATATTTGTTATATTTTATAATTTGGGTATCACGTGGGGGTTACGTTAGTTTTGTCATTAGTATGTAAAATAAGGATATTGTTTCGCTGTAGCCGTATGATAGGATGAGGTAACTCACTCGTTAAGTCTTAGAGTTGGGTCTCATATGTTATAAATGAGATTTAGTTTGTGCAACAAACCTTAGTGTAATGTTGTTACTTGTTGGTTATGAGGTTGTATATGGGTACTACTTACGGTTTATTACTCTTATTGCATAGTTAAAGTTACGATACTTTACTGGATCCTGAGAGTATTATAATGTAGTTAGCTATTTAGAGCTTAATGGATACTTGCATAGTAAATTGTTGGAGAGATAGGCCATCTATGGACTAGGTTGTGTGGGATCTTATAATATAGAGTTAGAATAGTGCTATGAACGATGTACCGGTATATTGGATAGTATCATAGTTAGTATATTGATGAGTAGAGCTTAAGTGACACACCCCAACCCAATTACTTATAATTAAGTCTGAAAGTCAAAGTGAGTCAAACCATAATTAATCTAACCAAACCATAAACACGAGTTTTGATTTCAGAGTCATCATTGTAAATCCATATAACGGAAAACCTTTTTACAACATCAAAGTAGTCATGCCCATAAAAACTTTCATGAAGGATAAGTTAACTTAATTACATCATTTACATTTACAAAAAATCATTGTTTCTCCCATTCCTGGCTAACCCAACCTGACCTCCTAGATTTGGCAGTGACATCGCGTTACCTGAAATATGTGAACATAGGAACCATGAGCAAAATAGCCCAGTGAATGCATCACTACTATACTACTGCATAAATTTACATGCAATATATCATGTCCATATAATTATGAATTAACTTATCCGGCTCATTCATAATGAATGACCAACTTTTCCGAATCATGATTCACATATCCTGTCTAAATAGACAATTATCCCCCATTCCTGGTCGAGGAGTAACCCCTTGTCATTAATAGACAAATCTCCCCCATTCCCGGTCGAGGAGTAACCCCTCATTTCGATAAATTGAAATGAACAATTTTATATTCATAACATTATGATCACATTCGTAACAGTATACAAATACATCATTCCAGTGAGTACACTCACCTTGGGTTGTCAACTACGTATCCAGGTTTCCTTCTGGTGGAGCTGAACTGGGTTTATTAGACCTTTCACCTGTCAATCCAACTAGATCAGTACAGAACCTCAATCATAAATATTATCCTAACATAATTATGTAACTTTCCATGACTATACATCAACGATATAATTCCAATTAAGTCACATTCCATAAAACATAGGTAAAGGCAAAACAATGATATACATGTTGATAAAGTTACGGAAATTCAACCGTAAGAAATACCTTATAAGTAATTTATAACCAAAGTCAAGTAAATATGAAATTATACTTGTCAATGTATATACACATGAAACATGTACTCAAAGTACCCTTCGTAAGGACGAAATACAAACATTCATTCAAGGGGTATCCAATATGCCCTGAAATTATTGTCATACATACTTAACCATCCTATATTTCTAAATTGTATAAATTCAGGGGTCTAACCTTATCAATATGAAAACATATATGAATATATTATCCAGTACAAGTGACGGTGTAATTTTTTAAGCTTCCTAGGGCAAGTTATGGCCATTTCTCTACAACAAAAGAAATCTTCCCTACAAGCTCCTCTATTGATCCTTCGAATTCCCAGAATTTTCATAATTTTTCTCCAACATAACTTTCCATGATTTTCAACCCATTTTCAGTACAGATACTGAATAGTACATAATTAAAGTTTCATAATTGTTTGACTTCATTTTCTATCTCAAAAGCTTGACTAAACTCAGGGCATACCGAAATGAAGTATAAAAACAGAAACCATGTACCAACTTGAAATCATCATTACGGCCTAACCACAAGGAGATAAATTCTAATTTTCAGATATGATATGAATATATGAGTCTACTTTCATATTCAATTGGAATTTCTCAATTAAAGTAAGTACACAAATAGATATGCAAGTTTGAATACAAGGGGTTTCAATACAAAGCAATTTTAAGGGTTTCTACATTCAACTTAACATAAACTTGCATATAACCATACATACATATAAAGGGCTGAAAATTTCGTAAACCTATGATTATTTATATAATATAAATCAGTAATATAACATAAATAACTAGAATTACAATTCAGATTACCTTCAGGACTTTTTACGTAATTTCTACGGATTTTTCTACACTTTTTCTCCTCACTTTTTCTTCCTAAACATCAACTTTCTATTTCCTCAAGCTAACAACACTTGAAACTGAACCTAGGGTTTGTTTTGCTAAAGAAATATGTTTTAGGGAGGGTTTTAAGTCGGCCAAGGCTGCCTCCAAAGTCAACCAATCAATTTAAAACATTTGGTTTAATAAAAGACAATTTACCACTTAAAGGGAATGGACAGCTTTTCCCTTTGTTCGTAAATTCGGTATAACTCTTTACTCGGGCATCCATTTGATGTACGTTTGTTTTTTTACAACCCTAACTCACATGTCTACAACTATCTAGTTTTCACCTCAAGTCATTTATAATGTTATAAAGGTCAAAACTAGTCTCTAACAGGAACCTTTCTACCGAAAACAACAAAATTTTGTGTTCGTAAATAATTCGACCTTTCATGATTTATGAAAGTAGGATTATAATAAACATAATCAATTAACATTAGATATACTAATAACACATTATTCATATCACATAAGATAAGCATGGTTTAAATATAATTTATCATAATTATATTCGGGCTGTCACAACTTCCCCCCCTTGGAAAATTTCGTCCCCGAAATTTAATATAAATGTCACTTACCAAACAAATGGGGATACTGTTTCCTCATGCTATCCTCTGTTTCCGAAGTTGCTTGTTTAACTCCGTGGCTCATCCACGTAACTTTAACTAAGGGAATAAATTTATTTCTCAATACTTGCTCATTACGATCAATAATTTCCATTGGTTCCTCGATGTACGATAAGTCTTCCTTCAGTTCAATTGGTTGAGTTTTCAACTGATGAGATGGATCCGCCAAATACTTACGAAGCATCGATACGTGAAACACATCATGTAAACGAGACAACTCTGAAGGCAATGCTAATCTATATGCCAGGGCCCCAATTCTTTCCAACACCTCATATGGTCCAATGTATCTTGGACTTAGTTTTCCCTTTTTCCCAAATCTCATAACACCTTTCCATGGTGAAATACGCAGGAATACAAAATCTCCCTTCTGAAATTCCAATGGATGCTTCCTCTTATCTGCATAAAATTTCTGCCTGCTTTGCGCTATCTTTATCCGTTCCCGAATCATTTTGATCTTTTCAATTGTCATATCTATTAATTCAGGACCCAAAATTTTCCTTTCACCCACTTCATCCCAACACAAAGGCATTCTACATCTCCTCCCATATAAAGCTTCATAAGGAGCCATACCAATAGTCGACTGATAACTATTATTATATGAAAATTCCATCAATGGCAAATGATCATCCCAACTACCTTTGAAGTCAAATACACAGGCTCGTAACATGTCTTCTAATATTTGAATCGTCCTTTCTGATTGCCCATCAGTTTGTGGATGAAACGCAGTGCTGAACTTCAAACTTGTGCCCATGGCATTCTGGAGACGAGGCCAAAACTTAGAAGTGAACGTTGGATCTCTATCTGATACAATTGACACCCGTGCCCCATGTAAACATATAATCTCATCAACGTACATACGTGCATACTTGTCAACAGTGTAGGTGGTCTTAACTGGGAGAAAATGAGCTAACTTCGTCAATCGGTCTACAATCACCCAAATAGAATCATGCCCCTTTGGTGACCCGGGTAATCCTGTAACAAAGTCCATCATTATATGCTCCCACTTCCATTTCGGAATAGGCAAAGACTGCAATAATCCTGCCGGCTTATGATGCTCTGCTATCACTTGCTGGCATACTAAACATTTAGCTACGAACTCTGCAATCTCACGTTTCATATTGTTCCCCCAGTAATATTCTTTCAAATCTCTATACATTTTGGTACCTCCCGGATGCATAGAGTAAATAGAACTATGTGCCTCTTCTAATATATCTTTCTTTAAGGGTGGGTCATTTGGTACACAAATCCTATTTTTATAACACAACGATTCATCATTCTTAATCTCAAAGTCACTCTCTCTACCATCCCGAACTTATTATTTCTTCTTCTCAAGGAATGGATCACTGGTCTGCAAATTTCGTATGCGTTCGGCCAATAAAGGTCTCACTGTGACATGTGTTAATAATCCTCCACTTTTTGAAAACTTCAATTCAATCCCCATCGATACCAAGTCAAGAATATTTCCAACACGGGCACACCGTATGCAACTAAGCATCCCTGATGATTTTCGACTCAAAGCATCTGCTACCACATTGGCCTTCCCAGGATGATGATGAATGGTACAGTCATAGTCTTTAATCAACTCTATCCAACTCCTCTGTCTCAAATTCAGTTCCTTCTGTGTAAACAAGTATTTCAAACTTTGATGATCTGTAAATATCTCACAAGTTTCTCCATACAAGTAATGTCGCCACAACTTTAAAGCAAAAAACAATGGCCGCTTGCTCCAAATCATGTGTAGGGTAATTTCGTTCATGCGTCTTTAATTGTCTGGAAGCATATGCTATTACCTTCCCATTCTGCATAAGAACACATCCTAAACCCTAAAATGAAGCATCTGTATAGATCACAAAAGACTCATTCCCACATGGAATAGTAAGTATAGGGGATGAAACCAACCGATTCTTTAATTCTTTAAAACTCCTCTCACATTCTTCATCCCATACAAACTTCACTTCTTTACGAGTCAATTTTGTCAGTGGTAATGCTATTGCTAAAAATCCCTTAATGAATCTGCGATAGTAACCTGCCAATCCTAGGAAACTCCTAATTTCTGTCACATTCTTAGGACTTTCCCATTCAACAAATGCTTCCACTTTCTTTGGATCAACATAAATCCCATTTCCCGAGACCACGTGCCCTAAAAACACAATTTCATTCAACCAAAACTCACACTTGCTGAATTTAGCAAACAATTTCTTCTCTCTCAAAATCTGCAATACAAGTCTCAAATGCCTCTCATGTTCCTCCATGCTACGCGAGTAAACCAACACATCGTCTATGAATACAATCACAAATGAATCAATGAAAGGGTGGAATACCCGATTCATCAAATCCATAAAAATTGCTGGAGCATTAGTTAATCCAAATGGCATCACCAAAACTCATAGTGCCCATATCGAGTCCGAAAAGCTATTTTGGAAATATCTCTATCCTTCACTTTCAGTTGGTGGTAACCCAATCTCAAATCAATCTTTGAAAATACCGTGGCCCCCTGTAATTGGTCAAATAATTCATCAATACGAGGTAAAGGGTACTTATTCCTAATGGTCACCTTATTCAACTGCCGATAATCAATACATAATCGCATTGTCCCATCTTTATTTTCATGAATAAAACTGGGGCTCCTCATGGTGAAACACTAGGCCGAATGAAACCTCTGCTTATCATATCTTGTAATTGCACTTTTAATTCTTTCAACTCTGCTGGTGCCATTCTATATGGAGCAAGAGAAATTGGACTAGTACCTGGAATTAATTCAATAGAAAACTCTACTTCCCTATCGGGTGGCAATCCTGGCAATTCCTCTGGGAAGACATCAAAAATTCTCTAACAACTGGTATATCTTCAACTTTAAGTGCTTCCTTACTAACATCAACCACATACGCTAAATACCCCATACAACCCTTACTCAATAACTTTCTACTCTTTATTGCTGAGATAAGACAATTAGGGACAACATTCCTTTCCCCTATAAACTGGAACTCGGGTTCACCAGGAAGATGAAATGTAACTTCCTTTCGAAAACCATCAATGGAAGCATGATACGATGATAACCAATCCATCCCCAATATAATATCAAAATCCCAAATGGCCAACGGTATCAAATCAATATAGAAATCTCGTTCCCCCATTCGTAAGATACAATCTTTATAATCATGCTCAACCAGAATCACACTTTCCATTGGGGTAGAAATGTATAAGGCACAATTAATAAATGAACATGGTATACCCAAATATGAAACAATATCTAATGCCACAAATGAATGCGTAGATTCAGGATCAATGAGTGCATATAAATCTTTGTTCGCAATAGAGAGTTTACATGTAACCACTTCAGGTGTAGCATGGGCATCTTGTAGCGTCATCGCAAACACTCTTCCTCCTGCCCTCGATCCAGTTGCTTGTTCTGTACCTCTCCCCCTGGTGGCACTGCTTGGAGAAGATCCTTTATGAGGCCCCACACTACTGACTGAAACTGTTCTCGCCAACATAGGACAATTCTTTCTCAAATGACCCTTTTGGTGGCAGTTACAACATTTTATATTCAGTAACTTTGGGCAATTTCTCTGTATATGACCTGATGCCCCACAAAAGAAACAAACATTCGGATCTCCTTGTGCTGAAACTCCTGAACCTCTTCCACCACTAGCTTCACCCCTTTGCAAACTACTTCCACCTCTACCCTATTGGAATTTCTTTCCTCCAAACCTCAAATATTCTGTACCACTACTCTTTTGATAATTTGGATCAAATCTGCTTCTCTTTACACCTTGTTCTCGATTCCCTCTAGCTTCATTCACGTCCCTTTCTACCAACATGGCTTTATTCACCAAGGCTGAATAATTAACAGTCTCTAAAGCCGACAACCGTGATTTAATGACTAACTCAAGCCCATCGAGAAATCGACTGCACATATCTTCCTCATTCCGTATAAACCTCGAAGCAAATCGAGATAAAGCTGTAAGTTTAGCTTCGTATTCTCTAACTGTCATACTCCCCTGATTCAACAGGAAATATTCTTTCTCCTTTTGTTTTTGATACATCGGGGGGAAATACTTATCATACAAAGCTTTGACAAAAGCATCCCATGAGATCAGATTCTCACCTCCTGGAGTAATCAACAAATGTTTTGTGGCATCCCACCAGTACTTAGCTTCTCCTTTCAGCATATACGTCGCCAAGGTCACTCGTTGATTTTCAGGCATTCTCATTACCCCAAAAATAAGTTCAATCTCTTTAACCCATACTTCTGCCTCTGTTGGATCAACTGCTCCTTCAAATGAGGGTGGATTCATTTTAATAAATTTCTCATGTGAAGTACTCCTTTCTTCCCGGTGTATCACCTCCTCAGCCCTGGCCAATGCTTGTGCCTCCAGTTGTCTGGCCTGTTGTTCTTCCATCTGAGACATAAATCTAGCTTGCTGCTCTGCCATTAAAGTCATAGCACGTGCCATTTTTTGCATGTCTGTCAATTGTTCCGAGTCAGGTTCTACATTTCCATGAACAGGTTGTTCAACCTCTGCTTCCGCTGCCATATTTGAAGCCTCGTCTTCTATTCTCTCATTAACATTCCCTCCTTCCATTCTTTTATATCTGAAATGAATCAAAGATATAACAACATACATATATACATATTTTTCCTACCATAATCGTTAGTATCAAATAAAATATATTTTTTAACATTCACTGCCAAATCTAGACTCTTCTCACTCCAGAACCTCTAAAACCTAGGCTCTGATACCAAAAGTTGACACACCCCAACCCAATTACTTATAATTAAGTCTGAAAGTCAAAGTGAGTCAAACCATAATTAATCTAACCAAACCATAAACACGAGTTTTGATTTCAGAGTCATCATTGTAAATCCATATAACTGAAAACCTTTTTACAACATCAAAGTAGTCATGCCCATAAAAACTTTCATGAAGGATAAGTTAACTTAATTACATCATTTACATTTACACAAAATCATTGTTTCTCCCATTCCTGGCTAACCCAACCTGACCTCCTAGATTTGGCAGTGACATCGCGTTACCTGAAATATGTGAACATAGGAACCATGAGCAAAATAGCCCAGTGAATGCATCACTACTATACTACTGCATAACTTTACATGCAATATATCATGTCCATATAATTATGAATTAACTTATCTGTCTCATTCATAATGAATGACCAACTTTTCCGAATCATGATTCACATATCCTGTCTAAATAGACAATTCTCCCCCATTCCTGGTCGAGGAGTAACCCCTTGTCATTAATAGACAAATCTCCCCCATTCCTGGTCGAGGAGTAACCCCTCATTTTGATAAACCGAAATGAACAATTTTATATTCATAACATTATGATCACATTCGTAACAGTATACAAATACATCATTCCAGTGAGTACACTCACCTTGGGTTGTCAACTACGTATCCAGGTTTCCTTCTGGTGGAGCTGAACTGGGTTTATTAGACCTTTCACCTGTCAATCCAACTAGATCAGTACTAAATCTCAATCATAAATATTATCCTAACATAATTATGTAACTTTCCATGACTATACATCAACAATATAATTCCAATTAAGTCACATTCCATAAAACATAGGTAAAGGCAAAACAATGATATACATGTTGATAAAGTTACGGACATTCAACCGTAAGAAATACCTTATAAGTAATTTATAACAAAAGTCAAGTAAATATGAAATTATACTTGTCAATGTATATACACATGAAACATGTACTCAAAGTACCCTTCGTAAGGACGAAATACAAACATTCATTCAAGGGGTTTCCAATATGGCCTGAAATTATTGTCATACATACTTAACCATGCTATATTTCTAAATTGTATAAATTCAGGGGTCCAACCTTATCAATATGAAAACATATATGAATATATTATCCAGTACAAGTGATGGTGTAATTTTTTAGGCTTCCTAGGGCAAGTTATGACCATTTCTCTACAACACAAGAAATCTTCCCTACAAGCTCCTCTATTGATCCTTCGAATTCCCAGAATTTTCATAATTTTTCTCCAACATAACTTTCCATGATTTTCAACCCATTTTCAGTACAAATAGTGAATAGTACAGAATTAAAGTTTCATAATTGTTTGACTTCATTTTCTATCTCAAAAGCTTGACTAAACTCAGGGCATACCGAAATGAAGTATAAAAACAGAAACTATGTACCAACTTGAAATCATCATTACGGCCTAACCACAAGGAGATAAATTCTAATTGTCAGATATGATATGAATATATGAGTCTACTTTCATATTCAATTGGAATTTCTCAATTAAAGTAAATACACAAATAGATATGAAAGTTTGAATACAAGGGGTTTCAATACAAAGCAATTTTAAGGGTTTCTACATTCAACTTAACATAAACTTGCATATAACCATACATACATATAAAGGGCCGAAAATTTCGTAAACCTATGATTATTTATATAATATAAATCAGTAATATAACATAAATAACTAGAATTACAACTAGGATTACCTTCAGGGCTTTTTACCTAATTTCTACGGATTTTTCTACACTTTTTCTCCTCACTTTTTCTTCCTAAACATCAACTTTCTATTTCCTCAACCTAACAACACTTGAAACTGAACCTAGGGCTTGTTTTGCTGAAGAAATATGTTATAGGGAGGGTTTTAAGTCGGCCAAGGCTGCGTCCAAAGTCAACCAATCAATTTAAAACATTTGGTTTAATAAAAGACAATTTACCACTTAAAGGGAATGGACAGCTTTGCCCTTTGTTCGTAAATTCGGTATAACTCTTTACTCGGGCATCCATTTGATGATACGTTTGTTTTTTTACAACCCTAACTCACATGTCTACAACTATCTAGTTTTCACCTCAAGTCATTTATAATGTTATAAAGGTCAAAACTAGTCTCTAACAGGAACCTTTCTACCGAAAACAACAAAATTTTGTGTTCGTAAATAATTCGACCTTTCATGATTTATGAAAGTAGTATTATAATAAACATAATCAATTAACATTAGATATACTAATAACACATTATTCATATCACATAAGATAAGCATGGTTTAAATATAATTTATCATAATTATATTCGGGCTGTCACATTAAGTGAGTACTGTATGTGTTAATAACTATACCTTTTTAAGGACTTAATCTATTTGGATGTTAAGAGGGGTGAGGATACCATGTGATGGAAAAGAAAGTTTATTCTAAGTGTATGATCGTTGTTGCAAATCATTTCCAATCAAAATCCATTTAAACCTACAAACATAAAAAATATGCACAACGATAACTAAAGATGCCAATCCACTTTAATGTGTGAAGAACAAAATATGTGAAGACAAAGGTAGATTCATTTGCATATTATTTTTTTATGATTTTTCAAGGGATTATTAGTTAATTAACTATGCTAATTTTTAAAGTACTAACTAAGATGTAATATTTAATAAGAGAAAAATGAGATAAAAAAAATTGTGCTAACAAGTAAACTAACTAAATTGGACTCATGAGGTCTTTTAGTTCATCCCTTGAATGGGAGATTTGCCCTCATTAATCATCATTCAAGAAATAAGACAAACAGTTAAAATCATAGAAGGATTAAATTAAGAGTAATTAAAGAGGAATGGATCAAACCCGTTTTAGCATTGAATTTGAGTAACTCTTTAATTACAATCCAAAATTCTCTCAATTTCAATCCTTTGCTAATATATATTTTATTCTAATAAAGACTAAAAAATAAAAAAGATAAAAAATAAAAAACTATTTAAAATATATACAATGGATGAATTCATAATGGGCTCTTAATAATGAGAGAGATTTGCTAAAATGCAAATCCTCTCATTATAAAGTTATACATTAGAATTCATCCAAGGAAATAAATTCCACATCATCAAATTATGTTGAGATATTTTCTAAAAACACTCACCATAAAGGGATGGAAAAGAAATTACTTTCAAAAGGGATGAAATCAACCACATCACTCTACATTGAGATATTTGCAAAAAATATAAATAATCACTATAGAGGGGTGGAGTGGAATTCATCCCAAGAGATAAGTTCTACCACACCACTCTATGTTGAGATATTTGGAAAAAATGCAAGTACTCTCTATAGAGGGGTGGAGTAGAATTTATCACATATAGTTAAAAACTAAAATGGAGATTGTCTTCAAATGTCACCAAGTCTTCAATTTATAGGTGGATGAGGGTATGGGTATAATTGGATTTGGATGGACATGTAAAGAGGCTAAAATGTGTGTTTGATATTGAGTGAGGGTAATTTTGAGAATGCATACAAGTGCATGTGGGAAGAGGGGTTGGAGGGTATTTTGGACAAATAAGATAAGTTGGCATTTTAAACACACATGGGATCTTTGGTTCGGGGAACTTTGGTTTATTTGGGTTTTATGCAGAATCATTTTTATGGCTTGGGAAGGTTATAGGTTAATGGGTTAAAGTGGGTTGATGAGAGTTTGGGTCGATTGAATAGGTAATAGATTTAGGTTGGTTAAGTATAGAACGAAAATGGGTCTACGGGTCAGATTTCAACAGGTGTCGGGTTAGAGAGGTGAAGGTTGCTGGTTTTCGAAGGTGGGTCAGGGTATTGGGTTTGTAGGAGGGTTCAAAACCGAGTTGGGGTCTGCTTCATTTGGGTTGCAGGTTAAAGATTGGGTCACGGGTCAAGGGATGTGTTGATGCAAAAATTCTCCATCTACTAGAACCAATTAGAAAAGGACACATCCTACGTGGCAATATTCGACACCCGAGGAGAGTTGGTCAGTACCTGAGGAGAGTTAGTCGGTACCCGAGGAGAGTTGGTCGGCATACCAACCAGGAAGATCAAAGGATAACTATGAATTTAATGTGCATTAATGAAGTTGACAACGCATTTAATGAGCCTTAATGTACATTTATACTGTATTAATAGATGACAACACATAGCATACCAAGCAATTCAACAATTAGATTCATTGAATGTAGACATAAATGTCTACATATAATGAATATCTTTATCTCCCATCACTATAAATACATGTATTCCCATAGACAATGGGGGGAGAACCAAGAAACACCATACACAAGATACACATCCTTTCTATCTCTACACCTTATGGTGCTATTGTAAACCCCTGGGAATAAAATAATAGTGGACGTAGGCTTTATTCATAGCCGAACCACTTTAAAAATCTTTGTCTCTCATGTGTTTGATTGGATTGTTTTTATCTATTTATCTGTGATCATAAAAACGGGATTCGGTCCAGTTTTTTGCATCAACAAATTGGCGCCGTCTGTGGGAAGCGACACAAAAATCTTTTCATCATATTAGAAGGAACGAAGATGAACGGGTCGTAATTATCCTACTGTCACCATTTTCATTCTTGTTGTGATACGATTCATCACCATGAACAGATCTACAAAGTTGATCTAGAAGAAAACGATAAGTCCTTTCATTTTTACCTCCTATCTAATAATTGATTATTCCTTATAATACTATATGGTTATCCTAGTAAACTGTTTACTCAATTCTTATTTGCGAATCTGCATAAGAGTTTTTTTTATATAATCACAAATGTTTGAAAAAGATCTATGAAGACATTTTATTATACAAATATACACGTTTATTATATACCTGATTCATCATATTTTTATGAGAACATGATATACATCAGATTTTTTAATTGCCATCTCTGATATTGTCTGACTGGAAATAAACTTTAACAAAATTCTATATCATCATAAACTTTTATGCATAAATATAGATTTGATTCTTGTACATCCTCCGTCAGATATCGATTTGAAGCAATTCATTACAAAAGATATCATTATTTCGAATCGAATCTGGAAATCGAATTATCAAACCAAATATGTAGATGATGGAAGATAAATCAGCGCAGAAGTCCAAACATCTCTTAAACCATTTTGGTTATGGAGAATCCAATCTGCCCAGCTAAACAAAACCCTCAGGAAATCTCAACACGGAGGGAATATGAAAACAAAGATTCCAAAAATAAAGTGTTCAAATAGAATTCTTGCAGCAGAATGGCCACACCAACTGGCGACGAAGAAAATATTGGTCAGTGGTGATATGTAAAGGCTCAACAAAAAATAAAAATAAAAAATCAATCGACCTCTTTGCAACAACCATCATCACACAGGTCGGAGAAGAAAATTATGGTATTCGGATAGTTGTCGACGTCTCACTGGTAGGCAAAATCAATTCTTGATTAGCAGCATCGCCAAGTCCGGGGAATTTTCCCAAATTACAGTGATATGGTACTCTGTTACTCCGGGTTGGTCGGCATCGAGGTTTGAAGACCCGAAAATAACATCTTTGGATCACCCATGATACAGCCTTTTATGGGTCGTCAATAATTGTGATATGACTTTCAATATAGGTCAGCGGTAAGACCGAAGGGAAAAGACAAATTAGAGTCCTCTCAAATTAAGAATTACACATGTAGGGGGTTAACCCGATTGCTGGTCGATGACATAAATTACGATAGCGATTGTTGTTGTTGTTGGTGGGCAATATGAATTTCGATATCAAAGGTTGTTGTTTGTCGACACCATGAACTATGTGTTATCGTTGGTCGATAATTCTTGTATGACGAACAAAGCAGGTCGGGGGTTCTTGATTATTGGTCGGCACCTACTATTGTTCGGATGCATTTGACACTGGTCGGCGAACCTGTTGTTGGTCGGACACAAAGATTGCGATTAATTCGGTAATATCAATCCCCGATGTTCGTTGGTCGGTGATATTTGTTAGTTGGCTATATCAGTTTTATACAGATGATGGTCGACGACATCACTTTCTTGGTCGGAAACTCATACTGCAGGTCGGAGGAACCAATTGCTGGACGATGAAATCGAATTGCTGGTCGGCGACGGGTATTGCACATTTATCAATTTTTCCAGACCTCCCATCATTGGTCGGGAGTGACGACTTCTTCGGGCATCGAAGAAATTGTTGGTCGGAGATCATCTATTTTTGGTCGGTGATGTCCAATGTTGGTCGGTGACCAATAAACCAACTCCTGGTCGTCATCATCCACTGTTGGTCGGCGCCAAAAAGGAAAAAAAAATAAAAAATTCCTTAAAAGGGTGATGGGTTTCAAACTCTATGTTTGGGAACCAAATTTATTTAACTTCCATCAAAATAAAGTTTTGCCATTTAAGAAGGACTTTTGTTTTATCACACCAACTTATAAATTGGGTATTTGGTACAATGCCACATATTTATATTTTCATACATTTATATTTTCAAGCTTTACTACACCATTCAGACTTTGTTCAAATTAGTTGTTTAAAGTTGAGTTCTTACACCCAACCTCCATACTTCATAGCTTCACATGAAATAAAATATTTCTAAAAACTAACTTATATTTAGTAATTGTTGGAGTTTAAATAATTTTGAAAAAATCAAACTTCATATTTGATAAAAAATTTCTCATTCGACATATATCTCATCATTTCATATTTTGAAAATTTTATTGCTTTATACTGATACACATCATATATTGATTAGTTGACTCAATTATTCTCATCACAACAGCAAAGATTGAACAATACTTGGTCGGCGTTACATATAACTGGTCGGGGCAACTATCATTGCTCAGCAAAGTCAATTGCTGGTCGGCAAAATCAAATGGATGTTCAGAGGCATATATTGCACAGTTGGAGGTGTTTCCCGACCTCCTATTGTTGGTCGGTGAAGTTCTGGTCGACAATATCTAACACAGGTCGATGAATCTATTGATACTCATTGGTCGGCGACAGTTATTGCTTGTCGGCGATAGTTTGCTCACAAAAAATGGAAGAATGAAGGAGTGGAAATTGTGTTCCCCCAGATTCCTCATTTTGACTTTGTCCAAATCATCAGCATGGTGTTAAAAAGACAAATTCACCCCTACCATTTGTTACTTCATACCTTTCTAACATAATAAAAATTTTATATACTTCAAAACTAATTATTAAATACTTTGGAAAATCAACTTGTATAAAAAAATTTACTATAGTTGAAATAATTTTATAAATTTTTTTTACGCCTAACTCATATGACACACATTTGGGACAAGGCATATTATTTCATATTTCGAAATTGATATTTAGTTGCCCAGATTATTAATTTTGACAGTCACAATCATCACCATAGCTCCCTAATATTTTTTAATTCACACTTTTCTAATAAAATAAATTTTGTAAAGCTAAATAAAATATAACCCAAAGCTTTACCTTAGAATAAATTTTCTGAACCAATTTATGTTTGGTCTTTTACTTAAAATTAAAATGCCTAGCATTTTTATCAAAATTTTCTCACGAAATACACGTGTAGCACCAAAATATTATATCATATTTTAAAAATTTTATTATTTTATGCTGATACACATCACATATTGTTTGGGTGAATAATTATTCTCATGATAATAATTATTTTCTCTAGTCTCGACAGGTGCTCGGACAGCTTATTAAAATTTCCTAGGGACGAGATTCAATCCCGATGAAAGCTCTCGTAAACCTCTAGAAACTAGTATTGCTCGACATCAGGTAATTTTGCCTCGACATATCATCCAACATATATTATTTCATTTTTTGAAATTAATATTTTTATTTCTCAAACATATACCTATCATATATTTATTGGATGATTAAATTATTCTCATGACTAATCAATTCAGCCTACACATATGGTAGAGCAAGATATTAATTTTTACAGGTACAAGACTCAACGCCGACGAATGCTCGGAAACAATCTGGAAACTATTATCATTTCACCTCAGCGAGGCATTATATATTTTATTATTACTCGGAGATATCGGCTCAAGCACAAATTATTATACATATCCCTTGGGATTCATATTGTATATTCATCTCAACACGAAACTCGGCGAGATATTCATATTCAGCTCCGAGGAAGAACTATAACATTTATTATATTTCACCCCCAACGAATAGTTGGTCGGGGTAATTCTTATTTATATTCAGCATGGAGCTCGGAAAATTTCTTCTATATATATATATTCAGCTTCAAGGATGTCTCCAGCAATTATTATATCTTATTCCCAGCAATCCGTTGGTCAGCTCCGAGGAAGTCTCCATCATTTATTATAAAAAATTTCCCAGAAATACCAACTACGGTTGGTTGGGAAGAAAATCCACTAACTCCGGTTGGTCGGGAATAAAAAATTTCCCAGAAATACCAACTACGGTTGGTTGGGAAGAAAATCCACCAACTCCGATTGGTCGGGAATAAAAAATTTCCCAAAAATACCAACTACGGTTGGTTGGGAAGAAAATACACCAACTCCGGTTGGTCGGGAATAAAAAATTTCCCAAAAATACCAACTACGGTTGGCTGGGAAGAAAATCCACCAACTCCGGTTGGTCGGGAATAAAAAATTTCCCAGAAATACCAACTACAGTTGGTTGGGAAGAAAATCCACCAACTCCGGTTGGTCGGGAATATAAAATTTCCCAGAAATACCAACTACGGTTGGTTGGGAAGAAAATCCACCAACTCCGGTTGGTCGGGAATAAAAAATTTCCAGAAATACCAACTACGGTTGGTTGGGAAGAAAATCCACCAACTACGGTTGGTCGGGAATAAAAATCCACCAACTACGGTTGGTCGGGAATCAATCTCCATCAACTCCGGTTTGTCGAACAGTAGACAGTAGGTGGAGCAAATCTTATTGTCTATGCAAAATAAGAAAATTTGTCAAATAACATACTTCAAGGCCGAGAAAGCATTCAAAATTCATATTCCACACTTGGGGGCTTCTATTAGAAATTCAGTTGCTCATTCGGTGGCACATTCTCATAACATCATGCAGTCGAGCATCAAATTCAACTCCATAAACTTACATAGTCAGGTCCCCGACTAATTATCATTCAGAAGTTATTTTTCTTGCTCGAGAATTAGTTTTGATATTGAAGTTTAGGAGGCTATTGAAGTTCACGAGGTGCATTCAGAAGTTCAGGAGGCATATTCAGGAGTTATTATGCACATGCTATTAAAGTTCAGAAGTCAAATTCAGAATCTACAGCACTGAGATCTTTGCTACTACTATCCAGAACCAATAATGAAAAATAAGTTGTATGAAAATGTTTTGAAGTCCACCACTAGCTTGGTACATTGAAAAATTGGGTTCAGAAGCTAGAATGTTACTCGACAAGGTATTTAGAGGACCATAAATCAGAAGAATCAAGCACGTGAAGTTAGTAATCAGTTGCTCGGCACAGGAGGCAGTTGGTCGGCTAGCAAACCAATCAACATACTTGAAGATTATGACAAGATACAAGCTACATACTATGGCATGGCTGCATCCAAATTCCCAGGGGTGATACATAGCACACGTTCACTTGACGAACGGAGTTCCTCAAAAGAGATATTAGCAACCATCGATCAGCTTGCATCATATGTCAACCAGGAGATAGTGCACTTTATGTTGAACAAATCAAGAAGGTAGATCAAGAATTTAACGAGCACCGAGCAACGCTGCAGAATAAATACTCCATCCTTTCAGTAAACCATCGAGCATGGAGCATTGGGGGCTTCTGTTGACGCAAAAATTCTCCATCTAAGAGGACCAATCAGAAAAGGACACATGTCATCCTACGTGGAAATATTTGGCACCCGAGGAGAGTTGTTCAGTACCCGAGGAGAGTTAGTCGGCACCCGAGGAGAGTTGGTCGACACCCGAGGAGAGTTGGTCGGCATACCAACCAGGAAGATCAAAGGATAACTATGCATTTAATGTGCATTAATGAAGATGACAGCGCATTTAATGAGACTTAATGTACATTTATACTGTATTAATAGATGACAACACATAGCATACCAAGCAATTCAACAATTAGATTCATTAAATGTAGACATAAATGTCTACATACAATGAATCTCTTTATCTCCCATCACTATAAATACATGTATTCCCTTAAACAATGGGGAGAGAACCAAGAAACACCATACACAAGATACACATCCTTTCTCTCTCTACACCTTATGGTGCTATTGTAAACCCCTGGGAATAAAATAACAGTGGATGTAGGCTTTAGTCATATCCAAACCACTTTAAAAATCTTTATCTCTCATGTGCTTGATTGGATTGTTTTTATCTATTTATCTGTGATCATAAAAACGGGATTCGGTCCAGTTTTATGCATCAACAGGCTGTATTTGGGTTTCAAATTGGATCGCGGCTTTTGTTAAGCGGTTAAACTGAGTTAGAGAGGATCTCGGGTCAACAAGGGGTTGAGCAGTTAGTTGGGTCACCGAAGATGTATGAAATCGTCAGAGTGGATGGGTCACGGGTTATGGATCGCCGAAACTAAGCTGGAAATGGGTATGAGTCAAGTTTGAGGTAATTGGGTATAAGGAGGTGGATTTAAGGTACGGGTTTAGATGGATTAAGGTAAGAGAAGGTATTGTATTAATGAAGCTTCTGGTTATGGAGGAAAGAGAAATGTGAGGGTGTAGGTGATGATGAATTGATGGAGAGAGGAGAGAGAATCTGATTTGGTTGTTGGGTGTGAGGGGTTTGGTGTGTGTGAGGTGTATGGAATGTGGGGTGTAGGTTAAGGAGTGAGTTAGGTGTATGGGTGTGTATGAAAATAGTGTGTGTGTAGGTACTTTATTATATAAAATAGAAAATATGTATATATATATATATATATTCCACGCACACAACACAAACACACATATCTAAAATATAAAAAGACTCATTATAAAATATAAAACAAAGAACACTAAAAAAATATTATAAAGAAAACATTGAACACACAATTAAATATATATATAGAGACAGACACTGACATGAAGACACACATGTTTTATATATTATTTACATAAAATAATAAAATACTAAAAATAAAGGCACTAAAATAAAACGTGCGTTAGGCTCATTTAATCATATCATTCCCACGTTTGATGTACTTGACCACTTATTTATAGCAATTGCCTCAAATTAAGCTTGTTTGACACCGTAAATGCTTATTGACTTAAAAAATAAACAAATACCAACATAATCCAATTTTACCGAGAATTAGCAAATAAAAATGATCTATTAGGGGTTTTATTTAAACACTTTTGGGTGATTATCACTACGAGTGAAAGGGATCTTAGTGTATTATTATCAGTGACAATGTTATATTGTTCTACGAGTTATGTGGAATGAATGTTATACGATTAGTCTTGGGACTTAAATGCTTACGTTTTTAGTTATGCCTTGAGTAGAATAGGCAAGAATGGATATGATGACCTTAGAACAAGTGGGATAAGTGTCGGTCGGACGCTATGAGCGTAAATGACTCGCATTTAATACTATTACATAAGTTAAGCTATTTCTTGTTTATTTATGGGATCTAAACCATGTTATTTCCCAAAACTATTTTTCAGGTATGCAGTAGTTGCAGGAGCATCGATAAGGGGATCAATTGTTGGGTTAGCCTTATCCAGTGATTAGAGCAAAAATAGTGGAGTTGTTTATCATCGTATATTAAATCGTTAGACCTTTCGCTTTTCAATTTTGTTGTTCAAAAACATTTATATTGTGGACTCTTATTTCGTATATGTATTATGGAGATTTACTTTATTCAGTTATCCAGTGACATTATTTTTTATTCAGTTTATTGGAGGTGTGTACCTATATCTTGTTTGATTCACACCTTTTATATATTGTCGTGGATAGTTTTAGATTTCCCGAGTTGTTCATTAATTTATGGAATTATATAAATTGTTCAACATCCTCTATCATCAATGTTGAGGTTTGGCCACCCGAGTCGTGGGATAATAGAAGATATTAAAAAGAGTCACCTATCATTTTTTGTATATATTAAGAATACATTAAATGAATGGCCAAGATCAACACATGAACATTATCGTGAAATTTGATTAGTTGATTATGTCTAAAAAATAAAAGTGGACTATTAATTCATGACAATCCAACAAAGAATAATTGACTCTTAATTCGAGACGGAGGGAGTAATATTTTATGAAAGCTTGACAAATAAGTCATGTCTACATATGTCATCCCTCAATTAGTCCCATTAAAAGAAAATTTTCTCACCAAGTCCTATTTCCACAATCAGTAAATATTTACAACATGTTTTCTAATGGTACGTATTGAAAAAATAGTACTTTCTAATGGATAGGGGTGGACAAAAAAATATTGGCCCGAATGGACCAAAACAAACCTTAAATCAAGGTTATTTTGACTGGTCTCACACTCTATCCAAAAAATTAAATATCGATTAAATTGGTTCCGTTTGCGACCCTCTATAAAAAAAATGATTTGGACCGGACCGGACCGATTCCCCAATATATATATATACAAAAAGTAATATTAGTTATTGATTCATTTTTTTAAATCAATGCATCTAATTTATGAATTTAGTTTGGAACATTTATATATATCATTTTTTTTGAATTATTGTATTTATATGTGTGTGAAAAATAGAAAAATCTTTTACCTAAATAAAAAAAATGGCCATGACCAAATTTAACTCGGACCAAGCTGAAACAAATCAGACCAATTTAGTATTAATCGATTTAATCAGTCTGATCTCAATAAAAAAAAATAGGACCAAATAATTTGATTTGGTTTGAAAATAGGCAAAATTTGGGTTGGACCATGCCCGCGCTACTAATGGGAATTGTTAAAATAGAACTTGTTAAAATAGAACATATTTAACTACACAGTTGAACCTATGGGTAAGGATGACAATTCGTGTTTTTGAGTTAGGTTTAGGGCGGACTTGACACAACAAGTTTTTTTTGTATACAAACACGATACAACACGACTAACACAATTTCTTGAATTTTATGTTCATTACACAAACATAGGCACGATAACCCAAATAAAAACTAGATTGACACGATAAAACATGATAATACGACTAACAAAATTCATTATTTTAACTCGAATACAACAGGATACTACTTCGATAAAAAAGAACCCGTCACGTACTCTAGAGATCCTGTCAATCATTACGTGTCGTGCTTTTCTTGTCGTTTTGAAAAGAACAGTTTTATTTGTACATAGAATTCATACATAATCGTACGTATAAAGTGATGTGTCATATTTATATTGATTCGTACTCAACATATGGATCAATATAGACATGATACATGAATTTGTATGAATCCTAGGTAGAAATAAAATTTTCCTTTTTAAAATGATTTGCCACCGGCTTACATATTCTTCCCCTTCCAATTTAGCTCGTTATTTTCTTGATTTGTTGTAAAGTGCCAAAGACCCGCAAACTAACGCACATATACAAAGGTACATGATTATAAATCTCTCATTATTCCCATTATTATTTACATTTCTTTTATTTCTTTGTATCAAGCAACTTGCTGTTAACTTGTTATTGAGTTTCATCATTTTCTCTAATCCAATCACAATGTTTGATCTCAAATTGAGCATAATTTGAAGCCCTAACCATAAATGCATTGCTACTAGTTGTTATTTTGGTAGACACATGTATATGTAATTGGCGTTTATTTAAGAGAACAATGCTATATGTATGAAATTCCTCATGTTCATTTAAGATTAACATTACATACACATGTATATGTAGGGATCTTGAGTATTTAGTCCCTTTTTTCAAGATTTATTTGTAGTCACTCCCATGTTTTTATTTTTTTAGTTGTTGATCCTATTGTAACCACTACGGAACACGTGTCATTCTTTGCAAAAAGGAAGAGACACGTTTACAAAATAGTTGTGAGCAATTTTGAGTGATTATGGGATGAGAGTAGAACAAATAATAGGAGATGGGACTAAACCCAAAAAAACTAGTATATGTTATCTACATGATTAATTTGGAAAGTGAAAACTTTTGTTAAAAAGTTTGATTTTGAAACGGCGACTATTAATTTGGGGCGGAGCGAGTGTATTTTTTAGGCAATATCATGCGTGGATCCAAAATTAGTTTCGTGTCTCAGAGTAGGTCAAATGTTTTTCTTTGTTTTTCGATAGGCCTAATATTATTTGTTTATTGAGATTTAGTATAATGGAGTATAGAAATAAGAGTGAGAACATACAATGGACAATTAAATTTCATACATATATTATTTGATCATTGCAAAGGCTTATTGTCACTTGAGAAATTAATAAATCACATTCCCATTATAAGATTAACAATAAAATCACAAAATTCTAATGGATTATGATAATGAACCTTTTGAAAAAAAAAGGTAGTAAATGAAATAAAATAGTGTAACCTAATTAAATGATGTTAACATAAATATGTTATATTATATAAAATTATTTATTTATTTATTTGTATATTCAAAGTTTGGGCTTCGGCCCAATTCGGGCTTGGCAAGGTTTGGCTCAAGCTCGGATTGAAATTCATTCGGGCTTCAAATTTTGGCTCAACCTCAGCTCGGCTCGGCTCAAACTAAAATAAAGCTAAGTTTGCTTAGCTCATTTTACAGGCCTATATGTAGACTACATAATGTAGTTTAAGAAATATCAATCTGTTGTAAGTAAGGTGTGATGAAAGATATTTGTACGGATAATAAATTTGTCCCAGACCATAAGGATTGTTGCATATAATTATTTTGGGACGAGAATTATTTCATGCTGAAATGTATTATTACATTTGTAATTTATCTGTAGGACCTATCCATATAAATGTTTTTTTAATAACTTTGAATATGAGAAACTTTGGTTATTTAAGGTTTGACCCACATTAATGTATTATAGTTGAGTTTAACCTTGCCCCCCAAAATGACTTTCAGTGACACTAAAGGTATCGTGTTTTCTTGACAGTTTTTTCATTATTAAAAGTGAACATGGTGGGGTTACGATTCTCTGTTCATTACAGTCTAAAAGAGAATTTTTAAACAAACCCAAACAACTCATACCACACATACCTATTTTCATTACACTCACCAACATTTAAACACACTCTCCTTTAATTTTTTTTATTAGCTATACCAACTACAATTCTCCACTGTACACCACACCCATAAATCTAGGAATGACAAAGTATTCCGCAAGAATTTTAAGTAGAATTTACCACTAGTATCTAGCTACTCACATTGATGTTACATGTAGTATAGCCTTTGGAGATCCTCGTTGCATCAATTTATAGTGCATAACTATTTATCCATGCTGCATGTGGAATAGTAGAGCCTTTGTAGGTCAACATTTCATTTTTATATATTGCATAACAGGCTTTGTATGTTATGAGTGTATCACTAAGTTCTCCTTTAGAAGAAACCTTTATTCAGGGTTCGATACATGCATTAATTGGTGCTTCAGGTTGAGATTCTAAGATTTGTTATCTTCAATGCCAATCTACCCGTTTGTCTTATTGATTGCAATAATTTTTCCACATCTGGATAAATCATTTCTACTTATTTTCTCCTTCAAAAGAAACCTTTCTTTAGGGTTCGATACATGCATTAATTGGCGCTTCAGGTTGAAATTCTAAGATTTGTTGTCTTCATTGCTAATCTACCCATTTGGCTTGTTGATTGCAATAATTTTTCCACATCCGGATAAATCATTTCTATTTGCTTTCTCCTCAATTTGTTTATCGCCTCCCAAGCATCTAAATTCCCTCCAAAAATAAGCAAAAAATTGTCGTTATCAACTTATTATATATTGTAGAGCTCTGGAATTTAACCTGGACTGTTGCAACTGTTTCTTCAAAGGGATTGAAGAGGTCAGTTACAACACATTGACACCATCGCTTCTCAATTCATTCACCGAACAACAGTACACTGCACGGGCATGACGTGCCACTTCCCATCCCATTTGTGTCCTTTCTGACTCTTTAAAATTAATTACAACAATTTTTTACATTGCTATCAAAGCCTTTTCACCCAAATTGATTTTTTACAACTTAAGAACTTTTTACTGAAGGGGCGACGCGAGATGAAGACTCCAATGATGAACTCGGCGAATGTGACTCCGTAGATTGGAACACCCACATGCCTGTTGCTACCTCGCAATGGATATACGTCCCTCTAGAACACCCACATCAACTAATAACTCCGTAAAGATATCCAATACCTCTAACTCGCAGTATTGACATTTCATCTGAATGGGGAAATTCCAAACAAGTTATTCACCAACAGAGGACACATAATCAGGACACATAATCAGCTACAATGCAATCCGAATGCATCACTAGTTGGTAAATATTTGGAAACTAAGCTCCTAAAAGGGCGTTGTTGCACGAAATGTCTGCCCAGAATCTCACCCTCTCTTTCCATCACCGACCTAAAAGATGACATACCTACTGAAGTCCTTCCACCCATGTCTATTTCCCTCCCCAATTCATGATCATAGGGCACCAAGTCTCTGTCTCCCTTCAACCAGAACGATCTAAACCAAATATAGCTTTAATCACCCTCCTTCACAATCTATCATCTCCACAGCCATTTTCCCAAAAGAGTGATTAGAAAAATGCATATCACTAATACACAAACTCCCTTGTTTCAGTGGGGGACAACGATCCTCCTAGGAGATATTTGTTCTCCTAACCACACCCAAGCCACTGAAAGTGGGATGATGCTGTGGTATTCACGTCATTCGCTCGTTGAGTTATTGTTGGCCTTTATTCCTTTTTATGGCTATTCTGTTATTTTTTCCATACTAGTATTAGATTTATTTTTCCAAATATCTTTTGTATGTTGTAATCCTTATTCCTAAAGGGCTAAGTTCTAGAGTTTTTTCCTCTTTTATTGTGTTTCCCATAGTGTGTCCTGATATGTGCAAATTGAAGGGTCTAAATATACCTTTGGGGATTAGTGACGTGCTCAAAGTTATCGAAAAAAATGTTGTACCTTAGACAGACACCCTAAGATATAAACACTTCTACACTCCTCATTTGGGGTCATTACATTTGATATATATATATACAGAGAGAGAGAGAGAGAGATTATTGTATTTGTGCTTGCTCGCTCCTAGTTATTGCTAAACATAAATCTTATTAACTTTACATGGCACCCGAGAAATTGCATCTGATTCGATTGGAATGTACCTTAGAGAAGACCATGAATGCCTGATTGTTGAAATGAGTCAATCTCTACACCCCCAGACCATCGGGATAACACCGCCTGCGATAACTGTTTCCATCGCTACTTCCGGATCCAGTTGAGGCTTACCTTAATTGTCAACCCTCCCATTGTCCCCTTGTTACAGTCGCAGCCTATCCAAAGGGCTTGCAACATATCCCTTATCTAGGTGGTGTCCTAAGGCTTGTCAAGGAGAGCTTTGCCAAGGATGAAAACGTGTGGGGGAGGGTGGGGGGGGGGGGGGAGTGGTTTCGCCGAAGGCAACCGACATGGTGGGAGGCACCTTGGCCTAACAATGGTATTGACAATTATAGAATAGAGGTGATAGCTTGGCTAGTGGTGCCCAGCGACCTCTAACTCGACGACGATTCTCGATAGAGGAAGGGACCAACCCTTAGTGAAAAGTATACCCCAATTGACCTCGAACAGACCTACAACCCTCGGTTTCGAGTAGTAATACCATTTTGGTGGAGGGGGGCTTTAATAAAGCTACTTTGGGTTCCTCTCTACACTTAGTCTACAATTCAACACCTTTTGATCTAAGATTCATCGATAAGGACCAAGGAAGGAGAATCCTAGAGTGGGTGCAACAACCCCCATCCCGTAAGATTGTGTTTGGTGCTTTCGTGGGTACTGAGTTTGGTGATGAGATATGTCATGATGCAAATTTGGTGCCATGACATGCCATTCAGCCAATGAGGACATTGAGTGCCTGGGGAGAGAGGAATGGAGGTTGAAGTGCTCTCAGTTTGAGGACTTGAATCCTAAAGTACTATCCTACATTCCCTTAGATTAACGTACACATTTCAAGTATTACGAGGCTGGTCATGAGATGGACGGCTGCCCTTTGCGTGACTTCCACGGCTGGAGGACACCCATTGAGGCCTAGCGTCCCCATTTGGGTGGGAGGAGGCCATGTGTTCTGGATTGGGTAGAGATATATGATGGGGATGAGCTAGGAGGTGATGAGTTGGATCAGAAACATTTTGACCATGGACCAAGCCTTGCATATTTTAGCGAAGAGTCTTCATGTGGACATTTGGGTTGAGATGTCCGCATTTGATTGTTGGATGAACCCCAACGCCTTGTAGACTGGCTCGATTCTATCGAGAAAATATAAACATATAAGAATTCGAGGGGTGTAGTGCGTATGACTAGTGGCAACGAAATTTCAAGGCGTGGTGGAATGAGTAGAAGAAGGCGAGCGCCTAAGGGTTTGGAGTGCGTGCGTTCATGGGCAATGATGAGGCAGTTACTCCGAGTGGCCTTCATTTCGCATTCATATCTTTCAGACCTATTCACCCAGCTTTAATCGTTGTAGTAGTTTCCCTCCCTGTCTGTTCTTAACTATACGGAAAGTATTAGTATTTTTATTCCGAGCCAGATTAGATGAGGATGGTCTTCCTATCGGCAAAGCTGGGAGAGGGAGATTGACATACACGAGGAATATTGTTGGGGGTGTCGCATCCTTAGCTTATTAAGCTGCTTTTAGCGTTTATTCCTTTTATGATTATTCTCTTCTTCTTTCCACACTAGTATGCATTCAAAATTTTAATATGATGTAAGCCCTATTCTATAAAAGGGTTAGGTTCTAGAGTCTTTTACTCTTTTAATGTGTTGCTCCTCGAGACACACCTCATAGAGAGATTTTATTCTAATTTGTAGTTTTGCTTCTGTTCCAATTGTCGATATACGAAAAAATTTCTCGTAAGTTTTTCCAATCAATTTTTAACTGAGGTTGGTAGAGAAAGGATAAAACAAAAGTATGTAGGCGAATTTGATAGAGTTCTTCCAATCAACTCTAACCTCCCTCCCTTGGATAGGTAAGCCGTCTTCCAGTTGATAAATCTTCTCTATGGCCTTGTACTTCATGACCAAAGTAATACCCAGTTAAGTGCACGAAAAGTAGCCCATCCCACAACCTAAAATATTAACCAATGGGTCTCGGTTCAAACAGACATATCACACTTTCAGGAATTGATAATTGAGTCCACTTCAATGCACATCAAAATCATTATGATTATCCTCAGCTCCTCCACCTCCGCATCACTGAAAACAACATTATCATCAGTGAACAATAAATGGGAGATGGCTACAGGTGAGATCGCCAAAAAAAAAAAACTCCAAGTTGCCTTGAGAACTGCCTGAGCCCCTTGGAACTCATTAAAACCCTCCAGGGCTGCCATTAATCTAGACAAAAAATCTCATCGTAGATATACAAGCTTGGATTCATCTCCTCCACTGACGCTACTGAAAATGTGTCTCAGAAATGCGTTCACTCTAGGCTCAAGTGCAAGCCTGTCGCTCAAGTAATAATTCGACAAGTCGGGTATCGATCCTTAGGGAAAAAGGATAACATAGTTGTAACGATGGGAAAAGATGAAGGAACCCTAACTCTGACTCTAAAAGGAAAGAAAAAATGATTTGGCTTTGAGAATGGATTACGACTAAATGCAATTGTGGAATTATGAATAAATGCAACTACACTAATTTACCTAAAATATGATTAAAAATTGATTCGAAACTTTTGAATATGTGATGGGAAAATAGGACGGGAATACAATTCCCCAACCCTAGTGGATTATAGTTATAATATTAATCGTAAATTTAACTGATTAAATTGACCCAGAATTTAGTACTCCCAAGCATTACGTATACGAGGCTCAAGCCCGCGTCATACTTAATCTGAGGATGAGTAAATCGGTATCGTGATAGTAACACTAAAATTGCATTCTAAATCATCACGGTTACCCAGAGGCAAACGAGATATAAAGATCTACAATGGTTATGTTCCTACGCAATACGGTCGTATTCAATCACTAAATTCAGAGGATTAATGTTATACATGTACAATTAACATATCAGGCTGGGTTCATATATTTTGGCCTTAGAAAATCTAGCCTAGCATGATGAAAGTGATAAAAACAGTGATTGATGTGCGGGAAGTCATAATTACTCTAAAGAAAATTGTGAATAGATGTAGAAAGGAATTAAGAAAAAGAAATAACTCACTAAAATCACCTAAGCAATAATTGCAGCAATGAATAAAACTGGTAATCACACGAACTCTGAATAAATCTTCAATCCTTGAATTAAAATTGTTAATTGCAGCTAAACTAGGGTTTCTGGAGAAAAAAATAAAAACTAACTATTATTCTCCAAAAATCTCCGTCCTAATAATAATGATAAAATGGGTTTTTATACCCTCCATGAAAATAGGAATTTCAGCTGAACTAGGACTCTTCTAAGATTTGCAAATCTCGAGGGTCGGACCGGTCCGAGCCTTATGCGGACCGATCTCCCTCCAAGGCAGATCGGTTCTTTTTATTTTTGGGCTGACCGGCCCGAGGGCGGACCGGTTCTTTTTATTTTTGCCTTCTTCGGTTTGCTTGTGATCTGGGGTCTTCTGGAGTTTGGCAAAGCGGACCGGTCCGGGGTAGGGGAGGACCGGTCTGGCTATTTGACTTTTTAGCTCAACTTTGACTGCTCACATCTTTTGTTTCGGGATTCCGATTGAGGTGTCGTTTCTTCATATGTGCTTGTGAAAGAGATCTCTCCAACTTCTCTTTAGGTACCTCATCCAAATTTTGGGTTGAAATTACACTTCTGCCCTTGTGACTTTCCTTCTTTTCTTTCTTGATTCTTCCGGTTTCCTTCTTCCATTTCTTGACATCAAATACCTGTAAAAACACTACGAAATACCAGAAACTCCGTGTACTCATTAGGATCAGTCAGTAGCAAGATTATGAGATAAAGTCAACTCAATTACGTTGTTCGAGGTGCTAAAAGTAACTAAATCAAGGGATAAATTAGGAAGAATTTATGCCTAATCAAACCCCCCTAACTTAGAACTTTGCGCATCCCGAGCAATGTAAAAGAATCCTAGCCAGGCTCAATTCTTGAAAACATGTTATTGGGATAGAATACCTCTTTCGCGGGCAAGCGATTGCATTTTGCGTATGCAACAAGCCCATAAACCCCTAGGTTGCCCTAGTAGGACGAGTTGTGTCTCGTGAGGGTTTGCAGAGAATATACCCATAAAATTCGACTCAACGAAAATTCAAAATATTCAAAAATTGTGTAATTCAAACTTTTCCAAAAAATAGTCATCATCAAGTCATATTTACAAGTCTCAAACTGTAGTGTGTGTGTGCGAAGCCGGAAATATAACCGCCAAATTCCACCGATTGATCATTACGTTACTTATCTAAAAATTCGTTTTGATTTCAATTTCTCACGGAATGCTCTCACAAATGAATCTCTCGGAATGTGGCTATTCTCTCGGTGTGCGTGATGTAAAGAGTAAATGTAATGGATGCAAGATCACGCATACAAATAGAAAGACGGAAATTTCATGGTGGAAGGATCTCATCAACGGATCACGGTTTTAAAAATGGGAACATTGCCTATTTTTCCGCGCATTCAATCACTCTTATTATCTTTTGGTATATTAGCTCTCCATGCGGTAATGAATTTCATAATTTAGACTCGGTTAGAACTTTTTCAGGTTTTAAGGTATATTGGGTAAAATGAAAGAGGTAAGGAAGGTTAGAGTTGGAAAATCAATATATGATGTCCGTTTGTGCTTTTTCCGAGCGATTGCTCATTTTTTCTTCTTTTTCTCTTTTTTCTGTTTTTCACTTCTTTTCTTTTCTTGCTATTTTTTTTGAGCATATCTATTTTTTCTTGCCCCTTTATATGAACTTTTCGGACTGAAATTCTGAATTTTTCCATTTTTTACAATTCCGAGCTATTTGGGTTTTTCGGGTTGTCAAACGAAAGGGAAAATTTATTTGGCTCAATTTGGGTTGCAAAAGGGGTGATTTTTCGCTACTTTTTCTGGCCAATATTTTTGGGTGACGAACGAAGGCCTACTTCATTGTCCAAAATACCAATTGCGTTACCATATGCGTTTCGAGATGAATTTATGTTTAGAGATCAATTTTGCACGTTTTTCAAAGCAATATTACACAAAATTTTCAAAACCGATCAAAATGAAAGGATTGAGATCATCGATAACTTTTTAGGCACTGAAAAGAAACTTTGAGTTAAAAATTAACTCGGATTGATTTAAAACTTACAAAAAATGATAGGCTCGAATCTCACCGAGTTTTGTTAATCTCCACACTTATTCGTTAAGTCGTCAATTTTCACTGAATTTCCGTCTTTGGTCAATTTCGACTTTGTGTATGTTGAATTTTTACAACTTGAGACTTTAAAACGACTTTTAATGATATTTTTGAAGAATTTGAATTCCAATTTTTATTTATTTTGAACAAAAATATTTTTGGATTTTTCAAAATTTTATGATTTTTTTTTGGAAATTTCTGGGCATTTTGAAAATTTGTGAAGTTTTAGAAATACGCACTTGTGCCCCCTAACTTTGACTTTTGCATTGTCCTCAAGCAAAAAGGATTAAAATCTAAATAAGGCAAAATAATAGTGCGATAAATAAAACAAACAAATGGAGAAAATGCAGTTTTTATTACAAATGGACTGTGTTACAAGTGCAGGGAAAAGCATACAAATGTGAACAGGAAAAACACTAATAAAAAAAACTGCGGGAACCACTACAAGCTTCACTGGGGCGGGAGACGGGAAGAACCGGGCGCGTCGGGGCCATAGGGGTAATGGTAATAGGAGGGCAGTGGCTCTTTAGGATCCCTTAGGCAGCGATAGATGTCCGCTTGTAAGTGGAGAACTATGCTCATGTCGCGCTCGTAGTTGGTCTGAAAGGTGTTGAAGTTCATTTCAAGAGCCGACATGCGGTCCGATAGGTCAGTTCCCGCCCACTCGAAATCTGGGTCGTCCGCCGACTCCTCGTTAGGACCGATATCCCCCATCTCGACATCCTCACTGGCTGCCCCTTCATCTTCCTCGCTCTCGCTCGAGGCAGTCTCTTCCTCACTATCACCCCCCCGCCTAGCCCGGAGGACAGCTAGATGTTTGACGCTCTTGGTGCGGGTCCCTTGTCCAAAAGGATCGAGAATGTGAGTATGGTCGATCGACGCCGCTATGTCAGCATCCTTAAGGATGGAAGTGATCAAACGGGCATAGGGAAGTGGGGTGGGGCCCTTCTCATCCAAGGACGCGTTAATGATATCCGCGTATAATGTTCGGCCCAAATGGGTGGAAGTGTGGGGGTCAAAGAGGTGATACGTCAAAGTGGCTTGCCGAGGCCGCATGACGGAGTCATTGGACATTTGCAAAATATTGGCGAACACAATCTGAAATGTGAGGCACGCTTTCTCATTTAAGCATCCAACTGCGACGGTTTGCCCCATCCAAGGCACATTCGGTGCAATTCGGGCCATGAAAGTATTCTTGTCGACCGGGGAGACGTTTTGAGGATAGGTAAATTCGTGAACATCCGGGACGTCATACTCGGCTAACTTGGCCATGAGAAGACCTAAAGAAAATGGGATGACAGTCCCATCCACGTAATCTTGGGCCTCGAATTGGCCCGTCCGAACTAAGGTGCCATAGAAGGAGCGGACTTCGGTTGCCCAAATTGCTTCATAGGGTTGGTTGAGGAATCGTCACCAGCCCCGAGCCATGAATAGGGCGGTGACGGAGTTGGGCAGCCCTTCCCATTGGACAACGCGCTCCATATGGAGTTTGCGGACCAAATCAAAAAATTGATTGCACCATCGCTCCTCTTGGCGGGAGCGGAACTCACCGTGACCGGAGGGCTGGCTCTCGGTGGAGTCATATTTGGTAGGGGAAACACGGGGAGCCATTTAAACATAAGGGATTTGTTTTTGCTAGGAAAGCTAGAGAGGGAAAAAAGTGGATTTGTGTTGGAGGTGTGAAGAGAAAATGAGGGATGGGGGTGTATTTATAGTGGAAGAGGTGAGGGGAGGGGTTGGAATTAGAGGGAAAGGGTTTGGAGGGAAAAGGGGGTGGATTTGGGAGGGAAAGGATGGGGTTGGGAGGAGGTAAAATGGATTGGAGGGAATGGATGGGATTGGGGGGGGGGGGGGGGGAAGGGGTAAAAATAGACTTGTAGAAGGCGGATCGGTCCGGGGTAGGGGCGGACCGGTCCGGGTCTTTGACTTTTCAAACATTCGCCAGGTGGACCGGTCCTTTTTAAAATTAAAGAAACCGGTCCGGGGGCGGATCAGTCCAGCCATTAAAGGAACCGGTCCGGCCCCAGGGCTTTTGGGCTGGATTTTTCCCGACTTGGTTTCAATCCCATTTCTCCGAAAATTTTCACTTTCACAACATACTCTCTATCAATCTGGACTAAAACCCTCTCGATTTCGCTGGTCAACACCCTTTGACTCAAAATTCCAGAAACACACGAATGATTTTCTCGAATGAACATAGTCCTAACGACTCTCACTACTCACATGACTCTCACAACACACACGACTCTCACCCCATACGCGTCGGGGGTGCAATGACCTCGCTGCAACAGCTCACTCTACCCCGTAAACGGGGTCCGGCAACCAGACGGTGTCGACTTCTTCTGCACACGCCTCTAGATATGGCTTTAGGCATTGTCCATTCACTTTGAATGTATTTCCCCCTTTTAAATCATCTAATTTAGCTGCTCCATGGGGGAAAACATTCTTCACGACAAACGGGCCAGACCATCGTGACCGCAACTTGCCCGGAAAGAGGTGAAGCCGAGAATTGTAGAGAAGAACTTTTTGCCCGGAAAGAAACTCTTTTCGTCGAATGATGCTATCATGAGCGAGTTTCATCCTTTCTTTGGGAATTTTGGCATTCTCATACGCATCATTGCGTAGTTCTTCTAACTCATTCAATTGAAGCATGCGGGCTTCATCGGCCTTGTCCATGGCATAATTCAATTGCTTAATCGCCCAATACGCCTTGTGTTCGAGCTCAACGGGAAGATGGTAAGGTTTGCCATACACAAAGCAGAAAGGGGACATGCCGAGTTGATTCTTATATGCAGTACGATAGGCCCATAGAGAATCGTTCAATCTAAGGGACCAATCTTTCCGGGTAGGATTGACGGTCTTTTCAAGAATGTTCTTGATTTCCCGATTCGCTACTTCGGCCGGTCCATTCGTTTGCGGGTGATAAGTCGTTCCAACCTTGTGAACGATGCCATACTTTCTCATGAGCTTCGCGAATGGCCTGTTGCAAAAGTGCGCGACATTATCACTAATTATCGCATTTGGAGCACCGAAGCGTGAAGGTATGTGTTCCTACAGGAACTTTATCACCACTTTGTTGTCATTCATCTTGGTAGCTATAGCTTACACCCATTTAGAAATGTAGTCTACCACGATAAGGATGTATAGGAAACCAAAGGATGGGGGGAAAGGGCCCATGAAGTCAATACCCCAACAGTCGAAGATCTCAATGATGAGTATGGGTGTAAAAGGCATCATGTCTCGTCGAGTAATGGCTCCCATCCGTTGGCACCGATTGCACGATTTGCAAGCATCATTTGCATCCCGATATATTATGGGCCAATAGAGGTCGCATTGCAGAATTTTAGCGGCCGTTTTTTTCGTCAAAAAGTGGCCTCCACAGGCTTTCGAATGACAAAACTGGATGACCTTCGGGATCTCGTCATCCGGTACACATCATCGGATGATTTGGTCGGTACACTATTTAAAAAGGAAGGGATCATCGTAAAAGAACATGCGCGACCAAGTAATAAACCTCTTCTTATCTTGCGGTGTCCAATCGAGAGGGACGGCTCCCGTGACAAGATAGTTCGTTATATCTGCAAATCAGGGATACGAAGAGGTAGCAAAAAGTTGTTCATCCAAAAAGTATTCGTCTATGGGTACGGAATCGCTAGGTACATCGGACGAAAGCCGAGATAAATGGTCGATAATGACGTTTTCTATTCCTTTTTTATCTTTAATGGAGAGATTGAATTCTTGTAGGAGTAGGATCCACCTTATGAGGCGCGGCTTGGCATCTTTCTTTGCAAGTAGGTATTTCAAAACCGCATGGTCGATGAAGCAAGTAATGGGAGAACCAATGAGATATGATCGGAATTTATCAAGGGCAAAGACTACCTCTAGCAACTCCTTCTCCGTGGTAGAGTAGTTGAGTTGAGGTTCGGTAAGGGTCCGGCTAACGTAGTAGATGACATGAGTTTGCTTATCTTTTCATTGGCTCAAAACAGCCCCGATTGCATAATCGCTAGCATCACACATAAGTTTGAATGGTAAGGACCAATTCGGAACTTGCATGATGGGAGCGGACACAAGCATGTTTTTTAATTTTTCAAAAGAGCTTTGGCATGCATCCGTCCACTCGTAGGGGGTGTCCTTCATGAGTAGGTTGCTTAAGGGTCTAGCGATGGCACTAAAGTCCTTAATGAACATTCGATAAAACCCCACGCGACCCAAGAATGAGTGCACGTCTTTAAGCGATTTAGGTGGGGGAAGATCAGTAATGACGTCTATCTTTGCCCTATCAACCTCTATTCCCTTGGATGATACTATGTGGCCAAGAACTATTCCCTCGGTGACCATGAAATGGCATTTCTCCCAATTCAGCACTAAGTTCTTTTCCACACATCGGGCAAGTACTTTTTCCAGTTTTTCTAAACAATGATCGAAAGAGGTGCCAAAAATGATGAAATCGTCCATGAACACTTCGAGTCCTCTTACGATCATGTCGCTAAATAATCTCAACATGCACCTTTGAAAGGTCACGGGTGCATTACACAAGCCAAATGGCATACGTTTGTAGGCAAACTTTCCAAAAGGACAAGTGAAGGTCGTCTTCTCCTGGTCAAGTACATCCACCTCAATTTGGTTGTATCCGGAATAACCATCAAGGAAATAATAATAATAAGGGTGGCCCTCAACTCTCTCAATCATTTGATCGATAAATGGCAAGGGGAAATGGTCTTTCCTAGTTCTTGCATTGAGTTTCCGGTAATCAATGCAAACGCGCCACCCGGTGGTGGTACGTTGGGGAACGAGCTCTCCCTTAGCATTCTTGATCACCGTCATCCCTGACTTTTTCGGGACGACTTGAATAGGGCTCACCCACTTGCTATCCGAGATTGGGTAGATAATCCCAGCATCCAACAACTTGATAATCTCGGTTCTCACAACTTCTTTCATATTGGGATTTAGTCTTCTTTGCATTTTTCTAGAGGGTTTGATGTCCTCTTCGAGATGGATCTTGTGAGTGAAAATCAAAGGACTTATCCCCTTCAAATCAACAATGCACCAACCAAAAGCACTTTGTGCTTCCTCAGAATCTTCAATAATTTACCCTCCTGCCCTTCGTCTAGGCTAGAGGAGACAACAACAGGAAATGTCTCATCCTCTCCTAGATATGCATATTTAATACGGGAGGGGAGTTTATTCAACTAGAGGGTTGGAAATTTGTCACTGGAGGGAACCATGCGTGTATCCCTCGGAGGTAACTCCTCAAATCGAGAAACCCAATTGACATCTCTCACGTCCTCGTCCGACGCACTCTCTTCGAGTAACTCTCTCAACTCCCCAACCTCCCTCTCGAAGTCGGTGTATGTCCCCTCACTCTCATATTTTGCTGATAAATAGGACTCTAAAGCATAGCCACAGTAATTCTCCTCAAAATACTCCTCTGCTATCTCATCTATGAGACTCACCGCGTGAAGATTATCTTCCTCCCCCGTATGTTGGGCTATGTGGAAGATATTGGTTTCCAAGGTCATGTTCCCAAAGGTGAGTTGCATTCGCCCATTCCGAGTATTGATGATGGCATTAGACGTAGCTAAGAATGGGCACCCAAGGATGATGGGAACATGGTTGATCGAATTGAAGGAGGGCTCTGTGTCCCAAATGACAAAGTCTACCGGGAAGTAAAAAGTGTCAACTTGGACGATCACGTCCTCGACTATGCCTCGTGGAATCTTCACTGTTCGATCTGCCAATGGGAGAGTGACCTTTGTGGGATTGAGGTCGCCCAAGTCAAGTTTCCTATAGATGGATTCAGGGAGGATATTTACGCTTGCCCCCAAGTCAAGTAAGGATTTTTCGATTTTATTCTCTCCAATGATGCAGGATATGGTGGGTGCACCGGGATCTTTGAATTTAGGCGGGAGCTCATTTAGTAGAATGTAGCTCACGTTTTGTGCTAGAAAGACGTTCTTATTTACCTTCATCATTCTCTTCACCGTTAACAAGTCCTTGATGACTTTAGCATAAGCTGGAATTCGCTTAATGGCATCGAGGAAGGGTAAATTCAGCTTTACTTGCTTTAGCACTTCTAGCACGTCTTCACGTGGGTTTCCTTTATGGGAGGGAATCAACCTTTGAGGAAATGGTTCCGTGGAGGGTGGTTTCACTATTACCTCTGGCTCACTATCATCTTCTTTGTCACTCTCATTCAAGGGGACATCTTCGACCTCTTTCGTGCCGGGAGAAATCTCCTTGTCTTTTATCGTGTCGTGTGGGGGAGGTGATAAATCAACGACTCTCCCACTACGAAGAGTGGTCACAGCTTGACATTGCTCCTGATGTTCATTAGAGGTGTAGATAACACTAGTTTGACCTTGGGGAGGTCTTTGGCCTTGGGCAGGAAACTTGCCCTTCTCTTGGACACTCAACGAGGATTGTATTTTTGACTGACTTACATTTATGTCGCCAATAAGACGATCATATTTGGCATTGGTTACGGTCTGGCTTGCGATGAATTGATTCCTGGTATCCTCGAGCGTTCTCCGTGGTGGCGGAATATACACTCCTTGAGGTGGTGGGGCTTGCACATGTCCTTGCATGTGTGGAGCTTGTTGAAAGTGTTGTGGTGGAGGAGAGGCAACATGTCAAGTAGGGTTCATCGCAGCATGTTGTTGCCCATAACGAAAACCAGGATGGTTTTTCCATGAAGGGTTGTAAGAATTCCCATGCGGTGCATCGAAATTACCCTTAAATCCTCCTATACCACTAACTTGCTCCTGAAGCATTACTTTGTAGGCGGGTATAGTCGGGAATTCCTTAGTTGAATGACCCGCCTCACAAATCACACACGCCTTCTCGACGGGGTTTGGTATGGATACAACTGGTCCTTTTCCATATATCTCGTATAGGTGTCGAAATCCTTTCTCAAGGGTATCTAATCGACTGCCCGTCATAGAATTCTTATCTACGTGAAATAGGCCGGACGCCGACGGAGTGGTGGTCACTTGACAATTTTGATTTTGAGCATTAGGATCAGAAGTATCCCAGCATTGGGTAGTCTCAGCGACATACCTCAGGTGAAGCTCAGCATCGTGGGCGTCTAAGTCGACAAACGGACCACTTCCCATGGTTTCAACGATTTTCTTGGAGTTAAGGTTCAACCCTTTATAGAGAAAAGAAATGATTTGCGCTGAATCAAATCCATGATGGGGGTATGAAGTAACTAACTCATTGAAACGCTCGTAACATCAATGAAATGGCTCATTTTCAGATTGTCCGAATGCTTGAATTTTAGCCTTTATGGAGATTGTTCGATGTTGTGGGAAGAATTTCTTGAGAAATATAGATTGCAACTCGTTCCAGGATGGGATCGAGCTTGGAGGTAAATACCATGGCCAAGTCTTAGCTTTATCTTTTAGCGAGAAGGGGAAAAGTTTGAGGCGGATCACCTCTTGTGTGCAAGTTTGATCATTTAGGGTATCACACACATCCTCAAATTCCCTGATATGGAGATAGGGCTTTTCAGAATCTATACCATGGTAATGTGGTAACATCTGGATCATACCATTTTTAAAGAAAAATTGCTCGGCATTATACGGGAGTATAATGCATCCTGGAGTGACACTGCGCTCGGGAAATAATAATTCTCTCAGCGGGCGGTATGGGGCCTCTTCCTCATCGGGGGCTGCACTACCGTGTTGCGACATCCCCCTCTCTCTTAATGACTCGGTGCTCTCACTTGGTTTGCTCGAAGTGTGCTCGAAGGTGTGTCCTAAGAAGGAAAACAGAGTGTTATTGGAGATTGAGTGTGACGGTGTGGGAGGAGGGATCCAGAACTGTGGGGCGGTAGGAGTGTGGGGACTATCGGGGTTGTACTCAACGATTGTATTTTCGTGAATGCTGGTTGGAGTATTATGGGGTGTGGGAGTGAGTTCAGAATTTTGCATTAATGGCTTGTGAGAGATGACGGTGAATCTTTTTGTGTTTTTTTTATGTTTTTGGATTTTTGGAAATTTTTGGTCAAAGTTTTGGATTAACTCAATCTAATCCTAAGTCTACCTAATTCCCAGGCAACGGCGCCAAAAAGTTGACGCGACTGAAAATATGTCTCAGAAATGTGTTCACTCTAGGCTCAAGTGCAAGCCTGTCGCTCAAGTAATAATCCAGCAAGTCGGGTATCGATCCTCAGGGAAAAAGGACAACAGAGTTGTAACGACGGGAAAAGATGAAGGAACCCTAACTCTGACTCTAAAAAGAAAGAAAAAATGATTTGGTTTTGAGAATAGATTACGACTAAATGCAATTGTGGAATTATGAATAAATGCAACTACACTAATTTACCTAAAATATGATTAAAAATTGATTCGAAACTTTTGAACTATGTGATGGGAAAAATAGGACGGGAATACAATCCCCCAACCCTAGTGAATTGTAGTTATAATATTAATCGTAAATTTAACTGATTAAATCGACCCAGAATTTAGCACTCCTAAGCATTACGTATACGAGGTTCAAGCTCGCGTCATACTTAATCTGAGGACGAGTAAATCGGTATCGCGATAGTAACACTAAAATTGCATTTTAAATCATCATGGTTACCCAGAGGTAAACGACATATAAAGATCTACAATTGTTATGTTCCTACGCAATACAGTCGTATTCAATCACTAAATTCAGAGGATTAATGTTATACACGTACAGTTAACACATCAGGCTGGGTTCATATATCCCGGCCATAGAAAATCTAGCCTAGCATGATGAAAGTGCTAAAAAAGTGATTGATGTGCAGGAACTCATAATTAATCTAAAGAAAATTGTGAATAGATGTAGAAAGGAATTAAGAAAAAGAAATAACTCACTAAAATCACCCAAGCAATAATTGCAGCAATGAATAAAACTGGTAATCACACGAACTCTGAATAAATCTTCAATCCTTGAATTAAAATTGTTAATTGCAGCTAAACTAGGGTTTCTGGAGAAAAAAAGAAAAACTAACTATTATTCTCCAAAAATCTCCGTCCTAATAGCAATGATAAAATGGGTTTTTATACCCTCCATGAAAATAGGAATTTTAGCTGCACTAGGACTCTTCTAAGATTTGCAAATCTCGAGGGCCTGACCGGTCCGGGCCTTAGGCGGACCGATCTGCCTCCAAGGCGGATCGGTTCTTTTTATTTTAAGGCGGACCGGCCCGAGGGCGGACCGGTTCTTTTTATTTTTGCCTTCTTCGGTTTGCTTGTGATCCGGGGTCTTCTGGAGTTTGGCAAAGCGGACCGGTCTGGCTATTTGACTTTTTGGCTCAACTTTGACTGCTCACATCTTTTGTTCCGGGATTCCGATTGAGGTGTCGTTTCTTCCTATGTGCTTGTGAAAGAGATCTATTCAACTTCTCTTTAGGTACCTCATCCGAATTCTGGGTGGAAATTACACTTCTACCCTTATGACTTTCCTTCTTTTCTTTCTTGATTCTTCCGGTTTCCTTCTTCCATTTCTTGAAATCAAATACCTGAAAAAACACTACAAAACACGAGAAACTCGGTGTACTCATTAGGATCAGTCAGTAGCAAGATTATGAGATAAAGTCAACTCAATTACGTTGTTCGAGGTGCTAAAAGTAACTAAATTAAGGGATAAATTAGGAAGAATTTATGCCTAATCATCCACCTCACACCAAACCCCACCCTATTATATTGACGAGAATGGCGAGAAAGGTGGAGGGCCCAATATTTTTCATTTTTATTAATATTCTGTTTTTGTTTATAGTGGTGGCCAAATCGCTAGCACTAGCCACATAACCGCCAGCCTTGTCCATCGGGTTAGCCCCACCGAGTTGACTATTTAAGGGAGGTGGGCCCTTGGCAGCTGTGCAAGAGAAGCAGAGAAAGATGGATACCCTCGCAAGAAGACCTACCCAAGTCATCACCGCTGGTGACATAGATGGCCCCGTTCGCAGCAAACCTGAACCGACTAAGGGCATACTTGCTGCAGTTCGATTTGAACTGGCAGTTAAGAAGGTGACGAATTGTGATGAAAATAATGGAGGTTGCTATGGCGTAAGGCAGATTCAAGGACAGAAAGCAATAAAGAATTTGGTACTTTGTGATTTGTTGTTTTTTAGGAGGAAGGGATTCTTTGTTTTGCAGTGACGGGAAGCCCTTATTAAAAGTTATTTGGACACAAAGGGCCAAAAAATTTAAAGAAAAATATATTGGTCCAAAATTAAAGAGCCTATTCAAAATATTTGTTTTGAGGACTTCTTTGATATTCCCTGAAAGCTTGTGGATAAGTTTGTTGAGGAGGGAAAGAGTGACCGAAGAGAATGGTGAGAAGGGGGGAAGGACCAGATTAAATTGTCTTTTGGTAATTTCTTTAATTATCTCTATTTTTTGAAATTATCTCTTTAAAATTTATTAGATTTAAGACTATTAGTTGCCTATCTAATGGAGGCTTGTAAACTCTTCTAAGCAGTTGGACGTTGAATAACATTGAGAGAGTTGGAACTTGGAAGCCTTTATGTTTTATTTTTGTGTGTATTTCTGACGCGTTTCGGTCTATTGGAAAGACGCCTAGCCTCCACACAAACATCAAGAATCTGCCTCCCCCAAAAAATTCATTGTGTGGCAGAAGACACCATCCACCACTCGCCTAAGCCTCCTTGCTAATGGTTTGGTTAGCAACTTGTACCCACTACTTACTCTAATGTCCTGAAGTCACTGATGTCGACAACCCCTCATTTCTCAGGACGACGACAATGAAAAATAGCATTTAGGCTCTTCTCAAAACAAAACTGATTATGGAATTCATGGAACAGTGTCACAATATATTTCAATACGATGGGTGGAAAGCCAAATTCATACTGTTTTGCACCGGAGCCTTATCCCATCTACAAGAATACGATGCCTCTATGACCTCCTTTTCCTCCTCTGTAAATGGTCGCTCTATACAAAGCTCTATCCCCACCGAGGCAGTATTAACTTTAAATAATCCAAAGTAGTTCCCCAAGTGAAATTTTCTTCATAGATGTAAACGCAATGGGAAACTCACAAACACACACACACACACACACACAAACAAATAATCATAGTTAGAATATTCTCTGAAATATCATAAATCAAAACAAAGTAGTGTAGGAATGCTTATAATGGTTGGCCAAAGGCCGTTTCTATAGTAATAAGAACTAGAACACCAGAAAGGTAAGCCCTAAACCAAATCTAATATTTAAAAATAATCCTAAATAATAACTAATGATAATAAAGAAAAAAATACTAGAAATTTCTAACCAAATCGAGAAATTCCAGCAGTCCCATACACATCATTCTCCCCTCTTCAGCAAAAGCTTGTTTCGAGCATTAGGGGAACAATTGAAGATCCCATTATTACTGGTTTCTTCAACAACCGAAGAATCCCAATAGTATCTGTAATACCCCATAATTTTATTGATTTTTATTTAATGGTTTAATTGAACTAAATGAGAATAAATTTGGAAATTAATCCGGAGGTAAATACTAGCGAGATGTGAGTTGGTATTTAATTATGATGTTAGAATAAACATTTCTGAGAATATATGGTAATATATGAGTATTGAAAATATTAAAATTGTCACGAGGCAGAAATACGACAATTTGGGAAATTTAGTTGGGACGCGTGTGTCAAGAATGAATTTATTTAGATTAAAAAGTAAATTATATTTTTATCAACGAAATGTTCATTTTGAGTGCGTCAACGTGTCCAGAAGGGTCGAAATATTCAGAAAATACTAGCCGAGAGTTTAGTTTGGGTCCCGGGACACTTTTAGGCCAAACTGGCAACCCGGAATGGTATTTTAGTAATTTTAAAAAAATTAGGGATTAAAACCCACGAATTTTAGAGTTAAATTAGATATTATTAGATAGGCCACTAAGGCCATTATCAGCCAAAAGCACGAGAGTGAGCTATGGGGGTTTTTGAGAGAGGTTAGAGAGAGGTTAAAAGAGGTTCCAAACCAAACCATCTCCCATCACCATCATTTTTGAAGGAATTGTGACCAGAAAGAGGAGAGAATCAGTCTATAATCACCGACAACAAATCTGAAGAACAAACCTAAGGCAAGTGATTTGATGTTATTAGTTTCAATGAATATTTCCTCCATGTTTAGTGTAGAAACTTTATATGCTTTGAAAGTTTTGATGAAAACCCAATGTATTTGTCATAGAACTCATAAGTTTGGATAGGGATTGCATGTAGAATGATTATGGATGAAATTGGTACCCAAAACTTAACTTTGTTGATTTAAAAACGGATTAATGAAGAGTATTTAGGTGCAATAAAATTATGTGTTCATGTTCAAGGGTTTGGGGCAAGAATTGGGAATTTATGGTGATTACATGTTGATTAATAAGATTTGACCCCAAAACTATGTTAATAAATGACTTAGGGTAACCTAGAATAGTTTAACAACACAAAAACGTAATTAGTATGAACTTAGGATGGATTTGGAGAGAGGAATTTGGTGAAAATTGAAGTTGGGAAAATTCTGGGCGTTCTCTGCCATCTCGTTAGAAGACCAACCCAGGTCGTTCGAACAAGCTTCTAACGAGATTCCAGTGTCCCTTCTAACGAGTTCATAGTTCGTTCGAAGACTTTTGTTCAAACGAACTCGTTCGAATGACCTCGTTCGAACGAGATTTCAGTGACTTCTAACGATTTCACAGAATGGCCTTTTTAGGCCCGATTTTAGTTTCGAACTTTCCGTAGACTTATTTAATTGAGTGTTATTCTTTCCATATTGATTAGTGCATATAGTTGTGAGAATGGAGTACGTTGAGGATTAAAACTTAGAATTATATAATAGACCGGGTGACTTCTAGGGGTTAGGATATAAGTACTTGAATTTGCGACGTGAGAAGAGTTGATAATATATGATGTATATTTTTCGGAGACTTGTAAGTGTACTACATTAATGATGGTATAAGAATGTAACATATACCTCTATTAATATTATAAGATATCTAAGATGTGTGAATGCTTAGTATATGTGGTTATCTGTGTATAACATACCTACCATACTTGTTATCACAGGAGGTCGGCATTCGATCAGGGCCATCTAATCTTTGTGTGCCTATAGGGGGGATTTAGATTGGTACCTTGAGGACATAGGTCAGAGAATGACTTATTGGGGAGTTAATAAGTATGCTAACCATGGGAGCGTAGGTATGTGCGTGACCCATGGGATGTTAACTATGTTCGCCTCCATTACGTGTGATTGTTACTTATCGAAATGATTCCTGAGAGATTCGGAATACGTGGTCCTTATGTACGTGATGTACCGGGATTGGATAGAAAAGTATGTGTGCACCGCATCTTAGCCTAGGGGTGCCATTATTGTATATTTATGATGAGATTAAATACTGATAATTGAAATGGACTGCTTATATAGGTGTAAGTGTGAATAATTTGTATAATTTTTGTAGAGTTAAAAATGGGAACTTCTTAGTTATTATTATAACTAGTTCTGAGAAACACAAAGTAAAACTCTCAGTTTATATAAAGATTTCATGAATTGAACCTTGAATAGTATAGTAAGGTTAGGTTGTGGATTGGATTAGTTAGATAGTGGAATAACTAGAACGGGTACGAGTACGTTAGGAGTGCATAACTAGATGAGAGGTGACGAACTCATGTGAGTGCACACACTATCATGTATTTTATATTCACTGTTTAATGATATTAAACACTTGCTATATTTTAAACTATTTTCACAATCGGGATCTAACCCGTTTGCTTTCAAATCCATTTTTCTTGTAAAAACTTTTTAGGTGCCCAGCCACAAGGACACCAAGCTTAGGAGTTCCATTCCAGTGACGTGCTGTAGCTGCTGTGGAAGTTACAGAACCTCGATTGTAGACGCCTCCACTTTCTACCTTGATTCCATTTCAGACTTATTTATCTGTAGGTCATGTCGCCACTTTTCTTTTAGAGACATCTTATTTACTCAGTTCTATTTCAGTTTTGGATTTAATTAATTAGTAATTCAGACTTGAATTCGGTTTTATTCAGTATTCGGATTATTCTGAGGAGTATTCCTCCAGATTCATTTTATTCCATTGATTATTCTATTGTGACTGTGATGTGGTTGTGGTATTAGTATTTCATAATTTAAATTGGTTGTATGTTAATCTAATTTAATTAAAATTGACAGCTCACTTTTTAAATATTAAGTGGCTAGTAATTGTTAAAAAAATATTTTTTTTTCGACAGTGATGCTATGAACTGAACCAACTTGACATTTTGTATTAAATTGAATAAAGGAGTAGCTACCCAGTATTTAATTAGTCGGGGTGTCACAAGTGATATCAGAGCATCAGGTTCTAGTGTCCTTTAGGATCTGTGCGGCTTATTATGCTTCCAACATAGGTTTCTTTGATATAGAGCCCTATGTTTTGGATTGTTGATTTCTTTCGTAAGATTTCGTTCTCCTGCTGTGATGTATATGATAGTGAATCTTATTTGTAATCGGGTGTGTTCGTACACCAAACAATGTAGTACGTTGGGTGGAGACAGTTGGGCGAACAACAGGAGGCAAGGATCAGTTGTGGTTATTAAATTGATTAAAGAAGGATGACCGTAGCAGAAGTCACTCATATTATGGCACGAAAGTCCAGGATGGTACAGACGGCTAAGGTGCGACTTGCGACTTCCAGCCACAACTATAGTAGAAAGTGGGGTCGAATAAGACTCACCCAACAAGGTTGGAATGGGAGAGAAAGAGTTAGGTGAAACATTGACGAGAACCAGCAGTGGAAATACTCGAAATGCGGAGATGGTGCGTGCTAGCCAAACGAACGTAATACATCCAAAGGCTTGGACATACGTCGGGGTATGGCCCATCGGGAGTGAAAATTTGGGGTAAAATTTTTCTTGGCTTGTAAGAGCGGAGTTTCAATGGTAGAGGCAATCACCACACTTAGAAGTGGAATGTAACGTCGAGAGAAGGTGTACAAGTATGGTTTGACCATAAGTTCCTTCACCAAATGTTCAGGGTGAAAGGCGAATGTTGTTTTGAACTCACACAAGAGGGTCGGACAAAAGTCACTTTGTGAGAAGAAATTTAATTATTTAGCGAACCTTACACCAGGTGAAGTAGGTGAAATGGAGAAGAGGACATTAAAGGGAGAATTTACATACAAGAAGAATTGTTAGCTCTTCAGGGGAATTCTGCTTGGATGGTCAATGCAGATGGTAATGTCGCGTAGTGTTAATTTGGAGGTAAATGTTTCCTTGGGTGGGGAGATGCAAGAAACGAGGAATTTTTATAGAGTAAGACTAGGGGAAACGGTTCTGGAGAAGCATCACATGGGGAAGACCCAACGGAGAATCCGTTAAAATGGTTCGGATAGCTGAATTATTACTGAGTGATGGTGATTTCAGTAAGAGATGTGGAAACTAGTAGCGTGTTCCTTAGGTCCACTAAGCTAAGGGAATAATGGAGGTAGTCATTAGAACCGAGACTACCAACGCCCGAGAGAAGGACCACCTTGACATGGTCAGTGTGACCGAAGATAACTGGAGTAGGTGTAGAGGTATTTTGTGGGAAGTGAATCTGATGCATTATAAATGTTTCCCGATGCAAGTGTAGGGATAAAGGTATTATGCTCGGCAAGGGCAATAGTTATTAAAAAATTTGGTTCAGTACGGACAGGTGTGTTAAGTCCAGGAACCATTTGAACAGCCAGGACAATGGTCAGGATAGCAATATGAGTTATATCCTCAGATGATGTTGCATGTTGTTTGTGGCATGAACAAGTTTCTACATTTGTTATTAATGTTATTTTTGCTTGAGAGTCGAGTTTAGTGAGTATCGACAATTTTTAATACTTATGTGAATATTTTTCCCTGATAGTGTGGGGCTACCTTTATTGTCATCCGTGGAGGAGGAATGGGTATATTGATAGCGGTATATACTTTATTGAAATTACTCGTTTTAGTGTTGTGTTATACGAGTATGATATTATCCTAATTATGGTTTTATATATGATTGTACCGATAGTGTGTTGGTATTGTAAGCTTATCGGGGTTACTACCTTGGGGTAGAATATTTCGTTCTTGCGAGACCCCATCCGTGAGAGGGCCGGGCTCGAAATTGTACTTATATATATATATATATATATATATTGTGGTGATTTCAAAAGGTATAACAGTCTCGAATATTTAATCCTAGTATGCGTAGGGATTTAAATTGATTTGATTCGTGTGTAATTGGTTTACTAGTCAGCGAAAATGTTTAACTGGTTATTATTAATTAACTCTCAGGATGTCGTAATAATTAGAGTGCATTGTTTTATCGCCCTTTAGAGATTTGGGAGTTTATACTCCTAGTTGTGTGTCTGGGGAAAGATTTTGAGAGCCCCGATTATATTTGCATGGTGTATATGGAATGTGATTACCATCAATGTCAAAAGAAAGTGTCTTTCGGAAGGAGTTCCTTATTTAAGTGTCATTGCGAAAGGAGATGTAACTTTGTTGTAAAGAGACGGGAATATAGGGGTACATGTTATGGACTGAGGGCGTAATGGATCCCGATGACTGACAATGTTAGGCAGTAGTGTATCGGGGGGTTCCTTGTTTGGATTTCTCTTTGCGAGACATCCCACGCATGAAACTTAGCGTAAGGTTGGTAGTAGGGATACGTTTGACCATTCGTCCATAAATTGGATACCTCGATCGTTATGGAAGTAAGTAGTTATAATTGGAAGTTAACAAGGGGTAAATTGCAATGTAAGGCCAGTAGAGCCAGTTGTTAGTAAAGAAATATTGATAATGTTGGTTTTGTTACGACGGGTTGAAGGATGCATTGGGGTTATGGAGGACTTAGGATTTCTAGTCTATGGTGATTGATAACGCCCAAGTGGTATAGCCACGTTGAAAATGCAGCGGGAATAAAGAGTTTGGAATACGTATGAAGTGTAGATAATGTTTAAAACGGTATGATTAAGTTATAAGGGATGTAAACATCTTGGTTTGCTAATGTAGTAATCACCGAAAGAAGGGATATTGATGGGTGGAATTTTTACTTATGGGATTAAGCATCGTAAAAGAAGGTGTTAATGAGTATACTCATGTGTAATCAGTATAGCATGTTCGAATTTGGTGAAAAGGCAGTAGAAATCCATTTAATAAGGGAGTATATCTTGAGAAGGCAATAGTTAACCATTATGGACAATTTGGAGTAGAGTTCCGACCAATCGAATGTTGAGGGTGACTCAAGGGTAAATAGAATGAGGATGTCAATAAGTTATAAAGGATCCAGATGTGCACAACGTGGTGAAACGTGCAAGGGTCAAAACTTTTGGTATACGCCGAGAGGAGAAGAAGTTCATTAAGTATCACTTAATGGGAAGAAATATTTACGTGAAAGTCGGCATTAAAAGGGGTGTAGTAAGTAGTAGAATGGTTGGGTGTTAGATGATCAACCAATTAATTTTGTATCGAACCGACAATTCCAGGGATGGAAGAGTCAAGCTAGTAAATTACTTGAGGGGTAACGAGTTCCTTCAAAAATATGGGACATGTTGTCCAGAAGGAGAGAAATTTATTATATACTTGGGTGATTTACACTATTAGATAGTGAATACGCCGGTACGTGGTTCAACGTAGTATTATTAGGACTAAGAGGAGATCCCTGAAATCCACCTTCAACGTGAGGTAGCAAGAAGTAGTGGAAATAATGTTTCGTTCTGAGGGTTGTATCACATATAGCACGAGTTGTAGGCACAAGGTGATTGACGACTGGTGGATTCTGTGAAAGAAATTTTGGATTCATGGCGATCTTTTCATTTCCTAATCGCGTATAACTAGTAATTGAGGTATATTGCAGTAATGGGGAGAAGATATTACCTAATGGTAGAGTTGGGGGAAAAGAACCCGTATCTATTTATAGTGGACTAGGTGCTTACAAATGTTTCGTGTAACACCAACCGACTGAAGTGGTTTTCCCTTGTGTAAAGGTCATAACACCGGGAACAGATATTCAACGAATGGGCAAGAGTAGTCATATGTGTTATTGATTTCTTCCATAGTGGGAGCTTGGTGTTTTGATAAATGCGGGAGTTAATGCGTAGTGAGGTGCGGACTCAAAATTATATTGAGATAATGCGGCCAATGATGTATAGGCTATTTTTATTCGAATGTTGTTTAGTAAGAGAACAACATGAAGTGCATCTATTATAGCGTAATCTAATAAAGTATCAAGTCTGTTAAACAAGGTTGTTCTGAAGCGAGGGCTTTAGTGATTGGGCCTTTCCTTATATTTTGTTTGAGTACCGAAGGATACCTAATTTTTTCCAGGTATGCCTTACTTTTTCGAATTTCGGGATGAAATTCTATTATTAGGGGGGAAGTATGTAATACCCCGTAATTTTATTGATTTTTATCTAATGGATTAATTGAATTAAATGAGAATTAACTTGGAAAGTAATCCGGAGTTAAATACTAGCGAGATGTGAGTTGCTTTTTAATTATGATGTTAGAATAAAAATTTCTGAGAATATATGGTAATATATGAGTATTGAAAATATTAAAATTGTCACGAGGCAGAAATACGACAATTTGGGAAATTTAGTTGGGAGGTGCGTGTCAGTCGCGTCCGGAATGAATTTATTTAGATTAAAAAGTAAATTACATTTTTATCAACCGAATGTTCATTTTGAGTGCGCCAACGTGTCCGGAAGGGTCGAAATAGTCAGAAAATAATAGCCGGGAGTTTAGTTTGGGTCCCGGGACACTTTAAGGCCAAACTCGCAACCCAGAAGGGTATTTTAGTAATTTTAAAAAAAATTAGGGATTAAAACCCACAAATTTTAGAGTTAAATTAGATATTATTAGAGAGACTACTAAGGCCATTATCAGCCAAAAGCAAGAGAATGGGCTATGGGGGTTTTTGAGAGAAGTTAGAGAGAGGTTAAAAGAGGTTCCAAACCAAACCATCTCCCATCACCATCATTTTGGAAGGAATTGTGACCAGAAAGAGGATAGAATCAGCCTATAATCACCGACAACAAATCTAAAGAACAAACCTAAGGCAAGTGATTTGATGTTATTAGTTTCAATGAAAATTTCCTCCATGTTTAGTGTAGAAACTTTATATGCTTTGAAAGTTTTAATGAAAACCCAATGTATTTGTCATAGAACTCATAAGTTTGGATAAGGATTGCATGTAGAATGATTATGGACGAAATTGGTACCCAATACTTAACTTTGATGATTTAAAAAGGGATTAATGAAGAGTATTTAGGTGCAATAAAATTCTTTTTTCATGTTCATAGGGTTTGGGGCAAGATTTGGGAATTTATGGTGATTACATGTTGATTAATAATATTTGACCCCAAAAATATGTTAAGAAATGACTTAGGGTGACCTAGAGTAGTTTAACAACACAAAAACGTAATTAGTATGAACTTAGGATGGATTTGGAGAAAGGAATTTGGTGAAAAACGAAGTTGGGAAAATTCTGGGCGTTCTCTGCCATCTCGTTAGAAGACCAACCCAGGTCGTTCGAACGAGCTTCTAACAAGATTCCAGTGTCCCTTCTAACGAGTTCATAGTTCGTTCGAATCGTTCGAACGACCTCATTTGAACGAGATTTCAGTGACTTCTAACGATTTCACAGAATGGCCTTTTTAGGCCCGATTTTAGTTTCGAACTTCCCGTAGACTTATTTAATTGAGTGTTATTCTTCCCTTGTTGATTAGTGGGTATAGTTGTGAGAATGGAGTACGTTGAGGATTAATAGACCAGGTGACTTCTAGGGGTTAGGATATAAGTACTTGAATTTGCGACGTGAGAAGAGTTGATAATCTATGATGTATATTTTTTGGAGACTTGTAAGTGTACTACATTAATGACGGCATAGGAATGTAAAACATATCTCTATTAATATTACAAGATATCGAAGATGTGTGAATGCTTAGTATATGTGGTTATCTGTGTATAACATACCTACCATACTTTCTATCACGGGAGGTCGACGTTCGATCAGGGCCATCTAATCTTTGTGTGCCTATGGGGGGGATTTAGAATGGTACCTCGAGGACATAGGTCAGAGAATGACTTATTGGGGAGTTAATAAGTCTCCTGACCATGGGAGTGTAGGTATGTGCATGACCCATGGGATGTGAACTATGTTCGCCTCCATTATGTGCGATTGCTACTTATCGAAACTGTTCCTGAGAGATTCAGAATATGTGGTCCTTATGTACGTGATGTACCGGGATTTGGTAGCAGAGTATGTGTGCACCGCAGCTTAGCCTAGGGGTGCCATTATTGTATATTTATGATGAGATTAAATACTGATAATTGAAATGGACTGCTTATATAAGTGTAAGTGTGAATAGTTTGTATCATTTTTGTACAGTTAAAAATGGGAATTTCTTAGTAATTATTATAACTAATTCTGAGAAACACAAAGGAAAACTCTCAGTTTATATAAAGATGTCGTGAATTGAACCTTGAATAGTATAGTAAGGTTAGGTTGTGGATTGAACTAGTTAGATAGTGGAATAACTAGAACGGGTACGGGTAGGTTAGGAGTGGACAACTAGATGAGAGGTGAGGATCTCATGTGAGTGCCCGTACTATCATGTATTATATATTCACTGTTTAATGATATTAAACACTTGCTATATTTTAAACTGTTTTCACAATCGGGCTCTGACCTGTTTGCTTTCAAATCCATTTTTCTTGTAAAAACCTTTTAGGTGCCCAGCCACAAGGACACCAAGCTTAGGAGTTCCATTCCAGTGACGTGCTATAGCTGCTGTGGAAGTTATAGGACCTCGATTGTAGATGCCTCCACTTTCTACCTTGATTCCATTTCAGACTTATTTACCTGTAGGGTATGTCGCCCCTTTTCTTTTAGAGACATCTTATTTACTCAGTTCTATTTCGGTTTTGGAATTAATTAATTAGTAATTCAGACTTGTATTCGGTTTTATTCAGTATTCGAATTATTTTGAGGAGTATTCCTCCAGATTCATTTTATTCCATTGATTATTCTATTGTGACTGTGATGTGGTTGTGGTATTAGTATTTCATAATTTAAATTGGTTGTATGTTAATCTAATTTAATTAAAATTGACAACTCACTTTTTAAATATTACGTGGCTAGCAATTGTTAAAAAAAATGTTATTTTTTTCGACAGTGATGCTATGAACTGAACCAACTTGACATTTTGTATTAATTTGAATAAAGGAGTAGTTACCCGGTATTTAATTAGTCGGGGTGTTACAGTAACCATGTACACACCATGAGCCTCCCTAACAGCCCTGAACACCAGCTAAATCCTCCAAAAGCTCCCGTCTGTATTCTTCTAAGCAAGGCACATAGACCCCTGAGAAACACTAAATACACCTATCTGGGTCATTAGTAAACATCAAGACAAGTGACACAATTCACCACCCTTTTATCACCCCACTAGATGATAATACCCCCCTGAACTACCGTCCCAATCCAAACACCGCACTACACCGCATCACATCACACTACACATCGCACATGTCTAAATTAATTGTGTGACTCACACACGTATACATAGCTCTTTTTAAAATACCACTAGTATACACTCCCCCTATATGGTAAGGTTTCCTTATCCTAAAAACTTTCCAGATCTCAAGATTCATCAAGAAGAGTCTGTTGAACTGACTAAGTAATTATTCCAGTGGATTGTCCACGGTTAAATGATATTATTTTGATAAGTAGTTATTAAAAAATATATGTTTTGTTATTCTAGTTTCTATGGGATTCGAGTGTCGTATGCGGGACCTGTAAGCACCTTTTTCAGGCATAATATGGCATGTGACCTGCCATGAAAAGTTCAAATTTACCTTTTTTCCCCTGAACTTCCCTTCCACAAAATTGAAATGGATTGTTGCGAATAGTGCTACTTGAATTTTAAGCATAGTGTTACTCCTATGGTATGACTACCCACGTGGGTAGGGTTCACAGCCTGCTAGGGACAGTTTCACACCCTTTGGCTTTGGGATTGATTTAACACAAAATTATTTGATGAATGTATTGCTTATCGGCAGTCTATCATCTATTGAGCAAGACATATTTGACACTATTGACATTGATTCTTAAATGTGCAGATGATATTTCAATTAATATTATTTTAATTAAATGCTATATCTATGAGAAATGTTTGGATACCAATATTATTGTAATTTAACCATTATAGCTAGACTAATGTCTAGATCCCTTACCCTATGTAGGAGGTTAACGGTCCTCCCTCCCCCCCCCTCCACACAAACACACGACACACACAATCACTCCGTTGTTAGTATCTTACGATACACGATACGTATTTCGATATGATACATAAGTAAAACGATACGAATCACATCTCTGTATCGCAGATGTCATGTATCCCAAGCATATCATTTTGTATCTCGATACAATATTCGTACCTTACGATACACGATACACATAACGATCCATAGTCAACAAAATTTGGGCTAATTCTTCAGTAAAAAAAACTCTAATTACGAACTCTTTTGTCTAATTATACGATTCTTTTCTCAGCTTTTTGAAATGACCAAAAAAATCAAAAAATAACAAAACGTTAAATAATTCTAACTCTTTTCTCAATTCTTTCTCTTGTGCAATCGAATACTTCCTTCCTCGTGTGAAACCTCCCTTCAACTTTTTTTTTCACTTTTGCGAATCTCATTAAACTACTTTCGTTGAGTTGTTTGGCTTCTATGTAACTTATAATAAAGTTTATGTGTCATTAGATTATTTTGCTAACGTAGTGTTAATATATTATGGAATATAGAAGTTAACTAGTCCCACGCATGTTAGTATACTCACTTATACAATGCTATTCCAATTAAATATTTTTTTATTTTATCTAATGTCCACATTATCAATCATATTATTTTAAAAAAATCTATATTTTTCTCAAAATTATTGGACTCTTTAAATAGCGCGAGATGCCAGTTCCTAGTTGATTCCCTCGAATGTTTAAAAAGGCGAAAGTGGATTACGCCTCGAGGCGCCTTAAAATAGCCTTGAGGCTTAAGTGTCAACACAGAAAAGAGAGGCTTACGCCTTTTATGGATGAGGCGTTGCGCCTCAAGGCTATGAGGCGCACGCCTCTTGAACTAGCTTAAAAAAAAAGTCGGGACACTTAAAAAAAACGAAGTTAGAAAACAAAAACACAAGTCCAAAAAATAAAAACCCGTAAGCCCTAGGTTGTATTTTCTTCTCCGAAACCCTTCATTCTCCCATTTTGGCCCTATTTCAGCCTTCGTTCTTCAACTCCGTCCCACTATTCTGCTTCGAAACCTTTTATTCTGCATGTTTGGTTTGCAACTATAATTTTGTTTTTTGTGTTTAAATATAATTCTGATAAAAATCTTCGTTTTGTAACTTAGTTTTAAACACAAAATTATAATATTTCTGTATTATAATCAAGTTTTTCAGAAAACAGGTTTAAGGTGTTTTATAACTTCTGTTTTTTATTTTTCAACCCAGAATTATTTATTCTTAATATTTTAATGCGGTTATACCTTAATATATAATATACATACATAATACATTAATATGTGTGTAATTATCATAAATAATTTATATATATGTACATGTACACAAAATTACGTATGGAATAGTATAAAGTTAAATAATATTATCAATAGATACATGATACTTATATATAGTTTTATGCATGTATTATCAATGTATCGAATAATATAAAATATACATATTGTACATATGTATTAAAAAATATTATCAATTCATGTATGATATAATTTTATTATGAATTATACATGCAATATCATTATATATATATATATATATATAGTTAAACTCTCCAACATACCTCATTAAATATACCTAAAAATACATGATATTAAATGTACATGTATATAATTTATGATATATGTATGTTTGTATGTATACATTCATGTATCATGTATCTATTAAAGTTTTATGTATGTTTATATAGTTAAACTCTTCAACATACCTCATTAAATATACCTAAAAATACATGATAATTAATGTATACATATATGTTTTATGATATATATATATATATATATATATATGCACACACACACACAAACCACACACTTATGTATGATATAATAGAGAATTAAGGTAAAGGGCAAGTTCCTTCCTATATTTGAATTTTTAGGACAATGCTTTTCAAGTTTATAAATCTAGTCCCTGTGGTACAATAGCATTTATTTATGCGGTCCCTTTACAGTTAGGAGTTCATTTTTTTGGTCTGCACCAGCAGCATCATTTTTCACCATTTTTCATGGTGCTTTTGGTATAGAGACTAAATTTATAAAATTATTTGAAGTGTCCTATTTTTATACACCTTGACAATTATGAGGACCTTTTCCCAAACCCCCCATGATATAAATATACATGTTTGCCAATTTGTCAAATTTTCAAAAAACTGTATTTAAAAACAAGTTTACCAGACGCACACTAATAATTATAAACACAAAAAATTGAATTTTAAAACCGTATTTAAAAACATCGTTTAAATCGAATTTTCTTAATAGAGAACCAAACGTGCCTTTAGTTTTTTTTTTGTAGAAACCTGTTTTAGTTTGTAATAACTTTGTAAAAGTTTGCTTTAGTTTGTTTTTTTGTAAACACCTGTTTTGGTTTATAATATATTTGTAAAAAATTGTTTTAGTTTGTAATATGTTTGTAAAAACCTGTTTTTGTTTGTAATAACTTTGTTTTAGTTTGTTTTTTCCTGTTTTTTTTTTTAAACACATGTTATAATAACTTTTCTAATATGACTTTTTTTAAAAAGGATTCTATTTTTTTTAATTTTTTATTTGTAAAAACTCAATATTATAAGTTTCTACCTCTTTTTTTTATTCCGATCAAGAAAGGTTGTTGTTTTATAATTTATTTTATTTCTTTTTTTTCCAATTTAACTTTATAAGTTTTCTTTTTGTTTTCAACTTAGATTAATATTTTTTCTTTAACTAAACTGACTATATTTTAAAGGTCGCATTTTTTAATAAACTTAGGTTGATATGTTTTATTATTTTTTTTTATTAAAGTTGCTTTTTTTTTTTAATCTTAGCTTGAAAATCAATGTTTTTTTAATAAATTTGCTTGTTAAGTTGCATTGATTAATTTATTGTCATATTATAAAATAACGATTATGTGAATGAAGCTAAAAAAATGATTTTGTCGGTACAATTTTGCATTGATTAATTTATTGGCATATTGTAACATAAACAATATGTTAAAATTGATTTTCTGAAATTACTTTTTTTTTTTAAGTTATCTTGGGGCAACAAAAAAAAATGTCAAACTATGTGAGAAGGTCCTCAAGAATGTTGTTTTCTAGTTTTATTTTATATTTCTTTGTTATTTTGTTTTTATGGTTTTATTAGTATTTTGCTATTTTTTTCTTTTCGGTGAGGCTTACGCCCCAAACGCCTCGAGGCTTACGCCTCGCCTCGCCTCGCCGCGACTAAACATCTCACCTCGCCTTTCGCCTTTTTAAACATTGATTCCCTCACCCACCTTTTCTATCTATCATTAGAAGAAGGGCGGCCGTCGATCGATGAATTGAGAAAGATAGGACCGCGAATTCCATGTCAATAGGGAAAGCTATCGATGGTCACATCAGGACGGGAACAGATGGGAAGTATGCCCCCGATTTTCTTCCCTTTTTTGTTTGGATGAGACGGCAGTGAGCAATTGATAGAGAGCAAGGGAGGCTAGCACGATGATCCTAGTATTCGTCGCTTCAGTAGGTTCAGGAAGCTTTGGCATCGGGACGCATTACGATAGCTAGGCCGGGTGGGATTTTCTATCGGATGGTTATTCTAGATCCTTTGCCCCTTACCTCAGTAGCTAGGACGTAGGGTGGCAGCCGGCTTTGGTGGGAACTCTTCCAACAATCAATCGCGAGGGAGTCGAGATGGATTTGAATTGAGTGGAACCGATTTCGAATCAATCGGTTTGCTGCATATCACCTGATACGATTGACTTGGAAAACTGGGCATTCGAGTCGTAGACCGCGACCGAGATTTTGAAAATTCCAACTCGTTTCATTATTCTTACATTTCTTGTCCCCTTAGTGTTGCGACTTTATCATGAAAGGCAAACGTTTAACCAACAGATAATGTAATCATGTCGTAAAATTGGTCTTAAACCATAATATCATGTATAATTGATTGTAAAAGGTTATCTATGAATTTATTTAGTTTTTACAACCTTTTTTTTACCATATCTTACGATTAGTATCCCGATATGCGATACATAGGGTGTCTGATATGCGACACGTATCCCGATTTGACAACCATGAACACAAACACCGCCATAAAAAATAGCATTTTTTCAGTTTTATAATGTTACCCAAACATGACGACATTCTCATTTTTTTTTCTGATTAAAAGATAGATAAATCGGAGTATGTTTCGCATCGACTAAACAACAATTATGGGTTCCGCCCCTGCCTGTAGGTAGCCAGTAGCAATGATACCATTTACTGAATTGTTTGCATATCCAATACCTAGTTAATGATAGCTTTGGAAGTTCAGTCAGGCATGGTTTTGTAGAGTGGTTTATCATATGTTGAGCGACCTCGTGAGCAGAGAATGTATAGTGATTAAGTTTTACTAAGTACGAGGTGAAGTGTTTCGGATCCAACGAGTGCGCTAAAAATGTTGCGGCATCAGATTGGATTCTGAAATGCTAGTTGGAGAAATCACTTGAATTTTGTTGAATAGAGAAAACTTCGTTTTTGTAAGTGGGATTTAGAAATCTTTGAAGTTGTGGTAGGATTTGTGTGAGATGATGCTATTTATTTGAGTACTTTCCTAATCCTTGATTAGCGCAAGTTTGTCAATGTAAATGTGTTTAATGGTCAAATGGGATTGAGCTTGATGGTAGTAAGAGCATCTAAAACCCATTTTTCCCAAACCAAACTAAATCCAACCCTTTTGCTAAAATAGGTGAAAATCATTTTCAAACCCATATCGACTTTTGCTCAGCTCGCCAAATCCAATTTTCCTCTCTCTATTTTTTTAAAATTTATTTTATATTTTTTACTCTTGGCACCAAGTGAGATGCCACTCCAACTTTTTTCCTCATTTATTTGTTTTTAGTTTTTATTTGTGATGCAGCAGGAGTCTTGCCGCCCTAGTGGGAAATGTCTGGGTTTGCCCCATTTTTAAATGGGTTTAACCCATTGTTGCCAATGTAAAATGGCCGATTGCTTGGAGGTGGTCCAAGGAGTTTATGAATAACGGTATATATAAGAATGCACAACTAACACATCCATTTGGGTGAATGTTGAATGGGACAATTTTCTCCGTCGAATGAAACCTGAATATCAAAACCGACATGGATTGGATAAACAACTCTATATAGTGACAAAAGTGTGGTTATCCTCAAGTTTAGGCTTTTGCAACATATACTTGGTCTGGACATATATGTTTGATGGCAGTTATCGGTCAATCTTTTTTGGTACTTTAGTCATGTGGGGGTGGATAGCCGACATAAATATTCAAGTTATTACATGACAAATGTATATCTATGTTCCAGTTTTTATTGATTTGGTATTTTTATAATGTCATATTAATCTCATCCTTATTTATAATATCTCATTCCATTTTATTCTACTATAAATATATATATGGAATGGGTTTGGGTTGTTACATAAGCTGTTAGGTGGTCCTCTTATTGACCTTTGTGCTTAGAAATCATAACCTTCTTTGCCGTTAAAGAATCATTGATTATGGAGTTTCATCTTTTTAAACATTATTTTTATTTTATTTTATTTTTGTTGTTTGACAATATGCCCTCCTTTCGTGCCCATGCAGACATGCACGATAATTTAGGAACCCAGCCCGGTGTTTCGGTACCACAACCTAAATCAGAGACGAATCCTTTTGGAAATGCATTTGGAGATGGTTCAGGACTTATCAGTAGTGGATTGGGTGCATATGGAGAGAAATTTTTTGGATCCATATCTGAGTATGTGCAAAGCAATGTATGTATCATGCCAAGGAAGTAAAAGTTGATGTGAACCATATGGACATAACTGCATTTTATTTATAATTCTCTTGTATTTTTCTTTTTATTATTTTTGCTATTATTATTATTAGTGAGGGAAGATGGGGGAATTGTAGTGCAATTTGTAAATGAGAATATTTAGGCCATGTTGTGTCATGGGGGAGGACCATCCTTTAGTGATGTTACCCATGACATCACATGGATGCTAGATATTCCCTTCAGGGTTAGGCTATCTATCTGTAAAACATTCCTCTTCCCCCTTCCCATATATATACACACACACACACACATATAAATGCTCTCCTACGGGTATCCTGTACAAAAAAAAAGTGCGGACCCTTAGTTTCGTCCTCTTTTTATACACCAAATTCACTAACCTTTTCTCTCTCCTCATTTATTCCTGCATGCAATGAACAAATATGTTCTGAAAGACCACTTTCTATCTCCAATACTATTACCACCGTCTCTTTCTATCAACTTCCCTCCATTTCAACCACCTCTGCCCCTCTGACTTTTTCTATCGCCATAGCTTTGTCAGAAAGTGTTTGGTACAAGTTACTTTTCTATACATTTGTATGTTGGTTGAGATATCATGAATAGAGAGAAAAGTTGAAAGGATAGGCATTTTACTATAAAAAAGGTGAGTCCATATTAAATTGTGCGGAATGGTCCGCATGAGAGCACTGTTGTGTGTATGCCAAACTTACTCATTAACGTGGAAACTTTGTGGTATCAATTTTGTAGCGTAATTCATATTTTTAAAACATTGGGCATCCAGGTCTTCAACCCTACTACTTCGCGAGGGTGCGTGTAGAACCATAATTTATTTCATTGATTGAATTCATTCTATGATATGAAGTGATAAATTTTACTCGTGTCTGTCATTTCTACCTTGCAACGGGTCAGTTCGAGTCATGCTCATGTTGGATCTATCGTGTTTGTCGTATTGGTTTGTGTCAAAACCTTCTTTTTTTGTCAAGTTAAGAATACAAACAAATGCATGGTCTTATCATGTGGAAGCACGTCAAAACCGGATCAATTTTTACTAAGTGGGTCTTATAGGGTGGATCCGACGACGACCCAAACACAATAAGGGTCCACTCATTAATAGATAATTTCGTGTCGATTTGTGTTATGTCCCATTTTTCCATGTCTAACAAAAAAAAAACTTTTTTAAAGTTAAGAAAAATTATTTCTTCACTGAAAAGTGCATCCAGTGCTTTAGCCACATGAAAGCCCTTTGTCTCATATGCAAGACATCACACATAGCTTTAAAGGTTTCTATTTAAATACTTCCACTTATGAAGTGATTTAATCTTTTGTCATGTTGTAGCTCGGTAGTTGTTATGATGAAGTTAGTTTTATACCAAAAAAATTCATCTTATATCAATGGTCCTCTAATCAAGTCAAATGATTAGGTACTTCTTGATAAATAACTATGAGATTTTATATTAACAATTCTTTCTGAAACAAACAGATAAGTAGGTACTTCTCAGATCTCCAGTACTATTTCGAAGTTAATGATCAGTATGTGAGGAACAAATTGAGGGTTGTTCTATTCCCATTCCTGCACATGGTAAGACATAATTTCTGCTACCAGTTCTTTTTGTACGTCGACATAAATTTTTCCTGTTATAGCAATTATCTTTCTTACATATCAATCCTCCAGGGCCATTGGACGAGGATAACTGAGCTGGTGGGGGGCATGATCTCCTACAAACCTCCAGTAAAGGATATAAATGAACCAGATTTATATATTCCATTCATGGTGTTCGGTACCTATGTCATCCTTGTTGTCTTTTCACTGGGTCTGCGTGGAATGTAAGAATTCACATAACTTCAACCCCCTTTCCTCATCATGTTGTTCTCTCTTGAGTATCTAGATTATGCTTCTCTTCATCACTCATTTTCCGTCTTCCCATATCTTTAGGCATTTAAATTTAGTGTTATTTTAATTATTTTTTGTTTCAAGCAACACCTTTTATTTCTACTCGGGCCCAGGAAATTAATTGTATTTTAATTATTTTGCTGTTAAACATCACTTTATGAAGTCCTTTTCAGTAGGCACATAAGATCAGTTTTCAGTTTCTCCTCGATGAAGTGATGGTCTACTATACTTCAACATGCTTAGTTCTATAATGTTGAATTGGATTATGAGTTATGTTAATAGCTTCCTTGTTATCATAATAGAGCTTCACTGGCTTCTCACTAGGAATTCTTAGATCTTCAAGAAAGTTCTTCAACCATATAAGTTCACAAATATTATGAGCAGCTGCCCTCTGCTTCTTGCAACCACAGATTGATTCTTTCTCCTCCAAGTAACTAGGTTTCCTCCTACAAAAGAACATTAACCTGAATTAGATCCCGTATCCGTTATACTACCAGTCCAATCAACATTGGTCTAGGTTTCAATCCGAAGGCATTTCATCAAATACTTCATCTTCCATAAATGGGTAAAAGAATTGGTAAAACTATATGGGTTTTTTATCCCGTATAAACAAAAACTCATGATACAACATTTGACGACATCCGAGATATAGATATAACAAACCCATCAATAAAGGTATAACGGATGGTAGATGAAGTATTTGCACAAAAATGCAAATTAAAGGTAGAATATTGGCCCTGAGAGAGAGAGAGAGAGACAGAGAGAGAGAGAGAGAGATTACCATAGGAGAATGATCATTTAGATTCCACTTTATGCTATATGAAAGTGGGATATCTAAATAATATTAATAGAAATGGAAGAAGACAGAGGAGAAATCGAGTGAGAGATGAAGAGACTTGAGGAGCATAAGTCAATGGAGGAGTTAAGGATGGAAATGGGTTAGGATTTATTAGCGAGACAGAAGTGATTGAAAGGGTGAGATAAAAAAATATAGTAAATGATGCTCTCTAAAAATGTACACGTGGCACTTTGTATGATCAATAGTCATAAATGGTTGTCGTGTGGTTTATAATACATAATAGATATATTTAGAAGTTTGGAATAACAGATGGAAGAGATTTAGGAGCTGGAAAAGTTGTTTTTTTCAAGGTACATACACTTGGATGTGATTTTTGGTGAGTTGTAAGAGTTGAATTTCCATACCTTGTTCTTCATTTCTTCTTGAGTAGACTTGAAGTTCGTGTAAGTAGTATTTTCCCCCCTGATTTGAGTTTGGCATAAACATGGATGGTTTAAAAAGTGTTTCTTACTCTGAATTTGAATTTAGTACAGGCATGGGTAGTGAACCAAAAGTTTCCCCAAAAAGATCTTCCATAGTAGTTGTCTCACCTTGAAGAGAATTTTTGGTAAAGTAGGGCCTATTTTCAAAGAAAGTAACATTCATACTCACAAAAGACCTTTTAAAAACTAGATCATAGCATTTATAACCTTTTTGAGTCGGAGAATAACGAAGAACACACATTTGACATACATAGGGTCAAGTTTGGAACGATGTTGTTTATAGATATGAACAAATGCTAAACACCCAAAAACTTATAATGGAAGGGACGCGACTTAATATTTGTCTCAAAAGTGCGTACAATCTAGGCTCAAGTGCAAGCCTGTCGCTCAAGTAATAAACCCGGTAAGTCGGGATCGTATCCACAGGGATCGAGATTGCCAAATAGTAATAAGAAAAATTATTAAATCTTGAAATGATTTCGTAAAAGAAATGAAAAGATGATTAAAAATTGGGAAAATTTATATTAAAAAATTACTTAAGAAAAAAAAACTCAAAAGTGCAAAAGAAATTAGATCTGACAAATGGGAGAAAATAAGGTAGGGTACAATCCCTCAATCCTTAACAAATTACCGTATAGAATACTAGAATTGTAAATTAAAATTATTGACTAGATCCGGTCTTTATACATTCTAAGCATTACATATATGAGGGATCTAGCCCGCATCATATGAAATCAAAGATAGATATAAAGCGGTGAATGAATCCAGTCTTTATATATTCTAAGCATTACGTATATGAGGTTCAAGCCCGCACCATACGAAATCAAAGGTAAATATAAAGCGGTGCTTTCACGATTCAATCAATATTTTAATTTAACCTCTATTTTCTACATTAATAATTTTTCTTGGATTGAGTTCATGTACCCCAACCCTTGGGAATTTAGCTACTCATGATTTGGTTCAAGAATAAATTCACACACAAAATTATGGATCTACAAGACATGGAAAATAATTTGCAAATAATAAAAATAGAGAATGGAAAGATATTACTTGAATTCAGCAGCAAAAATGGAATTGGAATCCAGAATTTCTTACAAACTAGGGTTCATGAAAACTCTTGAAGGAATAGAAAATTTGCTCTCAAAATCTAACCCTAAAATTCAATCTAGCACTTTTAACCTACTCCTAACCTAGCCTCTCTCTAGAAACTCCCCTTGAAAATGAGGTAGGGCTTGGTCTTTTATAGCACCAAGTTGCACGAATTTGGCATCAAATTTGGCTTGTGGAACAAGTTTTCCAAGAGTTGCACTGCATTAAATGCATAATTAATTACAGAAATCCGCACATCGAGACTCTTCATTATCGCGCAACTTCAAAACATCGTAACTTCTTCACCGTAGCTCGGATTGAGGTGCCATTTTTTCCAGTATTCTTGTAATTTAGAGCTATTAAACTTTATAGTTGGCCCCACCTTCGGACTAAGGCTGAAAAATTACGAAAATGCCCTTCAACTCTCCATTTCTTGGTTTCTTTCACTGTTTTGAGCTCTCCTTCGCACTAACTTGCGTGAAATACCTCTAAAACACATGAGAAATACACAAAACATGAAATACTTGCCAAAAGGGGTTAGTAGAATACATTTGAGACAAATCCAAGCTTCTTACACTGCACGGGATCATAAAAATACTGAAATTAAGGGGATAAATGTGAAGAATATGTGCCTAAACACACCCCCTAACTTAGAACTTTGCGCGTCCCGAGCAATGTATATGAATCCTAACCAAAATTCTACTCTTGAAAATTCCTTTATTAAAATAAAATTCCACTTTCGCAGGCACGCGATTGCATTTAGCGTATGCAACAAGCCTTTAAACCTCTAGGTTACCCTAGTAGGACGAGTTTTGTCTCGTGAGGGTTTGCAGTGAATTTATCCACAAAATTCTTTATTGACTCAAATAAATATCAAAATACTTAAAAATTGTACAATTTAAACTTTTCGAAAAAATAATCACCATCAACTCATATTCAACTGTCTCAAACCGTAGTGTGTGTGTGCAAAGCCATCAATTAAACCTCGAATTTCCACCGATTGAGCATTACGTTACTTTCCGAAAATTCGTTTTGATTCAAATTCTTATGGATTGAACTCACAAACGAATCACTCAGATTGTGGCTATTTTCTCTCGGTATGCATGATATAAAGAGTAAATATACTGGACACAAATTCATGCATACAAAATTGAAAAGAAGGAAATTTATGGTGAAAAGATCTCATCATCGGAATACAGTTATTTGGAAATGGGAACATCACCTCTAATTCACACCATTTAATCTCTCATATTATCTTTTCATGTCTTAGCTCTCCACGTGGTAACCAATTTCGCCATTCGGACTCGGTTAGGACTTTCTTGGGTCATAAAGTGTAAAGGGTAAAAATGAGAATACATGGGCTATTCGGAATTGGAAAATTTCCTTATGATGTCCATTAGTGCTTTTTTTTCGGGCATTTGCTTATTTTTCTCTTTTTTCTTTTCTTTTTCTTCTCTTCTTTTTTTTTTCTTCTTTTTTCTCTTGCCCCTTTTTATTGCTCAATTTGGACTTACTTGATAAATTTTCTCAATTTTTACAATTCCAGGCTATTTGGGTTTTTCGGGTTATCAAACGAAAGGATAAATTTTATTTGGCTCAAAGTGGGTTGCAAAGGGATAATTTTTCACATCTTTTTATGGCTAATATTTTTGGGTAACAAATGATGGCCTACTTCATCGTCCAAATTGCTAATTACATTACCATATGCATCTCGAGATTAATTAAGTTTAGAGATATATTTAGCACGAATTTCGAGACAACTTTTCACACATTTCCCATAACCGATAAAAACAAAGGATTGAGATCATCAACGACTTATTAAAACGCTGAAAAGAACTTTGAGTTAATCATAAACTCAGATTGATTTAAAAACTCATAAAAAATTGAAAGGCTCGAAATCTCACCGGGTTGGACTAATCTCCACACTTATTCGTTAAGTCGTCAATTTTCTTTCAATTTCCATCTTCGGTCAATTTTGGCTCAGTGCAATTGAGAATTTTACAATTTGAGACTTTAAATATAACAAAGGTGATATTTTTGAAAAATTTAAATTCTAATTTCTATTTATTTTGAACAAAAATATTTTTGGCTTTTTTCAAAATTTTTCAATTTTTTTTTTTCAAAACACACTTGGAAAGAACATGTGATCGAATCAATGAATCTAAACAATAAATGGGAAGAATATCCCACACCCCCTAACTTAAATGTTGCATTGTCCGCAATGTGAATCAAGAACACAACATAAAGAGAGGAAAATAAAGATATTACCCAAATGGAGCGATCCCTGATGAGTGCGAGTCCATTGAATCTACAAAACATGTTAGAACCAAGCATAGCAAAAATAATAACAAAAACTTTAACTAATGACACTACACTATTAAAAACGGAAAGAAAAATAAAAAGAAAAAAAACTAATTATGTACAACCTACAATTTGAACGGCTAATAAATCATACACTAGAAGTCGAAAAATTTGAGGGTCCACCCAAAATACAATTTGACTTTGAGGGATTAATGGTGTACCCTCATTAGGATGCATGCCTCCCAAAAAGTAAGAATTCCGTTTGAAAAACGGAAGGCATGTGAAAAGTTTAAAAAATGAACCATCACCAATTACAAAATTTAGGGGGATAATTAAGGATTTTGGTGCATAAGAGGACAAGTCCCATTGGGATCCAAGAAATATAGAATCACGTTCCAAAGATTTTTCAAGTAGTATGGGGAGAGGGGCACACAAAAAGGAACAATCCATATTAGAAAACAATTTAAGAATAGAGTGCTTGTCCTCATAAACCGGAAAATGATCCTCTTGTTGCGTAGCACGTGTGTTGGTCTCTAAGTCGGACGATATTTGAGTCGTATCTTCAAGTACCTCCGAAGACTCAAATGGTATGGGTGAAGGTTTGGGAAGGAGGAATGCATCAATTCTATTGTCCCACTCGCTTTCGTCCAAATGACAAATTGAGGCCCAGAAAGATTGGACTTCATCAGTAAGGCTTGCATCTACCTGTCCAAACTCGCGCTCAAACTCTACTAGGCTCAACTCCTCTAGATCTCTCTCTTGCTTGGTGTCCTCAAAATTTTTTTCCTCAGAATTTTCAATTGGATCTGGTGGAGTGACACGTCTAAGTGTGTGGCCCGTAAGATGAAGCATCTCAAAATAACATTCCCATACAAGAAGCGGATCAACATCCTTAAGACATTCATCCAATTCTTATGATGGATTTAATGGTTCGATAATAGTGGGGACACAAGGAGACAAATGATCCTCAACCTCAGTAGATTTTGCAATATTTATAATTGGTTGAGATTCAAAAGAACTTGGATCAATTTCAATGATTTCATTCTCAAAAGTATTAGGTGAAGCACAAGTCTCGACCTTTTCTAAGTTGTCCAAATAATCATTCAACTCCTTGCAAGTTGCTATAATTTTCGACTCGAGAATAGCACGGTCATCAGATTGCTTTTTTAGATCAAGTAAGAGTTCTTCCAAAGTAGGCTTTCTTGGTTCTAGCACCTCGAATTCCTCATTTGGTTGAAAACTTACTTCATCTTCAAAACTATCGGAAAAACATTCCTCATTGGGTTCAAATAATGCATCTAACTCTTGCTCCCAATAACGATTTTTTTCACGATATTCTTTTTCAAGTCTTTCTTCTTCAAGCAATTGATTTTGATAAATTTGGAGTTTCTCAGCACTAGGTTTGTATTTAATATAATCATCTTTAGTGATATTGATCCAATGGTCATAAGTCTTGAGTGCCTCCTCTTCCTCACTATTAGCATAACAATTAAAGCCACCAAAAGAGTTAAAATAAAACATTTCAAATTGGGCAATTCAAGAACGTGACACCCATTTTTTTTTTCAATTTTTGTTATATATATATATATATATTTTTTTTTTCGAAATCACTTGTAGATAAAATAACTTTCGTAAAAATTTAACAATTTCAATCCCCGGCAACGGCGCCAAAAACTTGACGCGACTTAATATTTGTCTCAAAAGTGCGTACAATCTAGGCTCAAGTGCAAGCCTGTCGCTCAAGTAATAAACCCGGTAAGTCGGGATCGTATCCACAGGGATCGAGATTGCCAAATAGTAATAAGAAAAATTATTAAATCTTGAAATGATTTCGTAAAAGAAACGAAAAGATGATTAAAAATTGGGAAAATTTATATTAAAAAATTACTTAAGAAAAACAAACTGAAAAGTGCAAAAGAAATTAGATCTGACAAATGGGAGAAAATAAGGTAGGGTACAATCCCTCAATCCTTAACAAATTACCGTATAGAATACTAGAATTGTAAATTAAAATTATTGACTAGATCCGGTCTTTATACATTCTAAGCATTACATATATGAGGGATCTAGCCCGCATCATATGAAATCAAAGATAGATATAAAGCGGTGAATGAATCCAGTCTTTATATATTCTAAGCATTACGTATATGAGGTTCAAACCCGCACCATACGAAATCAAAGGTAAATATAAAGCGGTGCTTTCACGATTCAATCAATATTTTAATTTAACCTCTATTTTCTACATTAATAATTTTCCTTGGATTGAGTTCATGTACCCCAACCCTTGGGAATTTAGCTACTCATGATTTGGTTCAAGAATAAATTCACACACAAAATTATGGATCTACAAGACATGGGAAATAATTTGCAAATAATAAAAATAGAGAATGGAAAGATATTACTTGAATTCAGCAACAAAAATGGAATTGGAATCCAGAATTTCATACAAACTAGGGTTCATGAAAACTCTTGAAGGAATAGAAAATTTGCTCTCAAAATCTAACCCTAAAATTCAATCTAGCACTTCTAACTTACTCCTAACCTAGCCTCTCTCTAGAAACTCCCCTTGAAAATGAGGTAGGGCTTGGTCTTTTATAGCACCAAGTTGCACGAATTTGGCATCAAATTTCGCTTGTGGCACAAGTTTTCCAAGAGTTGCACTGCATTAAATACATAATTAATTACAGAAATCCGCACATCTTGACTCTTCATTATCGCGCAACTTCAAAACATCATAACTTCTTCACCGTAGCTCGGATTGAGGTGCCGTTTTTTCCAGTATTCTTGTAATTTAGAGCTCTTAAACTTTATAGTTGGACCCACCTTCGGAATAAGGCTGAAAAATTACGAAAATGCCCTTCAACTCTCCATTTCTTGGTTTCTTTCACTGTTTTGAGCTCTCCTTCGCACTAACTTGCGTGAAATACCTGTAAAACACATGAGAAATACACAAAACATGAAATACTTGCCAAAAGGGGTTAGTAGAATACATTTGAGACAAATCCAAGCTGCTTACACTGCACGGGATCATAAAAATACTGAAATTAAGGGGATAAATGTGAAGAATATGTGCCTAAACAGGAAGAGAGTTAATAATTCTGGTTTGGGGAAAACATTTTGAGAAGCATTGCGATGGGGTTTGAAATTTCAAAATCCTAGTATGCATTCTATTTATCGACTAACAAGCTATGGGGACTGCCTCACCCCAAAGGTACTTAGGAACTCCCATAGTAAAGATAATAGCCCTAGCCACTTTTAATAGGTGTCTATTTGTATGCTCAGCATTCCATTTTGTTTTGGTGTGTCAATACATGAGGATTGATGAACAATGTCGTGTTCTTTCAAGAGAGGGCCAAGAGTGGTATTGAAGTATTCGCTCCCATCATCGGTATCAAATACCTGTATTTGGGGTTGGAATTGAGTTTTAACCATATTATGAAATTCTTTGAAAACTCTCCCGGTCTCAGATTTTTCTCTCACCAAATACATCCAACATATCCTATTATGATCATCTATGAACGTGATAAACGATCTAGTACCTATTAAATTGATCACCCTTGAAGGTCCCCATATATATCACTATGAACGCGAGCAAAAAGTTAGATTCCTTGTAAGGTTCCAATTGAAAAGAAACACGATGATGTTTAGATAATTGACAATTTTCACATTGAAAAAGAAAATGATTTTTATTCATGAACAAAGAAGGGAACAACTTTTTCATATATTGAAAACTTGGATGACCTACTCTATATTGCCATAACATTATTTGGTTCTCAACAGAAAAAATAACCTCACTGCTACTTGCAATTTGAGCTTGTCTACTTTCAAAGAATCCTCATCAAAATAGTATAGCCCATCAACCTCTCTAGCACTGCCAAACAGCGTCTCCGAGTGCATGTCCTGAAATTTACAGTAAGATTGTGAGAATTTTGCAATGCGATTGGAATCCCTAGTTAGTTTACTAATGGACAAAAGATTGCACATAAGATTAGGAACATGAAGAAGAACTGATTTTAGAGTAAACTCTTAGAAAGAAATATGGAACCGTTCCTTGCAACCAGAGACAAAGTACCATCTACAATCATAATCTTTAAATTTTAAGAACATGGGGTATAGGATGAGAAAAGTTGAAATTGACTAGCCATATGATCCAAAGCACCCGAATAATGATCCAATCCAAGGTGTATGAACAAAAACAAAACTTAGAGATCTGGGAAGAATACCTTTATAGGCTAAAGTACATGAGGGATTTTGAGAGGACTGATTCATCAACTTGTACAAGTGCGCAAGTTGCTCTTTGCTAAATGGCGATGACTCATTACCACTAGTTTTTGTCAGTGCATTCACTCCTCGAGTTTTCTCGGCTGGTTTTAGTCCCTTCCCATTTGATGGTCTACCATGCAGCTTCGAGCACGTTTCCCTAATATGCTTCGTACTGTTGCAGAAATCACACTATCTCATTTTTTCATCAACCTTCTAGCTTTGACTAACGACTAACCACTGTTGTTCCAACTTCAGTTGACAGACTTTTCAAAAACCATAGTAGGTTTAGTTGTCTTACCCATCATCACGATTTTTCTACTTTCTTCCGTTTGAACTTTTGAGAAGAATTCTCTTTCAGAAGGAAGAGGTTATTTACCATGTACACATCCACGAACATCATCCAATTCTTTATTCAAACTTACAAGAAATTCAAATACTCTTTATTTCTCATAGAATCTTCTTAAACTGAGCACTATCAATGGCACAACTCCTTTCAAGATCATAAAACATGTCCACTTCATGCCATAAGCCTTTTAGAATGCTATAGCACCTGCTGACATTTTGGTTTCCTTACTTGGTCTCTCGGATCTTTGTCTTGACCTCACATACTTGCGCTGAGTTGCCTAAATCCGAGTAGGTTTCACTTATTGCATCCCAAAATTCCTTTGCAGTTGACAAGAAGAGAAGGGTCTGTCCAATCTCAGGTTCCATGTAATTCACCAGCCATGTCATAATCATGGAGTTTTCTGATACCCACAATGGAAAGCCTAGATCATCTTCTAATGGAGCTGTTTTTGCACCCGTCAAATAACCTATCTTCCTTTTCCATCTAATAAAGAGCTTCACAGACTGAGACCACTGCAGGAAATTCTGTTCATTCAGCCGGTATGAGGTGATATATAGGAAATTATTGTCTCCAGAACTTTGACTGGAACTACTTTATTAGACTTCATGGGGTCTCCAGAAGAATTCACTTACACCTGACATCTCCTCCTAACAGCTTAAATTATCCAGGGAAAAAAAGGGCAAACGAGAGAGAAGAATAATCTTCTATAAATCTGGTGAAGAAATCAGATTGCAAACAAGTCACTGGTCCTGGGTAAGAACCAAGCTCTTATACCATGATTACAGTTTGAGAGAAGAATAAATAATTATAATTATTGCATTAAGAAATATAGGAGGGAAGGAATACAGAGTCCTATTGATATACAACTATTTGTGCTGAATCCTAGCTATAAAATAGGAACTAACAAACTGCACAAACTAACTTTCTATAAACTAGGAACAAACTTTTTTTTAAAAATTCAAAAAATAAATAAAACTGAATTATCCTAACTATTTCTGAACTAATTAGAATAAACTAATTTCTATATTTCGAAAATCTTCAACAGTTTTGGGGGTGATGTTTACTCCTGATAAGGACGAGACAAGTGTTGTAGAGTCACGAGTAAGGTTCAGAGAAACCACTAGATCATGCCTCCAAAATCAGCCCCCGTTTTCCACTGTCAAGCGACAAAACATCTTAAGCCTCTTGATCTACAGATCCCGACATCCACCACCTCTTGTTTCTGATCATCCCCCCAAACAATCCCAAGCCTCCCGATTTACAAACCTTGACGTCCACCCATTGTCTCCATCCACTAGCTAAATTTTCCAGCTCCCAACAACCCAACCCAGTTCGGCAAGCCCCAGGGTTATCTTCCCAAGCTGGCAGTGTATTTAACACAATCAACATGGACAAAACAAGGAAAAAACCCTAGATCTAAGCATGGCAATGCTCTCATCCCTCCACCGCCCTCCGATGGGGATCGCCTGAGAGGTACGTGGCCAATGTTTAAAAAGGCATGAGGCGGAGGTGGAGGCGAGGCATAAGCCTCGTAACGCCTCAACTTGAAAAAAGGAAAATCGATAAAATTTATAATTTTTCAATAAAACCACAAAAATAATGTAACATAACTTAATCAACATAACCAAAGCAATAAATAGTGTATTATCATCACATCATCATCAAATAGGCCTAAAACTAATATGAGCAGAGAATGGTGTGTGTGTATATATACAAAATTATGTAAAAAATGCATTATGTATATTCATTAGAATATACAATTGTCGCTCTAATAATTTTAGATTAATAATTCTATCACTTAATCATTCTAGGAACCAATTTCATTCCTCGATTAATACTTAATAATATTAAAGAAGAAATTAATATATAAATAACTCAAATTCATTTATTAGTGTTAAAATTTAGAAAACATAGAAAAAATTGTTGGAATTACGCCGAAAAGAAGACAAAGCTCCCCCTCCCTCTCCCCCCCAAAAGATAATACATAATTGAGAAGGAAACAGTAAAAAAATCTATTTTTTTTTTCTTCCACACCTTGCGTCATTCCTTGAGGCGTAAGCCTCATCTTTGGCCATTAAGGTTTAAGCCTCGAGATTTTTCCTCACCCATGCCTCGAGTGATTTTTTAAACATAAGGCGCGGCTGATCGAACTTTAGCGAGCCTTGGAGAACTTATGTTAACCGGTGACATCAAACCAGCGGGCCACATTGACGAACCATCTATGAAACCCATTGCGGACCTTCGCCAAACCTCCCCAATGTCGGTTGGAGTTGCCACCCAACAATACCTCCCGATGCTCCCCCTCCTCCCCGCAACGCGCGCGTGACTATCATCGGTGCTTTGCAAAACCTACTGAAGCTCTGTTAGTTCCAGTGTTGCAGACGTGAAACGTTGTGGATAATTCTGGCCTACTTGTTAAAGGTAATTCTAAAATTATCATTCATCTTTTTTAGCACCATTCTACCCCTATCCCATATTTTTCTGCATTTTGGAAAGCCACCCTTGAGGCTATTAACATACGAAGCCTTTCTAAAACCAACGAACTTAGTCCTCCCAAATCTTTCCCAAATTACATACCCTTTCAACCATTATTGTTGTAAAAAATAAATAAATCCATGAACTGTACACTTATAACATAAACCCACTTTTATGATAGTTCTTCGACACAAAGGGAAAGCTATTAGCAACACATGGTTTGCAATATTTTCTTAGTTTAAGGAAGTTTTGTTTTGTAACACATGTTTTCTATTTTAGCAACAAACTGATGGTTATTATTTTTTTTGGGGGGGTGGGTGGGGTTGGGGGGCTGGTGGTGGTGGTGTATTTTTTTCTAGTGGTCAGGACTCAAATTGCGTGTAGAATATGTTATTGTATTGATTTATATTATAATTGTAGGGTTCCCAAGGATATTTTAGAAAGAGAGATTTAACGTGTTCTACAAATATATGCCGCAATGCTGTGTAGAGAATGAGAGTAATGAAATGGAGGGCGGGAGAATAATCAGTACTTTCACGAGAGATATAAAGAAGTAGCCTGAGCACAGTTTTTGATGTGGTCGGTGATGCACTTTAATGGAGTAGAAGGGGGTAAAGGGTGGTGGTCTTTCGTGGGAATAAGGTTTAGATAATGTTTTAGTTTTTCGTAAATCAGGTTTCCATCTGTGATCATTGAGGGTTGCGGTTTTATTTAGAGGTGTGGGTCATTGATCTCGATTGATGAATAGAAGATTAAAAGTGTCATACATTAAATGCGTACAAGTGCATCTAATGAGTCTAATGAGAAACAAGGTTTTAAAAGGCACGAGGCGTAAGCCTCAACTTTTTTCCACAAAAGTCACTAAAAATTGATATAAAAATAGTAATTAAACGAGGAACAAATTATGTATCACATCTATCATGAAAACAAATGATGTAAACTTGATTCCCCAACACAATACAAATAATAGAACGATCCTGTCATCATCACAATACATATTATACTGTCAAGACAAAAGAAATCCATAATTAAAACCATAATCACAATCACCAAACAATAACAAAATATATTGTATCACCAAACCATAACCCAAAACAAAACAAACAATGTATCATCACTATATATTAAGTAGTGGATCATCGGTATCCAATGGCTGGGAAAATGGATAATATGCTTCATCTCCACCTCCATCCCCATCATTATCGCTTAGAGGATCATCCATGGAATCATCTTCATATCGAATCAATCCATCATCCGCCTCGTCCAAGTTGAGATCCCCCCACTCCTCTTCTTCGTCCACCAATTGCAATCCTTTTCTGTATCTAATAAATAATAAGATTAAAAATTAGTTTTGTTGTTTGTTTGAGATTAGAAAAATAAATAAGACAAGTATAAATATTAATTTAGACCTTTTTCCCGTTGTTTTTGAACTCTTCGACCTTCTTCTATTTTTTTTTACACTTGTGTACTCGTGCCCCTCTCAGTAGTCAACCCCGATTCATCGCTTTGGCAATGTCAATGACCAACGGATCCTGGTCTTCCCTAAGTGCCTATCTTTTAATTTTTTGTTATACATGATGTAGACGAGCGCCAATTGCATAAATTATTCCTTCTGATAGTGAACTGCTATTACCATTTACTTCTCAATTGATCCACATAAATTAGAGGTTTTAAATTCAATACAATTATTGCAGTCCACAACCTAATGCCTTGAAGTGTTGATTTGACCAAGTCAAATCTTATCATAAACACACCGGTTATGTATTTGGATGCAACCATGTATAAAGAAACCAACAATTGAAATCAACAAATGATAATGATCCATGACCAAAAGAACATAATGGTAAACTAAAAGAACATAATTATCAGGTGCTATGTCATTACCGATGCAAACAAAGCAGGAAAAAAAGTATCAGGTTTAAATATATTAGGTTTGAAAAAAAGTACCACATGCTATGCCATCACTCCAATCTGTATCAGCAACAAAGCAACAGATGCGTTCATACCATATCAGAACACAAATTGCATACCTATTGATAAACTGAGCAGCTACAACAAATGTTCAACTGTACTACTTATGGGAAAAAGGGGTATTGTTACTCCAACAGTAAACAAAGCAACTGTAATGTTCTTTGTTTCCCATGCACAAAAAAAGAAGTACAAACTGAACGCGTTACAATAGAAAACAAATGGAATAGAAAAGCTTTTGTATTAGTTCAAATTGAAATGTACAAAAACACACTTGCCAATAATCAAACCACAAATAGAAAAAAATCAACTTTTGGAAAGTCACATATCGAGTTCGAACCTCAAAACATGAAGTTTTTAATTTTAGTGTCAATGTTCGCTCAAATATGACTTATTTCTTCATGTCAAAAGAAATGCCTCATCAAAAGAAATGCCGAATCAACAATAGCCAATACGAAATACCGTGGATACCGTTTGTAAGCCAACTATGAATAGACATTTAATCAGGCATCTTGCAGAAACGTTACAACTATGAAAAGTAACCGTACGTAACCAAATAGTATGTTTACAATTAGTATGTACAGAACAAATAGGAATTTGTAAACCAAACAAATAAACCCCCAAATCCCATCAATATATGCATATTCACATTTAACAAATTAAAATTTATCAAACACTCATATGTATGATAGAAGTGCAATTGAGGACATATGAGCTTATACAAACGTGCATACTTATACATCTGACTGTTTGAGTACATCTGAGTACATCTGAGCTTATACAAACGTGCATACTTATACATCTGAGTGTTTGACAGAAAAAGATGTGTGTTTGATATACATCCGAGTGTATGATAAAAGAGCAGTTATCAAACCTGCGTGTTTGATAGAAGAAGAGTTATCAAACGTGTTATCAAACCTGGGTGTTTGATAGAAGAGCAGTTATCAAACGTGCATACTTATATATCTGAGTGTTTGATAGAAAAACCTCTGTTCTTAGATACATATGAGTGCTTGAAAAAAAAACACTCAAATATATACATCTTAGTGTTTAATGAATCAAAAATTTATCAAATACTCAGATGTATCATTGAAAAACACTTGGATCTATCCAGCAACCAAAAAATCCATGGGTTAATGGGGTTAAAGCAGTTCAGTACAGAGGAGTTGAGTACTGCTAATGATTTAGATTTTATACCTGCCAAATGCTCCGATACACATTTAAGAAAGCGGCGAGGCCTTGGTCCTGCCAAAATTTTAGAAAATGAAATATTTTAGCACCTATTTTATGGATATTTTCATTTAATATTGTATAGTTACAGAAGCAAAAAATGCATTCAGTGGCAGAGGTGATGGCATCTTCATCGGGATGACTTTAAAGGTTTGTCTTTGACATGATTCAGATCTTCATGAAGTCTGTCTAATAGAAATGCAAGAAGTTCCTGAACATAGATTTAACCTATGGCTGTTAAGTACATATGATCCGGTATCAACATGAATTAATTGAAGTTGATGAGATAGATCAAACCTGAGAATGCAAGCTTTGCTTTAAATGCCCGAGGAGAAATTATAGTTCGTCCTGGGGCCCAAAACTTCTGAAGTAAGTCAACAAATGCAAGAGCCAACTCCCCTAGGTAATAATAGCCGCAAATCAGCAAGTCACCAAAGGCAAGAGCTAACTCCCCCTAGATAATAACTTCAAAATAGGAAGTGAAAACCTTGACCTATAAAAGAAAAAGAGTAGATATTAAACATCAAACATAATTAAGATTTAATAAAGAATAATATAATAACATAAACTTGATTATTCGAATGGTAGGATAACCATACAATTGTTTGAGTTGTTAGAACATAAAATTGAGGATGCACTGTTTGGGTTAGATAAATATTCAAATGATAGGATAGAACAATCAGACAACTAAACATCAAAAGATATTACTTTCAAATCAGGAACATCATAAGTTCCTAGTTGGATCACTATAGTAATAATAAATGTAAGTATTCAAAAGATAAAAGGCAAGTAAAAAAATTAAAGCACAAAACAGTTATATCAAAGCACTATGTCATAAACCATCACGGGTCTTTGACAAAGCAACAAAGTAGCACAGTAACAAATTAACAATCTATATAAAAACTACAAACGTGCTAAGTGTCTTCACAAACCGGGGCTGGAATTAAACTTTACAGCCATGCCTAGCCAACAAGATAGAGAACCTTTCTTAATGAAAATAACAAATTAAAATTCACTAATTGCATAATGGAGATGAAATTTATCAAAAATACTGAAAAACAAAACTACAATTAAGCCCACAAATGCACTTATAACCTCACAATAACAAAACAGATTATTGTAAAAACCAATAAGAGTATCCGCATCATTTGAGTATCCCAAACTGAATTAATATGATGTGGTTTAGCAGATCAAACCAATACCCATGAATAAATGGGTATGTACCTTCAATACCAAAGCATTTTAGACACCCATTTAGACAATTTGACAAACAACAAAGAGACAAAGTAAAACACCAAAGAGAGAGGGAGAGGCTTGCTAGAACCCCAACCCCAAAAACTTCAAACGAAACAGCCTAATATCTCATACTAAAATCGTAGGTACATACCAAAACAGATATGAACTAAAAAAAATTTAATACAAATACAACAAAATTGTATACCTGATAGATCGAATCGGAAACCCTTCGAAGCTGATAGATCGAATCCGAAACCCTTCGAAGCTAAAAAAAAATTAAAACCAAAATTTCATTAGATAGGGGATTGCTATAACCCTAACCCCAAAATATTGAAACAAAACACCATTAAATCTCATACAAAATCCCTAGGTACAAACCAAAACACATAGATGATGTTACCTGCAAACCCCCAACAAAAAGAAATGATACCAGTTATTTAATTAAATCCAACCAAAACCAATCAAAACCTAAAACAACACTTACTTGGTAGCGTGGGAACTCACTACGGGAAGGATGAGGGCATGGGTTTTTGAGAAATGAGCTCGAGGGAGAGATAGAGAATGAGAGATACGGGGGGGCACACCGTGTGTAACTTGTGATTGTGTTACCAAAATGCCCCCATTTTTTAATTCAAAGATAAGTTTGATGAGTAAAAAAGAGGGGGAAATCAAATAATTGAGGCTATATTTGTAAAAGAAAAAGAGATGCGATCTCAAGCATTAAAATATGTAAGGAGGTGGCATCGATCTAGACCGCTAAAAATGTATACATTTTCAAAAACCAAGCTACCTTATTTTATTTATATATATATATATATATATATATATATATATATATATATATATATATATATATAGTGTTGCTCTTGTGCGGACCAGTCCACATTTTAAGAGTGCGGACCGGACACGTGTCACCTGGCGGTGAGCCTAGAAAAGAGAGAGCGTGCCTATAATTTCTAGGCTCACCGCCAGACGACACATGTCCGATCCGCACTCTTAAAATGCGGACTGGTCCGCACAAGAGCATTATTGCATATATATATATATATCAAAAAAATATAAATAACAAAAAAAATATACAGCAACAAAAAATATACACACAGCAGAATATATATACACATACACATATATGTATATAGCAAAAAAAAACACAACATATATATATATATATATAACAGGTGGGTAGAAATGTAAGACAAAAAAAACAGAACACATATGTGTGTCTGCATATATCGATATATATATAGAGCAGAGAAAACAAAAAGACCCTGAAAGTTACCTGATGGAGAAGAGGATTGAAAGTCGGTTTCTCTACTAAGGAAGACGATCGGTGGTCTTTCGTTGTGAAAGTGGTTTGCATGCTAGGGTTTTTGAATTGTAATTGATTTTTTGCAACATATGACTTTTTGTTTGAGAAGAGGATTACATACGACTTTTTTTTAATCAGCAGCTAAAAAACCCACGCTACTTTTTTTTCAGTGGCTAAAAGAGAGGCGGACGCCTCAAGGCGCACGCCTCTCCCATTCAAGGCGTAAGGTCCTCTAGAGGCGTAAGCCTCAGGACTCCTACCCTTCGCCTCGCCTCGAGGCGCGCCTTATTTCTCCTTTTAAAACCTTGATGATAAATGGTAAGCTATCCGAAGAACACTCGAGCGGGGGGTGATATTTAGATAAGCACTCGAATGAGGAATGGTGTGTGGGATGATATTAAATTGGTGTCGTTTCAAGATATCGTTTTAAATGTAGATTGATAATGATGGATTTGTAGGGGTATAATTGGTATATTGATGGTTATATCGACATAGTGGTCATTGGATATCAATAATGGCTTCTCGATGGGTGAAAGGTGAATTCTGCTCCATCTCTCGTGAAACTGTGGTTGGCTAAATGGGAGCCCAATAAACCCTTGTTCTCTATCCTCGACAACACATACGCCAGAATTGCGTGTAGAATATGTTTTTGTATTGATTTATATTATAATTGTAGGTCTCCCAAGGATATTTTAGAAAGAGAGATTTAACGTGTTCTACAAATATACGCCGGAATGTTGTGTAGAGAATGAGAGTAATGAAATGGAGGGCGGGAGAATAATCAGTACTTTCACGAGAGAGATATAGAAGTGGCCTGAGCACGATTTTTAATGTGGTCGGTGATGCACTTTGGTGGAGTAGAGGGGGTAAAGGGTGGTGGTCTTTAGTGGGAATAAGGTTTAGAGAATGTTTTAGGAGTTAATAGTGCCCAGAGTAAGAATTTTTTCGTAAATCAGGTTTCCATCTGTGATAATTGAGGGTTGCGGTTTTATTTAGAGGTGTGGGTCATTGATCTCGATTGATGAATATTAGATTAATAGTGTCATGCATTAAATGCGAGAAAGTCCATATAATGAGTCTAATGAGAAATGGTAAGCTATCCGAAAAACACTCGAGCGAGGGGTGATGTTTAGATAAGCACTCGAGTGAGGAATGGTGTATGGGCTGATGTTAAATTGGTGTTGTTTCAAGATATGATTTTAATGTAGAGGGATAATGATGGCTTTGTAGGGGTATAATTGGTATATTGATGGTTATATCAACAAGGTGGTCATTGGATATCGATAATGGCTTCTCAGTGGGTGAAAGGTAAATTCTTCAACATCTCTCATGAAACTGTGGTTGGCTAAATGGGAGCCCAATAAACCCTTGTTCTCTATCCTCCGCAACACATACCCACGAAGATCTCGAAAGGGGCCTATCGACTGTCTGGTCTTTGGCTTGAAAATTAAGTCCCAGGTCTGGTTCGCCCTCGGTTTTACTGCGGGTTCACTGGCTCAACAGGAAGAACTTTGAGATTTCAGAGTTTGGATGTTGGCAGCCAGCGAAGGTAGGTTGCAGCGCCTTCGCTGAAGCGAAGGAAAGCTCCGCTCCAACAAAACTATTTTGGCAGGGCAGCGCAGGGCATGGATGCACTGAGCGAATAAATAACTGGGTTAAATAAAGGGCATTTGGGGAGTTCTGTGCCACAAGTTTCCCATCTATATAAGATTGCTTTCGGGTCATTTTACCGAAGTTATGGCCAAGCTTGGCCGCTCATTTTTAGGATTTCAGAGAGAGCCTTCAAGATATATGAGACTCACTCATTGGTATTACGTAAAGATGGAAGAGGGTGATTGTGTTAATGTTTCATGTATCGTGGGTGTGCTCTAGGTGTATTTTGTGATGGGTTTCTCACTAAGTTACATGGGGAGTGGTATACAAGGCTTGGGTGCATAACACTTGTAAGTATGAGATTGATAGGGTTCTAGGTTTAGAACTTGGGATTTTGGGGAAAGGTCTAATCTAACTCAGTGCCTATAAAAATAGGACACTCCACATAAATTATTAAATTTAGTCCCTGTTCTAAAAACATCATTAAAAATGACCAATATGCCATTTGACAACTAAAAAAAAACCATCAAAATTTTAAAAGTCCATAAATTCAAATCTACAAATCCAAAATTTATATACTTGAAATCTACTCGTCAACATTTATCCAACAACACCCATATTTGATATTTTTTGACAAAAAAATCGAAACCGATAAATTTACTATTTCACTAAAATCTCCATTTTCAGGCGAAAAACCTTCTTCTCCTGCGGCCCTCGCAATGGTGCTATTGGCGCAAACCAAAAAAATGAAAGAAATAGACGAAGGGAGAGTGAAATGAGGAGAGAGAAATAATCCGACGAGAATTTCGGAGGTCTCCGGTTAGGATTTTGGTGTTTCGACGAGGATTCCGGTGGGTGGGGTGGGGTGGAGGTGGGGTTATGTATTTATTTGTAGAATGAGTTTTAAATGAGTATGACTAAGGGTATAAATATAAATACCTCCTTAACTAAAACAAATGAAATCACCTATTTTGTGTACTCCTAACTCTAAAGGGACCACACAAATAAATGTTATTGTACCACAGGAACTGGATTTATAAACCTGAAAACCACTATCCTAAAAATTTAAATATACGAAGGAACATGACCTTGACCTTAGTTCTCTATTAGAACTTTGATTCACTTGGGTATAGGGTGTGCATGCCCAAATGGATCGAATAGACAAAAAGAACCGGACCGGCTGAGGCCCACTTTTTCGGATTTTTTACAAACCGGTTTAAAATCTCTCGGATTTATTAAGGATTAAATTCGGTAGGTTCGGTTTCGATTTTCGGTTTTTAGTCTCGGATTTGGTCCCGTTCTGACTGGATTGTGGAGATTATTTTTTAACTTTTTTTTATTTACATTTTACTAAAACCTCATACATACGCGGGTCACCCCCGCAAAACCTTGCTTACCTTACCTTATCCAAGATAAAAACCTACATGCCCTTCCCTTCCTCTACCTAATCCATTAGAGTAATGTTAATGTAAGGGTAACATAATGATATTAGTTCATTTATAAGCTTATAAATGATAAGTTGTGCTATTGCACACTTGAAAATCAGTTTTTTAAACAAAATGAAAAAGTTGATAAATGATAACAAAATATTTTAAAATAAATTTGACGGGCTAGTATTTTTTAATTAAAATTAAACAAAATGATAAGTTGATAACTTTGAGGGACTTGTCGTTTTTTAATTAAAAAAAATTAACTCCAATATTTTTTTCATTAGAAACATCTCAAATATATTTTTTTCTAACTAAATCATGTGTGACCCGAATTTGGATCGACCCGAACTTGTTTGGACTGATTCAATCCAGTTCGGTCACCCAAATTAATTGGTCCAGTCTCGGTATAAAAACAACAACAATCGATTCATTCGGTCTGGTCCAAAAAGTTTCTAAACTTGGACCGGACCGTGGACACCCCTATTAGGTGGTGAGATAATGTAGACGTATATCTTGGTGTGCTTGTTTATAATTACCATTATATCTTCATTATTCAGGGTCATGATTGTTGGTGGTTACCCCAACAAATTAGTATTGGGGCCCGGGGCCATCACCGCTTGAGTTCTGTCTAACTCAAGCCATTTGTATGGGTGGAGTTGAGAAGTCGCAAAGAACGAAAAATAATGTTTACCTGATATTGCTTTCTGAAGACATGGAGACCACTTGAAGTAAATGGGACTGTTGCGGATCGAGAACTCGGTAGACTTTTGAAATTATTTGAGTTCATATTAGAGTTTAAGTGTTGTTAGTGGTAGTTTCTGTATCTAGAGGGTCTTTAGTTCTCTGTTCATCATGTTCAAAGTATCAGAAGTTAGAAAAATATTTATACATGTGTCTTCAGTCACAGATTTGAGTTCTATTTAGTCTGTGAGAAATCTGTTCTGGACGTTTGAGTTCATGTTAGAGTTGCTAGTGCTAGTTTCTGTGTCGATTTAATAATAATTTCACATTTATTGTGCATGTCAAAAATCAAATTAATCGGAGACCCGGAAATGTGTGTTAATGGTTGTATGATTACCGAGCGAATCCTTATCAATACCTGATTAAAGTGATATTTTGCCTGCATAATATAGACAACAAGTATGTCAGATCAAATGATTGGTTTATTGAATTATGTACTGTTTAGTTTACAGTGTAAGCTATATATATATATATATATATATATATATATATATATATATATATATATATATATATATATATATATATATATATATATATATATATATATATATATGTCCACTTTTCTTATAATGTCTTGTGATGATATATGCCATGCAGGTTTGGTCCAGAAATTTTAAATTGGTTGTTCATGAGGGGGCTAATAGGATGGTTTGTGCAAGTCATGCTACTCAAAATGACATTATTGTCCTTGGGTAGTGGGGAGGCGGCACCGTTGTTGGACATAGTTGCATACGCGGGGTACACTTTCACCGAGATATGTTTGGCCGTGCTTGGAAGGATATTGTGGCACCATACTTACTACTTCTTGATGCCATGGATGTGTTTATGCATGGGAATCTTCTTGGTGAAGATGATGAAGAGAGTAATTTTTTCCGAGGTGAGAAGTAGTCGTGGTTCAAGAAAGCATAATTATCGCCTGATCTTCATTGCTTTGGCTCAATTCCCTCTTCATATTTGGCTCGGCAACATTAGTCTTCATTGGTTTTTCTAGGAATTTTATTCTCATTTAGTGTGTGGTTTCTGCCATTGATATTTTACAGCCCACGATGATAATTTTAAGGGACCGCGCTAGTTTAAAATACATGTTTTTTTCTTTACTAAGTTGCCCATGTTTTGGGGATCTAGCATTAAATGACACTTATTATTTTGTTAATAACATTTAGGCATCCAAAAACATACTACGCAATTGTTGTATTTTTTTTGTTTGTTGATTATTGGGTGATTAGGTCGGAATTCTGATTTAGTACTCTATTAATGTGAATCTCTCTATTATTTTTTCTTTCTTTGCGAGATTAAATGGTTATGATGCTTTAGGTGGTCAGAATAGAAAGGCGATGTTGAATTTTCAGTTTTAGACCTCATAATATAGAAGTTGTAATTTTAACCCTGAAGTTTGAAAATTTGTACAATTTTATCCGTCCTTTACATCTCCATTCGGAGACTTGACAAAATTGAAGATTGGGCGTCCTTTTTTGTCAAGTCATCTATTTCCTTAAGTGTCCTAACAGAGATGTGAATGGGGGATATATCTGCATGGATTATTAAACATGAGGGCCGAAACTTTTGAAATATAGGGTCCAAAATTGAAATTCACACCAAAATTGAAATATAGGGTCCTAAATTCCTTAAAATCTGTCTTATTTCTTGCCTTCTAATCCTCTCAGATTGTATATTTTGAGGGACTAATCTACCAAGGATCAATATAATTACAAAGCCACTACAAGATAAATTTACCTCTAAAACCGTCGTTATAAACTTCGAAAACCATCATATGGCATAGGATTGTCAACGGATTGAATTTTGATTTGGATTCGATCCGTTTAATTGGATCAAGTATTGATTTTGAAATTTGATAATCCGATAATTTGTTTATCCATTTACCAAATGGATTGGATATGGACTAATGTGAATCCGATCCGATAATAATATGATCTAATCCGATTAATATATATATATATATATATATATATATATATATATATATAGAGAGAGAGAGAGAGAGAGAGAGAGAGAGAGAGAAGGTCTCAGTTTGAGGATCCTGAATGAGGTTTATTTTTTTAAAATAGTAAAAAAAATATTTCTGGCCTGATTTTTTTTATGATTTTAAACATTTCAGTAGGGCCATAAAAAAATTATCAACTCAAAACGATTTTTTTTGCTATTTTAAAAAAATCGGTCAAACTGTGTCAGTTGTTAAGCTATTAAAAACTGTCAAAGTTTGACCGATTTTCTTAAAATAGTAAAAAAAATTATTTTGAATTGATTATTTTTTTATGGTCCTATTGAAATGTTAAAAAATCATTAAAAAAATCTACCTCAAAATATGTTTTTTACTATTTTAAAAAAATGGACCTCATTCAGGGACCTCAAACTGGAGGACCTCACTTGATCCGCTCTCTCTCTCTCTCTCTCTCTCTCTCTTTATATATATATATATATATATATATAATGATGATGATAATAAAAATAAAAAATACAAATATAAATATAACGACTTAACATATATTTTTTAGTCTTAATTATAAAGTAATGTATACATAATGTGAATGTGTGTGTGTGTGTGTGTGTGTGTGTGTGTGTGTATTTAGTCGTAGCTTTATTTTTAAATACACAAACATATGTTTAAAAAATCAGATAATTGAATTTTTCAGATTGGATTTGTTCGAATATTTAACGGATTCGGATTCCGTATAATAGATCTATGATCCGTCGAATTATTGGATTGGATCCGAATCCCTTAATAGCTTAACAAATCGGATTTGTATCACCCCGATCCGGTCCGAATTCGATCCGTTTACACCCCTAATATGGCCATTCCTTGAATCCCCTCGTCCAAACCAATTTTCATTTGAAGAAATTTCCATATCAGTTGAAAAAGATATCTAAAGGACTCTTCTTACAAAGTCAATTTACAAATAGACCTTGGGTTTTTGTTCTAAGCAATTCAATAATTAATCCGATTGAAATTGAGTCACTAGCATTAAAATTCCAGTATGGTGAATAATCTACCATCTATACATTCAACTTTCAGGAAAACATTAGGTAACACATTCAACAACCTATACTCATCTCACACCTCCCTCTTCTCAAATAATCTACAATCTTTACATTTAACTTTCAGTAATACATTGTGATATAAGGTAACACATCCATCAACCTTTCTTCATCCCATACCTCCTATGAGCTAAAGAAATCATACGACCTATAAAAATTAGTGTTTAGTACCCTGATTAAGTAACCCCAACCTTGACCAGTTATCCCATGAAAAATTAAGAGTGGCAAATCAAGTTTTTGAGATGTGTTGTGGGCCGACATGACACGATAAGATTTTGTTGTGCACGAACGTGACATGACACGACACAATTTTTTTTTTTTAATTCGTGCAGGAAATGACCTGTTTAAAACATGAATGACACGACTAAGACGACCATTAAGTTTACACTCAATTAAACATAAATTGACACGATAACACAAATAAAAACACGAAAAAAATGACTCATATTTTTGACACGACAGGGTACGGCACAACACAACTTGTAATAAAAAGAACCCGACACGAACACAACATATCTTTTTCAGTTTCTTTGTAGTTTCGTTTCAATTTTAAAAACGTCACCCCCAGAAAATCAACAGAACCATCATCAATCTTCCACAATAGATGCTCATAAGCTCTCACTGAAACTCCCATCATCCTTTTCCAAGTGTTGGAACCATATATAGTGTCAACAGCATTAGGATGCTTCTTATAATACTTTGGCATGAAAATAATTTGTCCAATGGCCTATATCAGATCTGAATTTTCACCAAAGTTTGCAAGCAATATATATGAACATGTCTAATTAGAACAATCTTACCTCTTGAAGATAGCTATTTAACTTTTTAACCATAAATCTTGCCTTCGAACCTTGTCAATAAGCTCACTAAATATATTTACAGTTTTCATGCCAAGGAAGTAGATGGAAAATTTTAATGGCACATGACCATATATCCCTTTCAAAATGCTAGCAATAATTGAAACTCTACTATGAGGGAAGCTATTTAGAGCATATAAAGCAGCTCTACTATGTTTATTCAGCATTTCATCGGAGCATTTGTCGTACCTTTGAATAATGTCACGACCTCTCTCACAACCCTGAAAAATGACGGATGATATAACACGAAATTATAAGTTAATGAGTATAGACTTATTGGATTTGGGTAAATATCGAGTCAACACGATAGACCCATTAAGATAACAGTTTGAGTTTAAAAATTTTGATACAGCTGATTAGATCCATTTGTACCCATTAAAACCTGCAAAAATTACCCTAGCTATTTGTTGATAGCTTATTTTTGATACATTTTGTTGATAGAGAATTTTTATTTACTTGGTGGATATCAACAGTTTGGGTCGGGTGACCCGTTAACAATAACGGTTCGGGCTTGGATTTATCATTTGATTTTTTTAATGAGTCGTGTATGGGTTGAGGGGTTTTGATACGAACCCAGTATCACACCACACGAACACGGCCCACAATGACGCGTTGACAGGTCTACCAACAATAATGATTTAGTTCTAGAGTAGAAAATAATGATATCATAAGAAGAGATACATTAGAGCTAGGAGTGTTCATTGGAATCGTTAACCCAAAGAACTGTACCAATTCGACCTTCACGATTGAGTTAAGTTGGTTTTAGACACCGATAGTTTTGTTCTAACTCTAGAAATCATGGATCATAATATTTGAGTTCTGATTCTGGTTCTTGTTTGAAGAATCATAGAACCAAGAAACGAAAGGAAACTCAAACCGAACCAAATCGATGATGGAACCCAACACCAAAGAACTGTTTAACCCTTAAAATGCAAGTCTATTGCCTTTATTAATGTTGTGTATCTTTTATTTCTTTCATCTTTTGTTTTGAAATGTTAAAGTTACATTTTTAAGAAATTGTAAGTTGACATCATATGCATTGAACAATGTTATTTTCCTTTCGGTATTTTTCACAATTTAAAGTCTATATTATACTGTCTCATCTATTAAAAGTTTATTTTAACTTTAAAAATGATTATTTTGTCATCCGAGTTTTTAAGACAATTTTGAACAACGTAGAATGCCTATATGATTGTTAAACTATTTGAAGTAAACATGTATTAAAAAAGTAGAATTGAGATCCGAATCACACAATCATGAGAACCGTTGGGTTGGGTCAATTTTATGAGTAATATTAGGAGGAACTTTTTTCGTTACCCTTTCCTGTAACCATGCTGATGGGTCAAACATTTATTGGGTGGTATTTCAATTCCACATAGGTCCGATTCTTGTTTTGATTATAATAATATGGAACTGACCTACATTGATTTTAGTTTAACCGCGAAACCGAAATAATCCGACCATGTAAATTTCTAATTAGAGCAACCAACTGGAATACCGTAGCCACTAAATTTAGGATCATTATAAAATGACCTTGCCTAAAACCTCCTTGGGATTAAAGGAAACCAAGTATTCCCCATTCACCATGATATAGAACCAGCAATTAGAAACCACTCTCCAAATACAAAATTAATGTATTTTCTCTAAGGGAGTATACCCTAAACTTAAAAAATACATTGATTTTAAGTAATAATTCTTACGGCCCTGTTTGATTGCACAAATTATTTAATTATATAAATTGGATCATTGTGAATTAATGAATTACAAATGAGTGGATTTGAAATGATTTTAAATCCAATTTTACGATGTTTGATATTCTGAAATTGATGTTAAGATTTAATCAGAAAAAATTTAAAACTAATGGGGAGAGAGAGAGAGAGAGAGAGAGAGAGAGAGAGAGAGAGAGAGAGAGAGAGAGAGAGCTTGAGCTTATGAGTAGAGATGGTCATTTATGAAATGCTCTTGTTTCAATGGATGCATTTCATGTTTTTTTTATCAAATATTTCAATTTCAGATTTTACACATGAGCTAAAATGAATTTTATTAATCATTTCATTAATAAAATAAAATATAATTAATGGACCAATTTCTAAATTAAACAATTTACAAATGGGAGAATTTACAACTTTGGGACAACTAAACGGTTCCTAAGCCATTTGTTTAATACATTTTTTGATGTTCTTTTTATAACTCTAACTTTCGATTAATGTAGGAGTTCTGAATTTGTCAGTTATGAATTATATATTTTTTTAAACAAAAAAAGCTCAAATAATTCAGTTGATAAATGAATAAGTCCTATTTTTAACTTGTGATTTTATATTCAAAATATCACAAGTTTTAACATGTTTTTATCAATTAAATTGGAATAATCTTAGAAATCCATAACAAGGAATCTTCTCATCAATGGAGAGCAGGTTTGAGTGGTAATTTATCATCTAAAAAGCCTTTATCAAATTTTCACATTTACCATTGAGTGAAATATCCCATGTTGGTTTAAAGGAAAAAAAAAACACGGAGGCACAAAATTGAGAGAGCACCCAAATTTGTCCATGACAGATATTATTTTTTTCTAGCTCATTAAAATATTTCAAGGTCTTTATGAAAAAACCCCACTTTAATATACAACATTTGACTTAAGTGCCTTTTTTCAAAAAAATTAGGTATAACAACGATTTCATGCAGATATGTGTCAATTTGCATCAAATACTGTCAATTTGTATGCAATAAGCATTGTTTGGGATGAAATCGGTGTTAAGTTTCATGAAATAAATGTCGGTTTGTATTAAATTGGTATAATGTTTAATTATTTCAAAATTTGGGATCCAGTAAAGTATTATATTATCAAATAGGCTTTTTAAAGATCTTATATTGTTTTGGAACTAATCTAACCTAACTTACTCTAGTGGTAAGGGACGTATCTGGACCGTTGTAATACCCTATGATTTTAAGATTATTTATTTTTTGTATGCGTATAATTATTAATTTAATTGGAGAAAATTAAAATTGATTTTGATAAATATTAATTTGCGAGTTAAGGATTAATATTTATTATTATTATTATTATTATTATTATTATTATTATTATTATTATTATTATTATTATTATTATTATTATTATTATTATTATTATTATTATTATTATTATTATTATTATTATTATTATTATTATTATTATTATTATTATTATTATTATTATTATTTACTTGCATGTGATAAGTAAATCTATATATGCTTTAGTGCACGTTGCGTATGAGTGAAAAGCGACAAATTATTATTATTTGTAGATAGAGTGTTACATCGACGGATTGGTATATTTTACGGGTAACGCCTACGATACGCACGTGTCAGTGGTTAATTAGATGTTAGTATATTTATAGGTTGGTGACTAAAATGACCTATTCTAGTGCACTGATTATCTAGGAAGGGTCGAAATAGTCCAGAATAAGTACCCGGGTATTATAATTGAGTTTTGAGAGCTTTTTAGACATAACACGATCAATATAAGGGTAGGATGGTCTTTTTACACATAGGGTTAAATGGAAAAATGGTATTAGGGTGAAATAAGGAGCTATTTAATGGTAGGGGGTGTGGATGAAAACTCTCCTTTAACATTCTGCACAATTGAGTTATAGAGAAAGTTCAAGAGACAAGAAAAAGAGGAAGAAAATGAGAGAAAAGCTTGGAGAAGAGAAGAGAGGGACTCATCTTCGAATTCAATACATCACAAATGCAGAGAACTTTGAATTTAAATACCCTAACGCAAGTAGTTAATTACTTTAAATTGCACGTTCATGTAGTTAATCACTTTCGTACATAATTGGTATAAAAATCAGGGATTTAAAGATTAATGGTTGAAACTTTGATCAATTGATTAAGAGATATAGACCATTATTTATATCAGATTAGAATTGATAATTAGTGGACGATAATTCTATAAAATTTTTATAATTTATTCTGGATTTACCATGATTAACATGGAGAACAATGATAGAATGTTTGATAAATTGGAAGTTCGATTTAAAATCCCAGGGTTTTGATGAGGGATTCAAGGTTAATTATGTGTTATGATACTTCTAGGATGTTAGTATAATGATGTATGAGGTTTATTTTATGTTTGGTGTGGTTTGGGACCTCCATTGGAGCAGAAAAAGTCGAGGAAGAAGATGACAGGCAACCCAGTGAACCGAAGCGATTTCCTAGAGGAGCAAAGCAGTTCACTTAACCAAAACCGTTCAATCTGCCAACGAATTGATTTGGTTTGCTGGTCTGTCTAGTTTTTGTTCATGTATTATTTTAACCCCTTTGAGCTTGGAAAATGATCATAAGGGCTTTTGGGGTATTGTGGGACTACTGGAAAATGCTTTCTAGGGTTGGTAAGTGTGTTAGGCCACGGGATAGATGAGTTTGGGTGAGGAGAATCGGGAACTAAAGTGTGTGAACACTTAGATGTACGATCGGGAAGTCGATTCAGACTTCGGGATTTGGGAGACTCGTACATTTGTGGGATTTTGTACGAGGTCGGTATTATATATATATATAATACCGTTTCAAAAGATAACTACCAAAATCTGCTATTTTGTCTCCATTAGGGGACATATGTGCTTTTTGAGTTTTGGTCGGCGCCAGGTGGCGCCTGCAGAGGGGACAGGCAGGCTGCCTACAGGTAGGGACAAATGATACACTTCAGACATTGTTCCCCACCAACTCTCTCAATTTTGGCGCCCAAAATCGCTAGCTCACCCCTAACGCCCATGTATAAATAGACCTCTGGGCAAGGTCAAAAGGAGGACAATAGAAATTGCACTGTTACTCTGCTAAAATATCACCAGACCTACCTAGTATTCTCTCCCTGCTCATTCTCTTAGTGTTGAGTGCCTTGTTCCTTCACTCCCCACTGACAGCCATCACTCTCAGGTGTTTCCCTTGAGAAAATTGCTATTTTTGTTGTGAAAGTTCATCTTCTTGCAGGGAGTGAGTTGAAGCTTGAGGTCCATTGTTACCCGAAGGAGAAGTTTTCTTCAGAAGTTGCACTAGGAGACCTTGAAGACCTTGCAGGCAGCGTCCATTGGAGTGGGTCACGCCTCACCCTTTCCAGTTATTCATAGACCCCAGTCTCACTACCCTCCTACAGACGCGATTAAACCAATTAGCAAGGAATTACAAAAATAGTGGATGTACATATTAGGTTGATAATGGGCCTACATGGAGTTGATAGTGGGTCTATTCCACCAAAATTAAAACTAAGGCATATCAAAATACAACGGAGCTGCATAGGGATCTCAAACATTGTAGGAATATAGAGTTCTTTCATCAAAGTTTAAAGTGAAATATTTGACCTACAACATAAAGAAAATAGATGATTGGCGGAAGGTAATAAGCCGCCTAATTAACTTACTAAATTGTGTAGTGATGTACATTTAGTGAAATGGTATGCACATGAACAGGTAGTCCACCAATAGCAGTTATAGTTGATCATCAAGTCTTACAAATATTCATACATAGGAAAACTGAACATCAGTCCATCTATAATGTAACTAATCACCAGCCAATCTATTATGGGACAGTGTTTGACAGATCCAATGTGGGTGTATGCACATGCCTGAAGGCACGATGAAAATTTTTCAAAGTACATAAACACGAAGCGGCGAAATTTTTTTAAAGTACGTAATCGTAAAACGACACAAAATTTTAAAGTGCGTAATTACAAAACGACAAAAAATTCTTTTCCTAACAAAACGAAAGCGTACTTTTAAAAGAATTGATGATAATATCCTTTATTTAAAGAACTATATTATAAAACGATAGTGTTCGTGATTGATAATAAAATTTCATGTCATGTCATGTTTATTTTGGTCAAGTTCGTTTTTAGTCAAAAAAATTATCAAGTTGTGTTCAAGATAGGTAAACAAAAATATTTCATATCATATTATGTTTATTTTGGCCGTAATTGAAAAAAACGATTTTTTTTCCAAAATACGTAATTGCAAAACGAAAAAAAAAATTCTTACCCAACAAAACAAAGTGAAATTAAAAAAAAAATAGCTATTCATAATTTTCTAAAGCGTATAATAAAATCTTTGTTGAAATTCCATTCATAATACATATATTTTATAAAAATTGAGCAAAATTTCATCTGTATATACGAAAGTATACGTTGTTAATAAGACCATACATTATATTTAATTTGTAGCAAAGAAGAAAATGTAGAACTCATGTTCAATAAACATCATTTCATACCTCCACTTAAAGTTTTGTTAAGGGCCTGTATCAAAAGAAAAAAACAGATTTGATAAAAAAAAATATGCTTATGCAGTTCTTTGAATAATGCATATCATGAAATTGATATCTATTTATAATCTTTTTTATCTGGGGCTCCTAAAAGGGGTACCCATGGCCTTTTGTAACTTTTGTTATTTAAAAGTTAAAACTGATTAGTGAAAGCTATTTACAGGTTGATTGGGTTTATATAAAATCACTCTTATTTTTAGACTAAATATACACCCCTGGGTCTATACCAACACGCATTAAGCTTTAATTAACAAAGCTTAAAACATAGATAATCTGTTTGCATCGCTCGTAATTATACACCCCACATTTTTGGGTTGGGACCCATTAACAACACCCTTTTGTTGGGATTTGATTTGAAAAAAGAGAAAATGGGCATTTCATACTCAACCAAATTCTCAAACAAAACGTTTCCATCCTCACTCTCACATCAATGAAATCAACCCAACAAAACCCATATTCCAACATTTCTCTCATGGCACAAATAAAATTCAGAAAAAACTCATTTTTCATCTTCTCTCTGATCAACGAAACGAAGCCATGACCGGCCAATGAAGCACTTTGGCTGAGATGAGGGTGATAAACAGTGGTTGCTCCAACGATACTAACTTGTTTTTTGAAAAAAAAACATATGTTTATGCTTCTTGGATAGTGAGAGGACAAAGACGACGATGAGAATGCCGCGGAGATCGGCGAGGGCGTCTTTGGTGGATGCGCCATCGGATTTAAAGAAACTGAACTCGTCGGCAAGCTCTTTGGCGGCGCCGACAAAGAGTGAGACGATGGATCCTATCGAGATGCTTCGGCGTCTGAGGAAAGGGTAACGTGTTCGGGTATCCAGAAGAGAGGAAATAACGGCAATGAAGAAACATGGTAAGGTGCTTTGAATTGGTGCGGTGTTGTGGCTGGGTGGAGGCGTTTTGATGGGGAAGGTGCTGATTGAGAAGATGCTGATGGGTGGGTTGGGGTTGGGGTTGGTGATAGCGGTTGGGGTAGGGGTAGGTGGTGGCGATTGGGGTAGGTGCTGATTGAGAAGATGCTGATGCTGATGGGTGGGTTGGGGTAGGGGTTGGGGTTGGGGTAGGTGTTGATTGTGAAGATGCGGTGTTGGGGTAGGTGGTAGCGGGGTGGGGTTGGCGTTGGATTGAGAAGATGCTGATGGGGTGAGTTTTGATTGAGAAGATGCTGATGGGTTTGGTCAGTGGAGGCATAGGTGGTGTGGTGGTTTGACTGATTTGACTGGTTGTGGTAGCGTTAGTGGTATCACTGGTGGTAGTGTTGATTTGAGCCATTCATGGTGTTTTATGAGTTGGGCTATTCATGGAGGTTGAAAAAAAGATAACATAAATGGAATTGAAGATGACAAAAAAATTATTTCTCCTCCGTACGGTCATCAAGAAAAATAAAAAACTGCTCCATCACACCACTCCAACAAAAAATTACTCTAACACTGACTATGAGCTCGAAGCTTGAGGGAGAGAGGCATTGTCTCGTGATTCCCATTACCATTGACAACTCCATCACCATCTTTATCATCACCTAATTCATTCTTTTTAAAAAGAACACTTAGAGATTAAAGGGGAACAAATCTCCACAAAAAGACGCCATATATTTATCTAAAATATTGATATGAAACCAAAGAAAACTTACCAGTTTGCAACAGTGAATAACCTGCAAATGATAAATTATATTAGAATTCATGAGTGAGAAGCGTGAGAGAGAGAGAGAGAGAGAGAGAGAGAGACTACCGATTCTTGCGAGAAGGGGGAATACATAATGAGTAGGGGAAACCAAAAGTTTAAAAAAAAGGGGGAAACTAAAAAATTTCTTTAAAATTCAAAATTCAAAATTCAAAATATAAATGGAGGGAGTTGATCTCAACCCTTAATTTTTTAAAAACGTCTTTTGATGTGTCACTAATCTGTACTGTTAAAAATGTGTATATTTTAAAAAAAACTATAGATTAAGGGGTAAAAGTGGAAGTACAAAAAAATCATAATGATGACATCATCGATCAAACTTATAACATACATAAGTTTTCTACTTTATTATATATATGTATATATATATATATATGTATGAATGTATGTATGCGTGTGTGTGTGATTGATTCTTATTTGCATTAAACATACCTACTCGATAGTACTATAGTTAAGAGATTATACGTAGTGGGTAGCCCACCCTAGCGTTGACCAGTAGGTGTTGGATTGGTTCTCCCCCTAGGTTATAGTACTATTGTCTGACCACTATCCATGTGTGAGGATATGAATTGATTTGGAGATCGGTTGGGTGCGATGTGGTATGTTTGCTACCCCAGATGTATGTTTATGACTGTCTCTATTATTTATGTATACGTTTTGGATTCGGTAGTGAGATTTCGACCCGGTGGAGGCTTAGTGTGATGCGTGATACGACTAGAGCTTGATAGTACACGAGGGATGCATCTGCGAGGTCTCAGCTCTTGGGATGTGGTTATACGTATATAGCGAATGGTATATATGTATGTGTAGAAGATGTGATATGTATATATATTTATAACACATGCATAGGTATGTTATTATGTTTTGTAATTATCTGTTTATAGCACGGGTGTAGCTATGTTAGTATACCGTGTGTACCTCTATTTATAGCAAGTGTGTAACTATGTTATTGTTCATAAAAGTATACCAGTGAGGGTAGCATATTGTTAGCTAATAGTGACTATTAGTGGGTTGGGCTTAGATAACAGTTACGCGTCCAAGTTTGACTGGGTAGTTTAATTAGGACAACAAAATGAATGCATTATTGATTTAAAATAATTAATTACTTACAAAATATTTTCGAACTTTTTGTGTTTTGACCCGCGGACAAACTTATTTTCTTATCTTTCATTTTAAAACCCCGGGTGTGTAGCAGCAACTGTAAGAATAATTTTTATAGGATTATTCATAGCATAGCTTTAGGCTAGTATGCGTATCCCATTACAAATCGTTACGCACTGTCAAGACAAACTGAACTCAAGCATCTCCAAGATTGAAAACTTCCCAACATCCCGTTGAGGCATTAAACAATTTAGAGTTTGAATTAATTTACGGGATTATATTTTGGGATGATTATTTTTATTAAACGAATAGGTACCTTTTGTTTTCAAAGATAAGTTTTCTGTGATACTGTTGGTGGAGTTTTAAAAATAATAATTTTTCGTTTTTGCCGTTCAAACGACATCACCAAGTCGTTAGATCCCTCGTTTGAAGCTTGGATCGATTTTGGATCAAATGACATGCTACTGGTTTGATTCTATTTAGGTCATTAGTAACGAGATGGCGTCCCATTCGAACAACATCCCTATGTCGTTTGAACGACCAGCTCAACTCATTCAATCGATGCTCCGCCTTGAGTTTTGTATAAATATTTATTTCACCGTGTTCAGATTGTTTAAGACTTTTGACATAATGTTTTCTACATATCGTTTGTAAAAGTTCTTCACTTTTTGTGTTGAAAAAAAATACCTTTTGTGTTAAAAACACTTTTTATTCTTGTGAATTCGTTTAGAATCGTAGAAAGTTTTGTATCTATTGCATACACCTTGATGGAGAGGATCTCCATTGCTGACTTGTGAAACCGGCGGGGATTCACTGCTGAAGACGAAGGTTGAGGTTGACAAAAGACTGCGGTCATGTGATTCTTGCGAGGATCATAGTTGTTCCTTAAATTTTTTTGAAGAATAGCGCATTATACTTGTGGCGGATATCAAGTAGTTTGTAAGTCGAATCTATTGTAAATTTATAAGTGAATAAAGGTTTTTCCTTTGGGGTTTTTCCTGAAACTTGGCCTTGTCGTGTTTGCTTGTTTGATATATCTGTTTTATCACCATAGATACATGCGTAGGATAAAAAGATAAAATCAATTTAAAATTTGGCTTCCGCATTTACTATTTTAATCTTTGTTTGCAATCACCCTTGCAATTTGTTTTGATCTTGAAAGAGGTCCTAGGAAGTTTAAGGATAACGTCCCGTCAGTTCCCATAACCCCTCGAGTTAAGTACACACCTGTTTCGGTTAGGAAATCCATCTTAGAGACATGAAATGCTAGATTGATTGATTGCTTGCATGATTTTGTTCACGCTACACATGATGCTACACATGTGCAAGCAATCCTTGTGCAATCAACAAAATCGTTGAAATCTAATATGACTCAAGGATCTCTTGCACATGACGCTACACATGTTATTTCATATTGTTGATTGCTTGCATGATTTTGTTTGTCATACTCGAGTTGTGCTTCATGATGTATTCTTGCTAGTGCTATGACATGTGTAATTTTTTGTATTATATTTTATTTTATTGAGTCATATTGGAAAAATACAAAAAGATTTTTGGTTTTATATGCTTTTTGAAAAGTACAAAAAGATTTTGTTTTTTTAAATTTTTTTAAAACTACAACAAGATTTTCAATTTTTGTGTATTTTAGTTCTACACATTTCGTGTGGCATATTGATGTGTTTGAATCCAATTCATTTCGCAATTTCCATGTGGCTAGGACATTTGGTTATAACTTTAGATACTTCAATTGATCTTAACCATATTTATGGACTTGTTTCGAACATGACTTGGTTTATGGACTCTACTTTGTATATGCCTCCACACACACATTCTGGAGCTTATTGGGTTTTGACTTCATGATGTATATTTGAGCTTGGTGAGATGTTCTCCTATCAATTTTATCATCTGCATGTTTATTTGACTATGGAAGATTTATGCATATAAGAACCGTTCCCCGTGACGATTTGTTTAATATTGAAAAAATGATGAGTGTATACGGAAAAGGGTTGCGAGAGGTAAATGAAATCTTGGTGAAAGCCACCATTTGAAAAGTGCTTAAGAAAAAATAAAGGCAATAAAAAGAAAAATATGCACACAAGGGACGAAAATAGTTTAGTTTGATATGATCATTCAACAGAATGAATAGAATAGAAAAATATGATCATGTTTATTTTTTGAGGGTGTTTAGATGGAAATAATCAACAGGTTTGCACAATGACAGTGAATCCTAGTTATGCTTATTTTGTCTTGTCACTATTGATTTGTAGAATTATCAATATTCTAGGCGTGTGTGCATTGTGCTTGTTTTGTTCATTAAGTTCAACTTTATTTGTCAATAGAGGCTAAAGCTTAGTTTGATAAAGTTTCGTGGTCAATTAGAACTTCTTGAACATATTTGAGTGTGTAGGTTATAATTCTTTTGTTTCTAGTTCACACCCATTCATCCCATTCCACATATTTGGACACATCGATACTATGCTAGTGTGTAAAGCTTATGTGTTTTGTGTCGTGTTTTGTGGTCGTTTATATCTATATATGAGTGCTGGATTTGTGTTGATACATTTTTCATATCTTATATATGGTATTGAATGATATTTTTATAAATATTACATTTTTTTGAGAAAAATTGAAAATTTTAAAAAATAGTTGGTATTTGTTTGCCTTTGAGATGATCATTACACATGCTTGATTTATATCTTTTGTGATGATGTCTTATCTTCTATGTGATGCTTGGTATTTCATGTTTATGTTTCTACTTCTTTGTCTATTTCGAAAAAACAAAGGGGGAGCACAAATTAAAATGAGTTTGATTTATGGGGGAGTATTTATTTATGAGTTTTATTTTGTTTCAAACTCGATGTATTATGTGGGTGTATGTTTCTTGTCTCATGTGTGTAGATTTTCCTTTTGCAAAATTCAAGACACACGAATGAAGAAAGTTTGGGAAGAAGAAGAAGCTTTTGAAGATAAAGAGATTTTTTCCATTTCGTTCAAGGGTGAGGAAGGGTATTAGTATTCTTGTCATAGGAGATTTTGATTTTAAATTGATATTGAGTCATTTTGTTTATTTTGTACCGGAATAGCCAGAGAGGGAGATTTGTAAGAACAATTTTTCTAGGATTGTTCATAGCATAGCTTTAGGTTAGTTTCGCGTATCCCGTTATAAATCGTTACACACTGTCGATACAAACCGAACTCAAGCATCTCTAAGATTGAAGACTTCGCGACATTCCAATGAGGTATTAAACAATTTAGAGTTTGAATTAATTTATGAAATTATATTTTAGGATGTTTATTTTTATTAAAAACGAATGAACTTTTTGATTTCAAAAATATGATTTTCGAGATAACGTAGGCGGAGGTGAATGAACGTGTAAGTGCGTTGTGTGATATCGATTTAAATTAATTCGCAAGTTTCCAATTAGACCTTATTTAATTGGAGTCTATTTTTAAACCAAAGTAATTCAACCCCTAAACATGTAACTATGTGTATGCGTGTTTCAAATCATAAATAAAGAAATCATGCGACACAAATTTAAGGAAAAACTCCTGCAGGGCAAAACCTTATATTTCTAGAACTTTGACAGGTTTACAAGACCATTGACTTACATACCATCTTTCTTTCGCCCACAAGAGTAACGCTCAGTGTCTTCGTCAAACCTTAAAAGCAACGGCTATAATCTGCAGTAGTTCACGTGTAGCTATACCACAAGGACCGCAACCCAAGACACTCCGTAGAGACTCCCTCCACAATAGCACACAACTCTCCTGTTGTAGAGTTCTCTCCACAAAGAATAAATAACAGCAAAAGTTGTGTTCTTGAACACCAAAATAATTTACCAAAGCATATGGAATTTTTGTGAATTGTAAAAAAAAAGGGATTAAACCCTAAAAGAAGAAGTCAAAAGGATTCTGCACTTTCGTAGTTTTCTGTCTTTCAAAATGCTGGGACTTCTTAATGAAAATGAAACTATTTAATGAGATTTATAGAAAATCGCGCCGCCTCGGTATTAGAGCTCGTTCGAACGAGATAAGCTTATCGCTCGAACGAGATAAGCATATCGTTTGAACGAAAAAAGAAGGTCGTTTGAACGACCTATCAAATGAGATTCTTCTCGTGCTTGTAGATAATTTTTCTACGAACGCGTGGCCACCAGTTTCGTATTTTTCTGATTTTTTATGAATTAGTTATGATTTTTATATGGAAAGGTGTTCGAGAACAAAATGTTTAGAAAAATATTTGATAAAAATATCCCAACACTTTAAGTGAAATGCTAAGGAATTAAAACTCAACCTTACCAAAGTAAACTTCGCTGAGTCTTTTTGATGAAGAACTTGATATTCGGATCCGTCTTTGATGCTTGAATGTTCTTGAATGCTTTTTCACAGTTTAGCGGTATAAGACATAATAAATTGATAACGGACTTATAAAAATATGTCCTTACAGGAGGTTTTAAAAAAATTAATTTTTCATTTATGTCATTCAAACGACATCCCTATGTCATTCAAATGACATCACCAAGTCGTTAGATCCCTCCTTTGAAGCTTGGGTCAATTTTCGATAAAACGGCATGCTACTGGTTTGATTCTATTTAGGTCTTTAGTAACAAGATGGCGTCTCGTTCGAACGACATCCCTATGCCATTTAAATGACCATCTCAACTCGTTCGAACGACGCGCCACCTCAAGTTTTATATAAATACCTATTTCGTATTCTGATTGTTAAAGACTTTTGACATAACGCTTTCTGCACATCTTTTACAAAAGTTCTTCACTTTTTGTGTTGAAAACATTTTTTATTTTTGTGAATTCATTTAGAATCGTAGAAGTTTTGTATATATTGCATTCACCTTGATGGAGAGGATATCCATTGCTGACTTTTGAGACCTACAGGGATTCACTGCTGAAGACAAAGGATGAGACTGATAAAGGACTATGGTAATGTGATTCTTGTGAGAATCATAGTTGTTCCTTAGAGATTTTCGAAGAATAACGCATTATACTTGTGGCGGATATCAAGTGGTTTATAAGTCGACTCTCTTGTAAATCTATAAGTGAAGAAATGTTTTTCCCTTTAGGTTTTTTTCCTTAAAGCTTGGCCTTGTCGTGTTTGCTTGTTTGATTTATCTGTTTTATCACCATAGATAGATGCGTAGGATAAAAAGATAAAATCAATTTAAAATTTGTCTTTCGCATTTAAAATTGGTGTTGCAATCTTTGTTTAAAATCACCCTTGAAATATGTTTTGATCTTAAAAAAGGTAATATGGAGTTTAAGGATAGTGTCTCGTCGGTTCCCATAACCCCTTGAGTTAGGTACACACCTATTTGGGTTAGGAAATCCATTTTGGAGATGCAAAATGCTAGATTGATTGATTCTCACATGCTTGCACATGATGCTAGATTGTATGCAAAATGCTTGCACATGATTCTCACAACTTCGTTATTGGCTTATTGGACTCTACTTTGTATATACCTTCGCACAGACATTCACGAGCTGATTGGATTTTGACTTCATGATGTATATTTGAGCTTGGTGAGATGTTATCCTATCAATTTTTCAATCTTCATGTTTATATGACTATGGAAGATTTGTGCATGTAAGAACCGTTGCCCGTGAGTGTATATTTAATATTAAAAAATAATTTAAAAACTAGTGTTGTTTGATCGATTTTTTAAAAATATAAAAATAATTTATTTTGAGTTGATTTTTTTGTGGGGTATATATATATCCACTGAGACTGAATTAAATCAAAATATGTATGGAATTTAACTCCTCTTTCATGAGAAGGGCGATTAATAGCATCAACTACAATAGTAATGATAATCAACCATCAGCGATGTGAATTACTTATGGGAAACTTGTGGTCCATATTGTTGGATGATTTTAATATTAATGGGTCTTAATGGTTAGAGAAAATGAAAGGTTAAAGCCATTAATTAGTTGGAATAAGAAAAGACAAAGGGAAGTGGGAAAACCAAAGTCCCAAAGTGTGAAAAAGTGAGTGGGTTAATAAAGGCTCTTGTGTCATAAGAGATTACTTGTATGTATTAAATTTTATGATTCTAGTGTACACCTTTGGTCCAAGGTGTTGATTTTCACCATTCGCACACACACACACACACGTGAGCATGTGTGTGTGATTGAATATTCAAGGTGCTTTAAAGGGGTCACGAGTAGCAGTAGGAGTCTTTGATTTTTAACAAAGTCAAAAGATCAAATGGTCCAGATTAAATATACAATAAATGACACAAGTGAATCTGAACCATCGGATTTTGGCACCACTTCATTAATAGTTAATCCGTACAGTCACACCTTTTTTGTTCAAATCTGGAACGTTCAATATATAGTTATATATCCAAGGGTCGTGATTAACTATATAGTTATATAGTTAATCCGCATCGTCACGAGGAGAAGTAGGAGCCTTTGATTTTTAACAAAGTGAAAAGATCAAACAATCCAGATTAAATACGCAATAAATGACACATAATTATGGCGCGAGTGAATCTGAACCGTCGAATTTTGGCACCACTTCGTTAATTGTTAGTCCGTACAATCACACCTTTTTTTTCAAATCTGGAACGTTCAATATATAGTTATATATCCAAGGGCCGTGATTAAATGACCTTTGGATAAGTGTTTGTTCATGAACACACACCACAAGAGGGTATATATATTAGGCCAAATCGTGTCATAATTAATTCCAAAATTTGCTTTCTCTCTCTTATTTCATCTTACCAATTTCATAAGAGAGTTCTGGGGGTATTCTTCAAGTTTTCTACGTGAAGAAACTCGTGGATTTGATGTATCTTGGAGGTAATTTGCCTATACCCGTTAGCAAACTCCGTATGAGTGGGGGCAAATAACACCATAAAGACAATAGTTTATTAAGCCTTAAATCCAATCAGTTGTTTATATTTTCTGCGATCTTAAAATTCATCAACATAAATAAATATAGGCCTAGTAGACGTAAGATATTATATAAGTAGGAAAATTTACATTTACTACAAAATTACGAGTTTTATTTTTTTTATAAGGTTGTTAGTGAAGATGGGGCCAATATGTTTTTAAACAATTAGTCTCTCCATAAAATAATAAAATAATGGTCAAAATAAAATAGACCTAGTAGCCGTAAGATATTATATAGGTAGGAAAATTTGCATTTACTACAAAGTTACGAGTTTTATTGTTTTGATAAGGTTGTTAGTGAAGATGGGGCCAATACATTTTTTTAACAATTAATTTCTCCATAAATAATAACATATTTTGATTTTACCCACCATGTAACTATTATTATTTACTTTACTTACGATTTTTTTAAAAAATTTTACCTCGCATTTTAATATTTAGCGACGTTTTTTCCCACTTTTTGTGACGTTATTTTTGTGTCTAAATATCAAAACAGGTGGTAAAGTCTAAGGAAAAAAAATGATGGGTATAGTCAAATAATAATAATCACATGTTGGGTAGAGTCAAAATGCCCCTAAAATAATTGACTCGAGTTTAAAAATAATTAACTCAATAAATAAAGTTGAAAATTTAAAATTTTACATTACAAAAATATTTATAATTTGAATGTTATTATGATTTTATGTGTTGGGAGCTATGTTGTATACTAAATTATATACTTAAATGATATTTGGCAAAACTTGTAAAAAAAAAATATAGAGGTCATAATTTCAAATTTTCCCAAAGTCAGAGGGGTCCATCCCCTCTTCAAAATTGGTTGGCCTAGTCAGTGGTCAAATTATTAATGACTTTCAAAATTTTAAAGTTTCTTATTATCTATTTAAAAGTTTTTTTTTTACTTTGACTCTTGAGATAATGATGTAATTCGACATAACTCTCGTTTACAAAAAAATGGATTTACCCACAACATGTTCATCATCTTGCTTATACCTTATGTATTAACTCGCTTGTACCTTATGCATATGAGGGTAAGTCTAGTTAATTGAACATCTAAATGGTATCTCTAAATACAGAAAAATTATTGTTTTTAAACTATCATTTTGGTTTGTAATGGTTATTGCTATATTAAATTTAATTGAAGAACACATTAAATTCGAATGGTTATTGCTATATTATTACATTAACTCACATCTACTCCATGAAAAAAATATATTAATCAAATGATCAAAAATCATCGTTCGATTAGCATTGTTGGGCCCATCTCATATTTTTGACTTTGATCCCTTTCTCTCACTTGTCAAAAATAGTGCGTGCACACTTTTCTAAGTTAGGGTAATAATCGCACATTATTTCTTATCACGTCAGTCCTTCTCTCCAATGAAAATAGGAGGAAATCGGTTGAGGGTGACAATGACGTCGCAAGTTTAGTCATGAGAGGAAGACCGAATAATCCATGTTTGAGGAGCTTCAAGTCCAAGTCAAAGGGTCACAAGGTTAGGCACATAATTTATCCTTGTCCCAAACTTTAGGAAATGAATGAGAAAGAAAATGAGGAGGTTCAAGATACAACAATAGTGGTGGCACATGCAAGTAATCTGGAGGATGTAGATGATTTTTCTCTCATGACAATCGATAATTTTTGGTGACTCAATTAATGAATTTTGGGTTCTTAATTCTGGTTGTTCAATTTATACGTATCCCAGTCGGTATTTTTCTCTTCCTACAAAGAGGCAAAAGTTGATTCCATTTTAATGGCTAATCGGGGAACCTTTAAAATTTGAGAATTGGATTAATAAAAATCAAAACATGTGATAGATTTAGTGAGAACTTTGTGTGGTGTGCCACACGTTTTGGGTCTATGGGTCAACCTTATGTTCATTGGTATGTTACACTTCACGAGTTGTAAGGTTGTAACATCAAGTTGATCTATGAAGGTCATGGAAGGTTCTCTTTTGGTATTTAGGGGAACCAAGATGAGAAACTTTTTTGTTTTCCAATTGAAGACAGCCTAAAGTGGAGCTATTATAAGGTTTTCAATATCTATTGAAATCAAGCATTTGAAGATTGGAAATGGAGGAGTAGACAAGCATGATTTGTGTTAATGAAACTGCGTCAATCTTGACTCTCAATTGGGTTGTGAGAGGACTACATGTAATAAATTCTATTTTCTCACGTAAAGGTTGTCCAGACACAGTATGCTGAAGATGGGGCTTGTCATACAATCTATATTATTCTCACATCAAGACCATAAAAATATATTGTAAACCCTATTCGAATTAAAACTGAATTAAATTAATGAACATGAAGTAATAATGAATCCAACATCCACGTACAACAAAAAAAACCCAAAATGAATGTAACTGTCTCGACTACATCATTAGATTGATTAAGTAAATCTCATTTAATTCACATGATTATATACATAGGGAGACTCTACATGGCGTCTACCATTTGTGTCCTGTCCTTGCTCTATCGGTAGGTCCAAAGGAGTCCCTTATCCAAATCGGACATCACAAAACACATACAAGTGGGGCGGTACCTACGCAGTACACAAGTTCATGGTCCACAGCCAACGGTGGAAAAGCATCCTAGCATCTACACCTACCTCTCGTAAGTGGTGCTGCTACGTAGTACTAATAATAATGGCCTACATGACGCCTAACCCACCTATGCTCCGGTCTCGAATGCGTGCGATCCCAATCGATAGGACCGTCCATCAACATAGGTATGTTTCACACAAATAAATAATTATATATCTATACCACATGATATATATGTAGGTAATTACCCTATAATTACCCATCCCACACAAATAAATAATTACATATCTTTACCACATGATATGTAAGTCGGTTATTACCCCATAATTATCCCCACGATATATTATTGATTTTCCCAACAATAATTTCCCCAATTATAACCATATTGTTAATTATTAGTCTTTATATTTGAATAATAATCCCAACCTTACGAGAATTTAATCCCCAATTAATTTAGGTGTTTACCCACCTTTCCATTAAATATAAATTCTTCTATTTTTAAAAAAAGTCATTTAATCATTACTGAGTTTCTATAAATTAGTTAATTAGTCACCCATTTTCCATAGTTATACAATAAACTCCCATATTCCCATATATCGAATCCTATTATCGACTAACCTAAGGGACATGTTATCTTTTTAATTTTTCCAAAAATTTTCGGCTGTCCCAAATGGGTATATTTTAATCCTACAAATATTCTAGAGGTGTTAAAATAATATATCATAATTCCTAAAATTATGGGGACCCCGAGCGATTAGCCAAAAATGCAAATAGACCAACCTAGGGTGAACAGGGCATCCGAACTGGTTCACCCCAGCGCCGAACCAGTTCACCCCTCGGTTCGGGCAACTTCAGGGCTACTACAGATTTTGGACGGAAAGTCCCCATTTTTCTTTATAAACAATCCATTATTCATCACCCAAAAGTTATCCCAACGTCACATATGATCATTAACTAGTTTTATATCATCTAATAACAATTTTACATGAGAATAACACATGAAGCATTATTAATTCATAAGGGTACCATTTTCTCCAAAAAGTGGGGTGATTCCTAATTTTTAAGATCCGTGTCTTTTCATAGATTTGTGTCAAGAAACAATATTTTTCAGGGGTAGAAATTAGATTTACACTATCACCCTATAATATCACAAGATCTATTTCTAAATCATCATTATTTTTATTTTTTCGGATTTTCTAATTAATCTTTTAATTTTACAATTTTCTAATCATCTAAGTGAGATCCTCTACATGCATATGGTGAAACCTATTCCCTATTATTAATTACAACCCGAATTCAGAAATCTACATGGGAGCCTACACAAATAAATTAAGAAATAACTTGGAAATCAAAGTAAGCAAGAAAATTCTTGCCTTCTTCTTGATTCTTCTTCTTGATTCTCCAATCTCCTCCTTCTTTTTGACGTTGGTATCTCCTATCTAGGGGTGGGGCTGCTAGGGTTTTCTTAGGTGAGTAAAATGAGTTTATTAGTATTCTTAATTAACTTATAAACCCCCAAATTCCGAGTTAAGCTTTTACCTCACTTTTGGGCCTCCAAATGAGCCCAAATCCCTAATTATAATGGCTCTAATGCCTCCAAACTAGTATACCTATACCCCAAATCCATTTTTAAAGGATTAAAACACCTAAACGAGCTTGTAAATCCTCTCGAAGTGCGTTCCAATTATTTTTATTCAACATAGATATTTTCTTTGTGTTTAAATGATACGTAACCATAAGTTTATTAAAGTATGATTTGTTTCCACGGGTGAACTCATCATGCCCAATTGAGTCATGTAATTATGTAATCATGAATAAACATTTATTTTCAATTTAAATCTTACCGAATTAAATTTAAATCCCTTCGATTTAATTTATTCCCAAAATTAATGCGATATTATTAAATTAAATTATGTCGCAATATTTTATTTTTGAAAACACAGGGTATTACATTCTTCCCCTAACAATGGAATTCCGTTCACAGAATTTACTAAAACTTAACCTTACATTTTAATTTGTACCATTATCGCAAGTTTTATACCCAATTAGTTCATACTTATATCCCATGGGATAAAAGAAAAGGATCATCTATGCCTATCATAACATCACTAGGGTGCCTATATATTCCACATTACATGCACACACATACACAAATATCAAATATGGATGACACCTATACATCCAACTTGAATTATACATACCACGCCTATCCAGAAAGCAAAGTATGTCTTCACATATGTAAAATGTAAAAAGTAAACATCTTAGTATCCAACTTCCCTTATCTCCCGACTTTTGCGAATATCATGTGTGGGACGTCTCGCAAGCAAAATCCAAACAAGGAACACTCACGATACACTTATGCACTACTTAGTCAGTTATTGAGACGCGTCAGCCTAAGACTTATAGGGAAAAAATTATTTACGCTAAATATGTAAATTCCAGTTTGCGACCATTTGCAACAAAAGTTTCATTACCTCTCAGGGATACACTAAATCCTATAAGATTTATCCATTTTATCATACCAAGAACAGTAACCAAAACGTACTAGGACCCAATATCTCTCAACTCCTAACGTTGGCTAACTTCATGAGTGTGATGTCTCAGAAGTGAAATCAAAACAAGAAACCCTCCCGATACACTACTATATAGCTTCGCCGATCATTAAGATATGTTGGTTCAGGATTTAAGTCTATTAATGTGCTTAATCAATTTATAAGGCTCCACATGCCTACTCATTCCAATAAAGACTATCATTGCGTATTTCCAATGACATCGTCATTATAATAACATTATTTGTGATCGCACACATCCTCATGTAACCGAGACTATCACACGTAATACAATCATCAAAATAAACAAAACGTTTACCATATAATTACTTCACGTCACTCATATCCTTAATACGGAAATAAACCCATCATCGACTAACCATCCCACGTAGCCATACCATAAAATATTCCTCCATCAGCATATAACCCATATCAATACTTCGAACTCGAAAATAACTTCCAATAGACATACTCATATTGTATGCCAAAATCAATTTTATCATCACATTCACTATCAAAATCTACAGTAGGGCATCGCAACTGCCCAAGAATATCGACTAGAACACATAAGGTGTTTAGGGGACCCATCAATAATTGATTCCTCTCCAAACATAGAGATAAGTATTAATAACTTAAGGGATGCCCACCACTATCTAATATGTAAATGAGATTATACCCATAATCAATATGTACATGATAAATCGCATAGTCACTTCCATATGGAATGAGATCACTCACGACCAACACTAACTCCTAGTGAACACCAACCCATAATCCACGTCGTTGCTTCAACAGTCAATCCACCTACGAAGAGATAACTCTCAACAAGGCCATCATGCCCAAGCAAGATGCATCACCACCCAATGCATAGATATTATGAACATCATACTTAATTATATCTATACTCTAACAACTACGTCAATAACCAACCTAAAATGATCACATCATTTCATCCACTCTCAACCAGGCGCTACTTCCCTAATCATACGAAACCCACATCTAACCCCAATTCTTGTAGATACTTCCACCATATGAAATATATATAATCTCAATCGAACCATCCTTGGTTCTACTTTACCATACCCATAATCCGCATTCAGGTAACTGGTAAACATGTTTCCACACATCACATGTCGTAAAATCGAAGTTACAATTCACCCTTATATTCATCCCTCTTGGCTCAACTCGCCATTTTGTAACATCATATTCCATTTTCCTCTTATTATCTTTTATTGGGGTACTCATAATCCTACATTCGCAATTGAAATTCTTAATCGAAACATACTTTTTTTTTAGTTTCTTGGAACCCATTTGTTCTTAAATCTTATTTATAAGTGATACACTAACAAAATGCATGTCTATAATGAACATCTAACTCTATCCCCATACAATTATCTAATTAGGTCCTCTCAACTCGAACCATCTAGAAAATCAATGCTCTCTTTTCGAATTTCCGCTCACTTAGGTGTATTATAGATTATCTAACTATTCTTCAACCCCATTACGTGACCACACGATGAACTACTGCTAAGTCCAAACACTCTCATTTTATCATCATCGGGATCACAAATGGTTTCACTACATAAATGAGCATTGCTCAAATCTGAGTGCAACACCAATTTAACCTTTAAATTAGAATTAATCCCCACTTAAAATTTCCATTAAAATCCTTATATTTTGTTAAAACACAGCAATCCATTGCCTTCTCTCTTACATGCGCCAAATTTCATAAGGTCATTCCGCTAGGTTAAATTTCCATTATAACCCATATTACCATAAGTAAAACCCATAATTCCAATAAGCTCCTCAACAACTAAAGTCCCTTAATATCTCTAAAAATGCACTCAACATGAAAGACATTCATTAACTTGTGCCTCTAAGAGTCTTTAAGTTGCAAACTTTACGTCGAAACAAGATAATCTCCCATAGTAATTCTCACAACTATGGTGAACACCCTCGCACAACCACTCGTTCCACGCTTGACCACTAACTCGTAATGATCCTCATTCTCATGGTTTTATAAGCTCAAATACTCCATAAATCTTGATAACGCTCAAATGATAGTGAACGATATCGACACACACGCCACCATGACACCAGATTACAAAATCCTATAATGGGCTCTAGACACATCAAAGAACGCTCAGCGGAAAATAAAACAGACTCAACACAGATATTAAGGATACTATATACTTGATGGTATGATACCAGCTGTAAAGACTCCTATTTTCTCACGCAAAGGTTGGCCCGAAACAGTTCACTAAAGATGGTGCTTATTGTACAATATATATCATTCTCATCATCAAATTATATGAATCTATAAAAATATGTCGTAAACCATATTCGAAGAAAAACTTAATTAAATTAATGAACATGAAGTAATCATGAATCCAACATCCACGTCCAACGAAAAAAACCCAACATGAATATAACTATCTCGACTAATAAATCAAATGACTCCGCGATTATGGCCTTACAATAATCCAAATTAAATAAACACATGAAGAAGTAGCAACCTAAACTAGAATCAATGAATCGATCATCGAGAAACAACACGCGACAACAAGTTTGATATTCCTTCAGTCCTGCTATACCTGTCTAATCAACCTGGGGGGGGGGGGGGGGGGGAGGGGACATTTATAATTTGGGTAAGCCCCCTAGAGTGTGCAAGAATTAACTTACTTAAATTGAAATGGAAGATTACAATTAATTTAAATAGGAGTGTCCCATCGACACTCGCATGCGATAATTTTCTCACCTATCACCTACGTGTAATACTGATTGTATGCTATCACCAAAACCTAATTGCAATATAGATTAAAAGAGCATTATTAAACATGTGACACATCTAGCATAATTTACATGTTGAAATATAATTGTCTACATTCGCATTACCATTTTTCTAATATTCCAGTCAACTACCCTCAATTGTGACATAATCATTTATCATGCATCCTATGTAGTATTTGGGTCCATGACTACTTATCAACGTCATCAGACTGATTAAGTAAATATCCTTTAATTTATGTGATTATATATATAGGTCCATATATATATATATATATATATATATATATATATATATATATATATATATATATATACGACACCACATGGCATTTACTATTTGTTTCCCGTTCGTGCTCTATCGATAAGTTCGAAGGAGTCTCTTATCCAAATAGGGCATCACAAAATACACATGAGAGGGGTGGTACTTACGTAGTATACCAGCTCACGGCCCATACCCAGCCGTGACAAAAGATTCTACCACCTACACCTACCTTTCGTTAGTGGCGCTACTATGTAGTACCAATAATAATGACCTACATGACGCCTAACCCACCTGTGTCGACGTGTACTCCAGTCCCGAACGCGCGCATCCCCAAGCGACTGGACCTTCCACGAACATAGGTATGTTCCACACAAATAAATAATTACATGTCTATACCACAATATTTGTGTCCCATCCTTGCTCTATCGGTAGGTCCGAAGGAGTCCCTTATCCAAATCGGACATCATAAAAAACATACAAGTGGGGCGGTACCTACGCAGTACACCAGTTCATGGCCCACACCCAATGGTGGAAAAGGATCCCAGAATCTACAACTACCTCTCATAAGTGGCGCTGCTACGTAGTACCAATAATAATGGCCTACATGACGCCTAACCCACCTATGCTCCGGTCTCGAATGCATGCAATCCCAACCGATAGGACCGTCCATGAACATAGGAATGTTCCACACAAATAAATAATTACATATCTATACCACATGATTTATATGTAGGTAATTACCCAATAATTACCCATCCCACACAAATAAATAATTACATATCTTTACCACATGATATGTAAGTAGGTAATTACCCTATAATTACCCCCACGATATGTTATTGGTTTTTCCAACATTAATTATTCCAAATAATTAAACATATCATTAATTATTAGTCTTTATATTTGAATAATATTCCCAACCTTACAAGAATTTATCGCCAATTAATTTAGATGTTTACCCACCTTCCCGTTAAATATAAATCCCTCTATTTTTAAATTAGTCCTTCAAGCATTACTGAATTTCTACAAATTATTTAAATTGTCACCCGTCCTCCAAGTCATACAGTAAACTCCCATATTCTCTTATCTCGGATCCTATTCTCTACTAACCTAAGGGATATATTATCTTTTTAATTTTTCCAAAAATTTCTAGCTGGCCAAAATGGGTATATTTTAATCATACTAATATTCAAGAGGTGCTAAAATAATATATCATAACTCTGAAATTTATGGGGAACCCAAGAGATTAGCTAAAAATGCAAACGAACCAACCTAGGGTGAACAGGGAACCCGAACCGGTTCACCTCCAGGGCCGAACTAGTTCTCCCTTTGGTTCGGGCAGCTTCTGGACTACTATAGGCTTGGGACGGAAATTCCCCATTTTTCTTCATAAACAACCCATTATTCATCACCCAAAAGTTATCCCAACATCATATAAGATCATTAAATAGTTTTATATCATCTAATAATAATTTCTACATGAGAACAACACCTAAATCATGATTAATTCATAAGGGTACCATTCTCCCCAAAAATAATAAAGTGGGTCATTCCTAATTTTCAAGATCCGTTTATTTTCATAGATTTGTGTCAAGAAACAATCTTTTTCAGGGGTAGTCATTAGATTTACACTATCACCCTATAATATCACAAGATCTATTTCTAAACTATCATTATTATTATTTTTTTCTAATTTTCTAATCAATTTTCAATTCTATAATTTTCTAATCATTAAAATGCGATGCTCTACATGCCTATGGTGAAACCTATTCCCTAATATTAATTAGAACCTGAATCCAAAAATCTATATGGGAGCCTATACAAATAAATTAAGAAATAACTTGGAAATCAACGTAAGCAAGAAAATTCTTGCCTTAGAATGAAACTGGGAGTCCCTCTTCTTGAATCTCCTTCCTGAATCTCCAATCTCCTCCTTCTTTTTGACTTTGGTATATCCCCTATAGGGGTGGGGCTACTAAGATTTTCTTAGGTGAGTAAAATGAGTTTATTGGCCTTCTTAATTAACTTATAAATCCCCAATTTCGAGTTAGTCTTTTACCCTCACTTTTTGGCCTCCAAATGAGCCCGAATCCCTAATTAGAATGGCCCAAATGCCTCCCAATTAGTATAACAATACCCGAGCCCATTTCTAAACAATTAAAATCCTAAACGAGCTCATAAAACATCCCTAAGTGCATCCCAATTATTTTTATTCAACATAGACATTCTCATTGTGTTTAAACGACATGTGACCATAATTTTATTAAAGTATGATTTGTTTCCATGGGTGAACCCATCATGCCCAATGGAGTCATGTAATTATGTAATCATGAATAAACATTTATTTTCGATTTAAATCTTACACATTTAAATCTAAATCCCTACGATTTAATTTATTTTTAAAATTAATTCGAAATTAGTAAATTAAATTCTGTCGCAATATTTTATTTTCGAAAACACGGGGTATTACGCTACACAACTATCGAAGATAGCGAAATTCATTTTGGGATGGAAACTAAAATTGCAGCATTCCTTATATGGAGGCAGACCTATGAGGATGATCATGAAATTAGCTTGTTGTAGGCGTAATGTCATTGAGATAGTTCTTTATAGTGCCACGAAGATGAGTAGGAGGTAAGCATTGGGTCATAACAGAGATACAATGGAAGGTTGGGGGCGCCTAAGTCTTTCAAGGGAAGAGAAATTGAATTTAAATTTATATTCGGTGGTTAGGTGTGGCTGATGGAGGTTGCTAAGTATGATGTCGACCTGGGAGATTATGAGAGTAATATGGAGAACTATGGGTTTTTCATAGATGGTGGAGACATTCTTATGGCTACGCAAGATATGCATCAATTGAAGAGTGAGTAGAGGGTTAGGATTGAGGAGGCCTCAAACTTATCTAGAAATGTTCATTATTATTTTGAGTGATCAAGATCATGTATTTTTGTAATAACTCTTAAGTTATGGTTTACTGGACAAAATTTTTGATAGAGGATTTTTTCTATTGGAGTTCGTGGGCAACAAACATTGGCTTTGCCTCAATGAAGGCTGAATTCGTTGCAACGAAGGCTGATTCACGTCAATGAAGGTTTTGTGGGAAAATTTTCTCTAGTTAGGTGCGCGACCAATGAAGATTGACTTTGCTTCAGTGACAAGGTCGCGTCCGAGAAGGTTTTTTTGTCACTTTAGCGAACATTCGACATTAGGGTTTAAAAGACTCATTTTGGTGTTTTCATTGATCTCTCCAAGGTGAAGATTTGTAAAAGTTTGGCTCAAAATGGAGTCTGGGAGAGAGAGTTTGAGTATAAATCAAACTCGCCTTTGGCCTATCTTATCTTATCTAGTGGGATTTTGGTATCCAAGTTAGCTAGGTAACTTAGTTACCTAGTTTGTGAGGTATTTTGCACCATTTGGTTCACTTGGATTTTGTATCCTATTTAAGAAGTACGTCCCCCGATGAATATATGGATAAAGAGAAATTGGTAATTCTATTTGTAGGTGGTACTTTCCTACAAGTGACGATATCAAATGTGCACCAATTAAATAATAGTAAAATATAACAAAAGGCAATAAAATAACACACATAATGCAAGATGTACGTGGTTCAGCAACATGAAAATGTCCACAGAGTTTAGGGTTGCCTCTTTATTACATTTATAAGAATCTTAGGAGAGTCAATATATATCCCTAAGAGTTCATGCCTATCCTTTATCATCTCCAACCGTTCCAAGTGGTGGATATATGGGAGTCCTCTATGACTTGAACTCTTCATTAACTTTGGGCACATGTATTCTAGGCGCTCGTGCTGAGTATACGTCTGCGTAATTATGAATCCCACACCATTCTTATGATTCAGTAGAAAATATTTTGAGATAAAAATTCAGAATTCATTGTATAAAATTGATTATTTTAGTAACCAATTCTAGGTATTCTCTATTGAGGATTTGGGTAGAATCTAGAGCCTCTTTAGTTTTGTTATTAAATTACGTTTTCACTCGCTAACGCCCTATTTTTAAACTCAAGTCTTGGATTTTTAAAATATCTTCCCACTTCTCACCCTATGAGTCATACGACAGCAGGAGTTATTTCAAAATGGTAGTTTAGTTCTGTGTGACATGATTGTGCATCTTTACGGGAAATGTTTTTGATAAAGTACGTTATCACCCCCTAATGCCCTATTTTCAAGCGTAAGCCTTGAATTTTAGAAAGTTTTACCCAGTTCTCACCCCGTGAAGGGTGTTTCTAGAAGTTAGTTTAGTTTTGTTTGATGTGAATGTGACTCTTTTCAAACAGTTTTGTTGTTAAATTATATTTTCACCCCCTTCGCTCTATTTTCAAGCTTAGGCCTTGGATTTTTAAAAAATTTACCCACTTCTCACCTCGTGAGTCAGGAGACTGTACAGGTTATTCCTACAAGTTAGATTAATGTCGTGTGATGTAATCGTGCCTCTTTTCAGATAGTTTTGTTATTAGATTATGTTTTCACTCCCTAACGCCCTAGTTTAAGTTTAAGCCTTTATTTTTGTAATTTCTACCCAATTCTCACCCAGTGAGTCACAAGATTGCACCACTTATTTCTACAAGTGAGTTAGTGTCGTCTGATATGAATATGATCATGCCTCTTTTCAAGCAGTTTTATTATTAAATTACATTTTCACCCCCGAAAAATAATGGTTCTTAGATGCACATATTAAAAATCTAGTGATTAAAATATGACATGGTTGAGCGAAAATATAAGAAAGTAATTTTTTGCTAACAAAATCTAAAATACATCCTAGTTCAACTAGTGTATGTGTGTGAGATATGGTAAAGCCCACTACATAGTCAACATGAGTCATTCTCGAAGAACTTCATAAAAATAATTAAGCAAAGCATGCATAGGTTCGCATTACCTTCCCGTGACAACCCGCTTATTCTAATACCGGGTGACCAATTCTCTACTAAAATAAAACATGAATTTCATTATGGTTCATTCTCAGCATTAATGTCACAACCGTAATATAAATACAAATAATACGAATAAAATCGTATAGTTAAAATGAATGAATAATACTTGTGCATCAATAGATAATAAGAATGAACTGAATAAACCACCAATCACCAAATAAAACATCCACAGTGTAGAGATACATACACTTGCTATAAGTACATATTCACGTAATGAACATAACATAGCTACGCTCATGGTATAAAGAGATACATACACTATATCATATAAATATACATATATATCACTCGTTATATACGTATAATCTTATCCCCAGAGCTGAGACCTCGCGGATGCATCCCTCATGTGCCATCTAGCTCCAAGTATATCGCCTCACACCGAGCCACCGGGTTAAAATCTCACCACCGATCACAAATGAAAACACATACAATGGAGGTGGTCATAGACATACAATCGGAGATCACAACCATACCACATCTCTCCCAACCGGCCTCGAAACCAACGCTTATCCTCACACGTGGATAGTGGTCATGCAATAGCATTATAATAATAGGAATCAATCCAACACCTGATGGTCAATGTCCGGTTGGAATGCCCACTACGCATAACCCCCTACAATAGCACTCACGATTAGGTATGTTTAATAAAAACAAATAGCACACACACACACACACACACACACAATCTATTGATATATAACCGAGCCCGATACGTGCGTACCCTACGCGTCGTCCATAAATTATACCGATCTGCCGATGTAACATTTTATTGATATATAATAATAAACTATTGTTATCACTCATACGCGACATATAATAAATCACATAACTATTTACTTATCACACCCAAGTAAATAATAATTATTAATCTTTTACCTCGCCAATTAATATTTACTAAAATCCAATGTACTTTTCCCAATTAAATTAATAATATAAATCACATGAAAATTAATTAATAATAACAGTATAGGGTATTACACTTCCCAAGTTTCTAATCCAAGGACAGGGATATAGATAGCAAGATGCGTTTTCATGAATTTTTAATCACCTCAACACTAGTTATCCACAACAATCACAAAATAAATAATCTTTGGTATTTTTGTTAAAAAATTCCAAAAGATAAATATTTTTCATTTTTCTTAAATTACTCAAAAGATAAAATATTTTTGTGTTTTCATCTTTATAAGTAAAAGAAAAAAAAATTCTCGGAGAGTTAAACGACGATCTTTATGTGCCTTTTAATTTTAAAAAACAATGTGGGAATGTGTTACACACTTAATCGAGGATATAAAACACAATGCTTTAATTACGAATTAAGACTAGAATATAACTAGCACCAAGATTTGAAAAATAATCAACTATGAACACACCTAGACCTGGTCTACAAAGAGAAACAAATAACTCATTGTGAGGTGAAAAATCTTTACCTGCTAGAGGTTTGGAATAATATATATTCGGATGAATATTTTGATAAATATCAAGCCAATAAACTGATTGGGAACATGAGGTTTGGCAATCATTTTAGTTCTATCCCTAAAAGCCAACTTGATCTTAGGATTAGGGCCTACAAAATTCATAGTTTTAGTCATATCATTGACTTCTCTAATGAGATTTTTAATCCTTCGGCCTATATGATTTGAAGTAAAACTTCGAGTAGTGAAGCAGTTAGTTATAGGCATCCTTGATGAGCCATAAAATAAAAATAATAATTAAGGTGACCATTCCTATGATATAGGTGAAAACGTACGGTTGTGGGGTTTTCACTTTCTCCGGCTTAGTAATGTTCCTAGGTGATGTGCGCATAGTATTTTTGTATAACATTTTGATAAAAAAAAAAGGTCTCTACTTTGGGAGTGGAACCTTTTCAAATGGTCATAGCCAAGTGCAGTCTTGTCCTTTGAGGACGGGAACAATGCAAGGAGCATTGACCCATAAATCACTATGCAAAAGCTTATTGAAAAAAAACCAAATTTTTTATCCATCTGAATACAAAATAATTTTTAAAAATTATTCAATCTCATATATCATTTCAAAAAGGTTATTACCATACAAAACATTCACAAACAATCTCATTTCTCTTACCCTAAATCTTAAAACCTAATTTGTAATATTAAGAAAATAAACATAAATAACTTAAACCTTAAAACAAAAACAAAATTTTAAACCCCCCCAAATTTCCTCAATTAACAACAACAATATCAACAATAATAATAGTAATTAAAAAAATAATTACATATGTGGTACTTATTTTAAAAATTAAATTTTACTAAATGCAAAATGTACTTATCTTATAGGGACTAAACATTGTTTGTCTTTTATAAAAAAAACTTTAAAATAATAATAGATATATTTTTGATTTGCCTCGTGAGATAATGTTGTGAATAGACATAAGCTTTCGCTTTTCAAATAATTAGACTTTGTAAAAGGAGGTTGATGTATACGGTATACGCGGGGTGATGTACATGTTGGCTAAGTATAATTATTTTAAAAGCAACAAATTATACCCCTTCGTTCCAAATTAAGAGTTCAATATATTATTTTGAGTTATTTCAAATTAAAACCTCACTTTCCCTTTTATGAACCAAATTTCATGATAGCGACCAAGGATTGAACATGGCATTGATTTAGTGTATTATTAATATGCAAAAAATAAATATGGACTCTTAAAACATCTAATTACAATATTATCTTAAAGATCAAAATAATAAAAAAAACTGATAATTTAAGATATTTTTAAGAAAAGCTAAGATTTTTTTGTGGCTTCTATTCAAGCTAGGGGTGACAATTCGTGTTTTTGGGCCATGTTTCGGGCACAACACGACACGGAAAAACAAGGATTTTTCGGACACGAACACAATACGGATCGAGTTTTTTCGTTGACACGAACATGACTCAAATAAAAATGACACGATACGACACGACACGATACGATTTCTTAAATTTCACACTAAATTAAACATAAATAGATACGATAATCCGAGTAAAAATACGATTGACACGACCAAACACGATAATACGACTCATAATCATGACACGATCATGACACAGCACGACACAATTTTATGTTAAAAAAATTCAATACGAACACGACATATTATGTAAATTTTAAATTAATTTTGCATAATATTTTTGCATAGTTTCTAAAATTGTCATTCAAGAAAAAGATGGGCCCGCTAAAAAGTCAGAGAATTGTCAATGTAGAAAAAGAAAAGTCACAGCAGTCTCTTGAGCATTATAACTGCGGGCCCCACTGCTGCATGGATGGTGACCATTGGCGGCCAACAACCACCACTTTGTTTAGGCCACGTCTCACTCATTAATCCCACTTATATTAGTTGTGTGGTCTTGTGGCGATGATAAAGCAAATCGAATGTCGGGTTGTTGTAGTGATGCCACGTCTTGTTTAACTGTATCATCAATTATATGGTGCTCTCTCATGCCATTTATATCACTCTGTAAACACTATAAAAAATGAAATTTTGATCACTGATTCATCCTTTGACCAAGGGGTGTTTAAAAAATCGATCGGATCGAATCTAACCGAATCAAATCAATTAATTTATTTTTTTGATCAGTTTGGTCTGAATTTATTTTTTGGACGGTTCAAAGTCAGGTTCACCGTTTATAGATTCAAAAATCATGTTAGGACCAAAAATCATGACACTAAGACATAGGAACCTCTTTTTTTATTATGTCATTTGCAGGGAATATCATATGCATTTTGTGATGAAATCTAACATGGTCCTCACTACAAAGAAACTTGGTGTGGAACATATCTCAAGACGGTTGAAAATTAGGATAACTGAGGAGGGTGATCAATATTATATAAATAATTGTAATAGCATGGTAAATGTATTTTGGCATCATTTATTGATTTGCGTGTCCTCTGTAAAGTTTGGTTTCTCCTAATCAAACAGGCTTCCTTATATCTTCATGACCGTGGAACAATTGTTAGGAGTAGGGCGACAACCGAGTGTTACATGAAAACTAATGGTGCCATTTTTTCAAATCCGGTGAATATCTGTTCTTATGGAAAACTATAATTTGGTAAAATTCTATTTGAGGCTATACGACTCCGTCGACACATGGGTTTGGAAATCGAAAAAAGACAATCTTTTTTAGCCTATACGACTCGGTCGTTTTGCAGACGTAATTTTGAAATTCTTGTCATTTTGCAATTTTTTATTTTGGTAATTTTTGTCGTTCCTTCAGGCACGGGCATTTCGCTAGTCTATATAATAAGTTATAATGGTGTTTTCGCTGTTCAATAAGATGATAACACATTTAAGAGTTTGAGATTGAAGCCACCAATGCACAAAAGAATAATGTTATACACACCGGGTGTTAGTACCGGTTTAGTATCGGTACTATTTTATTTGTTTGTACTATGGTGTGGGTCCCGTCAGGAAATGCTGTAGGTCCTACTAATGTACAATCGAATAAAGCGCATTTGGTACTAAACCGGTACTAGGACCCGATAATAGTATCATTACTCATGCACAAAATAGAGGGATCTGATCTTCCTATGTTCAGTGGCTTTACAGAGCACGCCTAATCAGAGTGAAAGGCTCAATGGCACCCTATCCTCCCAACTACAAACAAGAGATTGCACTACCTCGAGCCTCTCAAACCCATATCTAATATCCAATTTCCCAAAATCTAACCGTATTTTCTGTGATATTTATTTTTGGGATTAATTGAATTAAATGTGTATTAATTTGGAAATTAATTCGGATAAAAATATTAACGAGATGTGAGTTAGTATTTGATTATAATGTGTATATATGGCAATATATGAATATTGGAAATATTGAAATTGTCGTGAGATTTAAATACGGCAATTTGGGAATTTTGTTGAGACGCGTGTGACCGCCGCGTCATGGTATATATTATTATATTTAAAAAGTGAATTTTAGTTCCATCACCCGTATGGTCATTTTGAGTGCGCCAACGCGTCCGGAAGGGTCGAAATAGTCTGAAAACACTAGCCGGGGGTTAAGTTTGGGTTCCAGGGCATTATTGGGCCATACCGGTAACTTATAGGGGCATTTTGGTAATTTTGTATTTTTGGGAATTAAAAGTGACGAAAATTGGAAATACAAATCTGACTTCTTCTTTAACCCACTAACTACACTAAGAGACTTAATGGGCTACGGGAGAAGTTGAAATATAGTTCCAACTTACCAAAAACCAAACACACCTCCATCACCTCCATTGTCATCAACCTTGGGAAGAACTTGTAGAGAGAGAGAGAGAAGGAAGAGAATTCTGCAGAAAGAGAAAAGGAGAACAACTTAGCTTTCAAGATTCAACACCAAATTCAGAGAAAGATTAAGGCAAGTGGTTTAAATTCATTTGATTCAAGCTATGCTTTTCCATGTTTAGGAATTTTCGAAATTAATCTTGGGAGATGATTTAGACCCATAAATTGGAAGTTAAAAGCTTGGAATTATGTTAGGGATTGCATGTAGTAATATTCTGGACGAAATTTATGTTCTAAACAGAACCATTGATGATCTAAAAATGGAATTTAGAAGTAGTTTATTGATGTTCTTGAATGAGGAAGAAATCTGGAAATCTTTATGTAGTTTTGATCTAAAACAAAACCTTTAAATGATGAATTATGGGATTTAGAATGTTAATACTGTTGTAGGATGATAGTATGATGATATTGTAACCTTGTCTTAGAGTTTCATGCTTAAAAATGGTGTTTTTTGACGAATTGGTAACTGCAAAACGAAGCAGTCCGTAACCAGACCTGGTGCGTTCGATCGATCGATGTTCTTCAGTCGATCGATCGACCACCATCGATCGATCGAAGGTAAAGGTCGATCGATCGACCTTCCCAGAATGAGTAAAGTTTTTCCCTAATTAAATTTTAATGGTGTTAATCCTTGAATGATATTATTGGAGACCTTGTGAATACCCTTAACCTTAAGGAAGACCAGTAGGCATGATTATGAGATTGAACCTTAATTGGAATTCAATTTGAGGAATTATTTTAAATTAATGAAACTCGTTATGTGAGATAATATTTGGGTTAATAGTGAAATTTGAATAAATTGATGAAATAAGGTTTGGGGCAGAAGTAAAGACCTTAGGTGTAAAGGTGTTATATGTGAGAATAATGGGAACTTAATAGTCTATTTGAGATAGGTTTTAAGTTTAAGGAAACTACGACGTGAGACGTGTCGACAATTTAATTTCTATATTATCGGGATACTTGAAATATATGAATTTCGAATAATGGTATAATGATGTAGAGTATACCTTTATTAATATTGAGATATCTAAGATGTGTGAATGCTTAGTATATAATTTTATGTGTATGACATACCTACCATACTTGCTATCACGGGAGGTTTACGTTCGCTTAGGGCCTTCTTATCCTTGTGTTGCCCGGATTTAGATTGGTTACCTCGATGAACATAGGTCATTGAAGGACTTATTGGGATGTTAATAAGTTTGCTGATTATGGGAGCGTAGGTATGTGCGTAACCCATGTGATGGTGACTGTGTTCGCCTCCACTATTTGTGATGTTGTTATCTGAACTATTCCTGAGAGATTTGGAATGCGTGATCCTTATGTACGTGATGTACCGGGATGGATAGCAGAGTATGTGTGCACCGCAGCTTAGCCTTTGGGTGCTTGTATTGTATATTTATGATGTGAAAATATACGGTTAAATGAGAAGGAATTTACTATGTTAATTGTGAGTATAGTTATGGTAATGTTATGAAAGGATAAAAAGGGAACTTTTATCAATAAATGGTTTTGTTAATAATTGGGGATCCGGGAATTAAAGTAGAACTCTCTATTTAATTGTTAAGGTTGGAACTTAAACGTGAACCGATTAGAAGTGTTAGAAACTCTTTAGAAGTGGATAGTTATGAGTTAACACATGAATGGGTACAGAAACGTTAGGAGTGCACATTTAGTCGAGAGGTGAGTATCTCATGTGAGAGCACGTCCTAACATGTATTTTGCATATATTGTTTTAATTGTTTTTAAAGCACTTGCAGGTTTTTAAAATATCTCCACATTCGGGCTCTGACCCGTTTGCTTTCAAATCTATTTTTTTGTAAAACCATTTTAGGTGCCCAGCCACAAGGACACCATGCATAGGATTCTCACTCAGATGACGAGCTGTAGCTGCTTGTGGAAGCTACAGGGATTTGCTTTTAGACGCTTATATCATTTGGATTCCATACTCAGTATTCCTCAGTTGTAGGGCATGTTGCCCAAATTCTATTAGAGACATTTCCATTTCAGTTTTTTTTTTTTTTAGACTCTGGCATGTATTAATTCAGTATTTAGTATTTCCTTACTTATTTTTTTTAGACTCTGGCATATATTTTATAACTAAACTTTGGACTATTTTTTTAATATGCATATCATTTTTTACCAATATTGTTTATGGTTGCAATTTCAAGCTTGTAAACATTGTTTTGGGGTTTTGAGTAAAAATCAAGGGTTATTTGTGTGATGTCAGGTACCAATACTGTTTAGGATTATTGTGGTACTAACACTATTTAGGGTAAAATAAAATAATAATAAGATAAAATTAAATGCTTTTTTTACTTCCGGACCTTAAAATTTTGTTTGTGGTCTATCTGTTACTCATTGGTAATGATAATTGGTTGTTGACTGTATCAAAGAGAGAAATATTCAATACATTAAAAATTAAGCTTAATACGGACAAGAGAATCTTTGTCTAGAATAACAAGTAAAGCCAGCTAATCTTTATTGATTATGGCGGTGATGTAAAATGTGAGATCGTGTGTAATGCATATGTCCCACAATCTTTTAGTTACTTTCGCTTTTAGTACAATATCTTTAGAGGTGATGTGTCGTACTTAAACTACGTGCAAGTTGTTTTAATGCATCTCTTTTACAACCGACCATCTTTATTTATTTATATATATACATTTTTTTAACATTTCAGCACCCATGTTTTGTTAAGATACATTGAAACATTTTTTTATCATACTAATGTCAAATATTATTTTATTTACATATAATTTTTTATATTTTTGTCTAATATTTATTGGTCATGCAAGATTCAAGAAGTGTTGTAGGCATGCATGTTGGAGTCGACGCACACGACTTTGAAAATTATGACCAATTTGTTTTAAAATTACACTGTTTTGTTGGGGAATGAAATTTTTTTCATTTTGAAATTATGTATTTTGGAAGTTTTTGTCGTTTTGCAATTGTATATATATATATATATATATATATATATATATATATATATATATATATATATATATATATATATATAGATAGATAGATAGATAGATAGAGAGAGAGAGAGAGAGGTCCTTAGTTTCCATACCGCTGGCGCAGATCAATTTTGATAAAATAGTAAAAAAAATATTTTTGGGCTATTTTTTTACAGTTTTCAAACATTTTATAGGTTAAATTATAGGCACACTCTCTCTCTTATATGGGCTCACCGCCAGGTGACACGTGTTTGGTCCGCACTTTTAAAATGCGGATTGGTCCGCACAAGAGCAGTACTGATATATATATATATATATATATATATATATATATATATATATACACAGAACGTCTCGTGTAAGGACTCCTTATGTTCCAGACCCCGGTATATATCATTTTTTTTAAATAGTAAAAAAATGAATTATTTGATGAAACTTCATGAAAATGATGTTCACAGTTAGAAGATCATCTCTAATTTTTTTCATCAAAAGATTCGATAAAAAAACTCTTGAGATGAGTTGATATATAAAAAAATGATATAAATATTCATTTCAACCGTTAAACGTTGGCTTGGCGCCAACCACTTTATTAATTGAATTTTTTGATAAAATTTCATGGATATGATTTTATCACTGTTGAGATCATATACATATAGTTTCATCAAAAAATTCAATCCAAAAGTGGGTGAGATGGTTGCCAAGATTTCAAAGGTCGAAAATGCATATTTATACCATTTTTTTACATATCACCTCATCTCAACGGGTTTTTTTATTAAATTTTTTGATGAAAAAAATTTGGAGATGATCTTCTCACCGTGGAGATCAAATCCATGGAGTTATTATTTTAAAAAAAATTGTATGTACTGGAGTTTGCACCATAAAGAGTCCTTACAAGAGGAGGCCTCTCTCTCTCTCTCTCTCTCTCTCTCTATATATATATATATATATATATATATATATATATATATATATATATATATATAAGATAAATAAATAAATATCAAAATTATATATTTTAACATTTGGTTACTTTAAATTATAATTTAATCCAATTGTCTGTAATTGCAAATTTTGATATTTTTTGGTTTTTATAGTTTGAAAAAAATAGACTCGGATATATTTTATTTTCATAAATGATGTAATTCATCAATGTACGGACTGACGCACTAGACCCGAACGTTCCCATAAAAAATCGAACCGACTAGGATCGATTAACAGATGTTATCGATCCGATCTCAGTCCGTTCTTTTGGAGGATTGACCAAGTTAGTTCGTTCCAAAGAAAACTTCAAAATTGGATCGGACTAGACCGTAAACACTCCTGGCTTGACCCTACAACTTGAATTTATATAAGAAATATTTAAAAATAAAAAATCAATTAAAAGTCTTTATATGTTATTTTATCATATGAATAGAGTTCACTTCGATTTTGGGTGGCAATACAAAGTTTTACGCTGTGTTTCGGGATGAGACGATACGATATGATACGACAGATGTTCTTTTGGATAAGAATATAACACGATATGACTTCCTATTTTTTTCATTTGACACTAACATGCCCCGTTGAAAACACGACACGAGATAATTTACACGATTCTTGAATTTTAGAGCAGGATTCTTGAATTTTACACGAGATAAAGTTCAAAATAATACTTAAATAGGTGCAACTCTTTGACCAACATCGAGTTTTTTTTGGTTGAAACCCTCACTGAATTTGACCCTAGTGATAACTGAAGACAATATCGAGGGTATTTATTTTCTTACCTAACTTTTTTATATTATTTTAATTTAGGTGTCATTTGATTTTGTCGTTCGATTGAATATATTATTGAAAAGTCATCTTTATATAAGGATTATTGTTTTTAGATGGATAAAATTTTAACTTAAAAAGATAATAGAGTGATTGTCTCTCAAGTAAAGAACACGTGTCAGTAGAATTACCCACATTAATCTATAATAATATACAAAATGTTCTTGATTACCACACTTCAAGCCTCTCAAGTTATATTTGTTGACAATTTTGAATTCGAGTGACAATTATTTTACGGCTCATTTTTTTTAATTGTAGTGATATTCACCGCCCAATTTTTTCTTTTCTTTTTGAAGTTTTTTAAGTGGGACAAAAGAAACAAATTCACCTATTTTGCTAACCCATTAACAGAAATACCACTCACATGTGGCGCTCGGTGCCTTGCAATAGCCAAGATCTAAAAATCCGTTTGATTGTAATTGAATTATTTTCACTCATTTTTTTTACTTTTGTCGTTCTTGATTTCAATTGCGTTTATAAAAACAATGGTCATATATATGAAAAGTGTTTAAGAGTTTTGATCATTTTATATGGTAAACATTTTTACCAAAACCCCAATGGTCCATTTGATTGTCAGGAAAGTTAAGAGAAAAAATAATTACCGGACAAAATGAAGTGAAGTGAAGTAAAAGAAAAGACATTATTTTCTTGTGTGTATTTGGATAACAGGAAAACCGTATGTAAATAGGAAATTGTATACATACAAATATATAGTTATAATTTTATAGTACATAGAATTATAAGATATTTCTTATTTCAATTACCAAAAAGTATGATTTATATAAATAACATCCATTTAATTAAAACATTACAAAATATGGAATAACAATAGTGAACATTTAATACATAAAAATATCAATAAATGGTGTATTATTATAGATAGTTATGGGTAAATATTTTAATAGTCGTAGTAGTAACAACAACAACAACAACAACAACAACAACAACAACAACAACAACAACAACAACAACAACAACAACAACAACAACAACAACAACAACAACAATAATAATAATAATAATAATTTACATGATAATATATCAAGTTTTTTTGTGCAAAATCGTAGGCTTTGGTAGAATGTGTTTTGTGGAAAAGTTTTTATAGCAGGAAATTTGATGACGAGTTTTTCATAACATGCGAACCAAACGGAGAAAAAAGTGCAAGACACTTATTTTCCTTCACTTTTATTTTTCTTTTTTAACAAACAAACGCAACCCAAATAATAGATTTTTTGGAAAACTCTAAAAACTGTATCAATCCTTTTTTATCAACTCATTCTTGAACTTTCGGTGAAAATGAACTAATTATTATTTTCCAACTTTGTTTCTAGACCCACCCTAAATTCCTAGATATGATCATAGTATGGAAGAAATTAATAATTGTCATTAAAAATTGGTTAGCTTTTCAAAATAGTCTACTTAATTTTCGAATTTATTCGTAATATTCAAAATTAATTGTTGCTATCATTTGAGGGCCATGTAGTTGGTGTGATTTAGTCAAAATAAAGAAGTGTCAAACACCACAAACAGCTTTTGCCAGGTGTTTTCCTAGCATATGTTGCTCCAAACTCCTGGTAGAGAATTGGTCGTTGTACAATAATAAGATATTTTTTAATATTTTTTTTTAGTTTTAATTTCATCTCTAAATATTTATTACGGTTCACTTCTATATTGTTTTAAAATTGTAATAAGCCTCATAATCATTCAAAATTGCTCATAACTTTTTTGTAACCATCCATTTTTTTTGTAGAAAATGACACTTCTCCCATATTTGTTATAATATGACCAACAACTAAAAAAATAAAAATATAGAACTAATCATGAATAAATTTTTATAAATGAGACTAAATACTTAAGATCCCTATTAAAGTACAACCGCATGTATCACAAACAATACCATGATAAAAATTTCTTGACGGTGAAATGTGTGATCCATTGTATGCATTGTTACACTTCTTATTTGGCCCCTTTTACTTTTCTATATTCCAATAGTAACACAACTAATTAACAGCCCATTTCTACTAAAAGTCCATATTTAATGGTTGTTAAGGATATTATGAAGAGGCTCCTGCCAAGAAAAAGTATGGTGCACTTTATACACCATGGGTTCGTATTCAACATTAATAAAGATACGATACGTTTGTATATATAAAAAAATTATCTTTATCAGTATTAGAGTCAGGAATTTACTTTGAGTGGAACACGAACCATTGACGAGGATCGTGGGGGGTAGCCCCCCGAAAAAACAAATTAGAGTTATTTTTATGTTTTTAAAAGTATTTAATTGATAATTTCTATTTTTAGACAATTGTAACTCAAATAAAACAACATCGAATACAATAAAAATTTGACTTCGACTTATCTTTTTCGATATAAGTTCCGTTTGGACATCAATGTTTTTGGTTGGTGGTACCACATTATTAGAAATATTTACGTGTTCTTTTATAATATTTTTCCATAGCTGAAATAAGAAATAATTTCTTATTTTTTATTATTTCACATTTATCATGATGTCTAAAATTTAAAAAATCATTATACTAAAATTTAGGATAAATACCTCAATAGAGACCACACAAACACAAGCAAATTTGAATCCAAGAATTAGTCGAAATTATCAATTCATCACTTCATGAACTAAAATAAATAGCAATAAAATTAACTCAAACTTTATATATAATATCAAAGCCCTAAAGTAAATTGCAACAAAATTAATTCAAACACTAACCTAAATAACAACAAAATTAATTGACCATAATCTAAGCAAAAAAATTAATTCAGACACTAACCTAAATAACAACAAAATTATTTGAACCTAATCTAAACAACAACAAAATCAATCCAACTAAGTACTCAAAATTAATCCAACAAGTCCCATTACGTCAAAAATAAAAAATAACAAAAAGAATATGACATAAATAATCCCTAAAAGGCTAAATTGTAACATCCCCCATTTTAGGTTTGCCAGACACAATACGCCGAAGATGAGGCTTGTCTAACAATTTATATTATTCTCTGCATGAAAACAACAACAGCAACAACAGCAACAACAACAACAACAACAACAACAATAACAACAACAACAACAACAACAACAACAACAACAACAACAACAACAACAACAATAATAATAATAATAGTAATAATAATAACACGTTTGAATTTTTCGTTTAAATGACATGCACAAAACATTTAAATACCAACTAATGATAAATAAAATTCAACAACAATACAATTATCCCAATACTGAATATGGTGTTATGCCCATACAATAATCCGAAACAATAAACTAACTGAAATGGAAATCACATACTATGCAAGAATCAAATTAACTGAGGTAGTTGTTGTGAAAATATGTCCGCAAGTCTGATCTCCTATCAGCCCTGTTGTCTCTGTCTATATAAACCTTGGGGGGGGGGGGGGGGATTTTATAATACGCCCCAGAGTTGCAAAAATTAACTTACAAAAATTAAGATGCAATAATACAGTTAATTCAAAGTATATATAGCCCATCGGCACTCACATGAGATAAGTACCTCACCCCTCACCTAAGTGCAGTCTTATATGCATATCAACTCAAGTCCCAATTATACAGTCTGATAACTACCACTACGAGATTCTATTTTAATGCACCTATTATCAAAAGTCTTAAACTGGTGTGGACAATCTATGCATATGCTCATAGTCACAAGAATAACCCTTACATAACTACTTGTGAGTACAAAAAATATCACAGTAATAAAATCCACGAAAATAATCACAAAGGTAGAAAGTAAAGATCACACACAACAACGATATACGTGGTTCGATAATTTGCCTACGTCAACGGAGATGTTATTATTTATATTAAGACTCTCTCAAAATTTCAGGATACAATTCCTTTGCCTCGGGTCAGGGTGTATAATATATATGTGTATCGTCATAGAGTTTGAGTTGTACAAGGAACTCAAAATAATACGTGGACAAGCCAAGGAATACTTGAATATCTCCTTCGGGATTGTTGGTACTTGATTTGACTCTATATCCGCAAGTGTTCTAATGTATCTAAAATACTTCGATTATAATTTAATTTATGATTTGGGTCGGGCAGCTTGTTAATCCATCTGGGCTGGTCGGTTACTGTCATGAATTGTATTAAATGGGCTCGTATAATTTCCCCTAAAATCTTTGGGTTGATAGTTTTAGGCCAACATATTTTAAATAGGCCCAAGGTCTAAGGCCTAAGATAGTGTCCAAAATCGTCATAGGACACTTGTAAATTTGTGAGAGCTGAAGGGGTACTCTTGTCCTTAAGAGAAACTGAAGCGTTGAAATATTTTTGGGGAAACGCGACTCATTATTTGAGATTTTTGAAACCAGTTTATGTGCAAACTCAAGCGTCAGTTCACTGATTCTGGTCGTCCTTGTGCATACTTCGTCTCTAAGCTTCCCCACTTATTCTCTGCTTCAATATCAAAGTTCTTCTTCTTCTCCGAAGCTTAGTTGATTCTTGTAAGTCTAGCTCTTCCCTTTTCTAAGCTTTTCTTTGGAACATATAGCGTAGCTCTATCTAAGGTTTTTCTCCATTTTTAATACAGTCATGGCGATGCTAGATAAAAAATTGCATAAAAAATCAGGAACCTGATATAAGCGAGGTTGATGATGATGAGCTTGTGAAATCTTGGAGAATTAAGGAAAGGTTAGCAGATAGTGAGCATCTGAGGTCGGTAGCTATCCCATTAGAGTAAAAGAACACGGGCACTAGTTTTATTACTCGTTCGGTCGATAAAGTTATAACCTTAAAAGCTCCTGAGGTCGATCCTTCTGACCCTATTATGATAGGAGAGGATAAAGATTTCGAGGAGGAGGGAGAAAGTTCTGAAGAGGAGGAAGAAAAGCGGAAAAAGAAGAGGAAAATATGACAACTTTGATAAAGATGAGGAAGTTGAGGCTTCCTGGTGATGATCAAGTCATCCTATCTGACCTGCTTAAGTCTCTGAAGTGTCTGATACCGGGTCCCCGAGGACCAATGGCTCTAGCCTGCTGGAGAAGGGGAAAGAGAAGGAGAAGGAGAAGAGGAAGGAAATAAAAGATAAGAAGAGAGAGAGAGAGAGAGAGAGGAAGGAGTCTAAAAGAAGGTTGGCTCCTATTGCAGTTGCTGAAGGGGCTAGTGTGGTGATTCCCCCTACCTCACCCATGATATGATGCAGAGGAAAGTGCTCACCGATGACTGCAAGCATTCCTCGAGGTTGGGGTCATCCCAGCTTGCCCTAAAAACTACTCAGGGGATGGCCCTAGTAAGTCCTTATCCTTGAACTATTTAGCTTTTCTCTGTTTTCTCTTTCTTTGTACTAGCTTTTATTAGCCCAAGAATAATTTCCTATGAGTGGTTTCAAACAATTTTCAATCTTTTAAACAATTTGAATCCAAAGCATATAAAACTCAAATTTTAAACCAATTTTAGTTCATCACTAAAATATGCAACTATGTGTCAAAATAAATTAAATATGCACAAGCTTCAGGAAAAAAATCCCCCACAGGGGCAAAACCTTTTATATTTCTAGAACTTTGAAATAATTTACCAGACCTTTGACTTACAGAACACTTGATAATCTCCTACAAGTGTAACGTACGGTGCCTTCAACAAATCTTCAAAGTACCGGTCTAAAAATCAACAGTGGTTTACGCATTGTAACACCACAAGAACACGCAACCCTGACACGCAGTTTTCAGCAAAGAATCAACACGCAGAAGATCCTCAATGACACCCAGTCATAAACTTCATAGAGTCTCCCTCCACAATAGTACGCAGCTTTCTAGTTGTAGAGATCTCCCCACCAAGGATAAACAAAAGCAAACTATGCTATGGGTTCCACAAACAACTCACACAAAAGCACTGGGGTTTGTGAATTGTAAAATAAATTTTTGAACCCTTAAAGTGATGGAGAATAAACCAAAAACACTAAAAAACGTATTCTGTGAAAACTAGTATTTTCTCCACATGAAATCAATACGCATGACACTCTATTTATAAAACATTTAAGGCGATGACGTGTCAAACAAAAAGTGTTCTCGTTTGAACGAACTGTCATGTCGTTCGAACGAGATAGGCTCTTGTTTGAATGACCAGGCACAAATCTCAAGATTCGATTAACAGAGTTTTAAAACTTTTGGAAACCTTAAAACCCAAACTCTTACGAATCTGAGAACAGTTATCCAAAGACTTTTATGATAAATATATTTTTTGATAAATAAATAACCATTTAAGATTATTCAAAATTCATAAAAGGAAAAACATTTTATTTTTCATAAAAAATATCAAAATTGTAAATGGAACTAAAACATATTTTACCAAATCCGTCCTTGTTGGGCATGATTGTTGAAGTCGACTTGAAATTCGGATCATTGATTGTAGATGTACGCTTTCCAATGCTTCGACAAACTTGTAGCGGTATGCGACATACTAAGTGTGACGGACTATGTCCTTACAAATATCCCCCCTATGTCTATGCCGTTACAAAATAAAAAAACTTCTGAATTATCAAAACCAAATGACCTATACAAATCTAACCTCCCAAAAACTCAAACCTGGAAAGATAAATTGAACAAGTCTTCAAACTTCGCTTCAACAATCAACTTTTCAAATCTCTAAGCTTTTCTCATTAGGGTGTGCAATCCAAAGAATCTTCAATTGTACCTATAGACATGAGACAAAGCAAAACCTCGTGACGTATCGAGTTTGAAATGATATAAACATCAAACATGTAAGCATAATCAAATCTCCCCCATACTTATGCTCCCCCTTAAAATCATAATTCATTCTCCCCTTTTTTATTTTTCCAAAATAGACAAGGAAAATAATAAATCACATAAAGCAAATCAGGGTGTCGTGGGAAACAAAGCAAACAAACTATTTTTCAATTTTTCAAAATTTTCATACAAAAACAAGAATAAAAAATAATTTGTAAATGCAAAAAAAATGATGTTACAAATATCACAAACCATCAAATTACACTAAGATAACCAAATCTTGGATGCGAAATGAAAGTGTGTGACAAATTCGATAGGAGAATCAACTTAATCATACCATATGTGCACGATGCATAAATGTACTCCTAACGAATGAACATCAAAAGCGTCCTTAGGTGTTAAAATGTTGAATTTAGATGACATCGTCTTAAATCAAAATTAACAAATCAAAGTTAACATGATTTTCACACCAATAACGTCTTAAAACTTTTTCAATGTGTTTTCAAGACTTTTTAAGGATGTGCAAATCCATTTTAATTCTCCAACCAAACTCCCTCATATATTTTTCTTTTTGAGGTGATCTAAATTCTCAAACATTGGAGAATTGGTGAATAAACCTATTGGCCCATATATATGCAATGTTTTCGAGATCTTTTAAACCTCATTGGACCCCGAATAATAAATATGCCTCAATTTTTTTAAGTCCTTTTAAATATCGGCTTTATCGCAATGGAAAGAATGAAGTACCTTTCGCAGCCCTTTTTTGGTTTCAAAATTCACACAAACTTACAGCAAACGGTAAAAACATGCACATCTTTTATTATCTTGTTTTATCTCATTTGGTTTGTTTTGTTAGACAAAATTGAGATGAAGACACGTAATCAACATGTGATTGACCAGAACAAATGCCAAATAAACTCGTGCTCATGTGCAATAAATGACAAAATGAGTCAAACGTGTAGTAAGCAACACCATAGCATCTCAAAGACTCCAACCTTTGTAAAGCAGATGGATGACACAATTTATTGTCTCAAAACACTATCAAATAGTCACATAGATATGGCATAAAATTGTGACTTGGTCATCCTAAATGTCAATTCATTTAAGGTGCAAAACAAACTATAAAAATCTTTTTATACTTTGCAAAAATTTTCTAAAAAAATATAATACAAAAAGTACACATGTCATAACACTAGCATGGATATATCATGAAGTATAACTAGCGTATGACAAAAGAAATTGACACAATCATTTATAAGATATATCAAGAGAAGAATCATGTGAAAATTTCAATATCTCAAAATTTTCTTTAACAAAAATGTACAAATCCATTGGGATAAACAAACCACCCAAGATGCAGGCAAACAAGATTAAACGCAATAAATTAACGTAACCCGCTCTGATACCACTTGTTAGCCCAAGAATAATTGCCTATGGGTGATTTCAAACAATTTTCAATCTTTTAGACAATTTGAGTTCAAAGCATATAAAACTCAAATTTTAAACCAATTTTAGTTGATCCCTAAAATATGCAACTACGTGTCAAAACAAAATAAATATATGCACAAGCTTCAGGAAAAAATCCCTCACAGGGGCAAAAACTTTTATATTTCTATAACTTTGAAATAATTTACAAGACCTTTGACTTACAGACCACTTGATAATCGTCCACAAGTGTAACGCATGGTGCCTTCGGCAAATCTTCAAAGTACTGGTCTAGAAATCTGCACTGGTTTACGTGCTGTAACACCACAAGGACACGCAGCCCTGACACGTAGTTTTTAGCAAAGAATCAACACACAGAATATCCTCAATGACATACAGTCATAAACTTCGTAGAGTGTCCCTCCACAATAGCACGCATTTTTTCGATTGTAGAGATCTCCCCACCAAGGATAAATAAAAGCAAACTATGCTATGGGTTCCACAAACAAGTCACACAAAAGCACTGGGATTTATGACTTGTAAAACAAAGTTTTGAACCCTCAAAGTGATAGAGAATAAACCAAAAACACTAAAAAATGTATTCTGTGAAAACCAATGTTTTCTCCACACGAAATCAATACATCTGACACTATATTTTTAAAATATTTAAGGCGGTGACGTGTCAAACAAAAAGTGTTCTTGTTCGAACGAAATGTCATGTCGTTCGAACTACTTATGGTCTCATTCGAACGAGATAGGCTCTTGTTTAAACGACCAGGCACAAGTCTCGATATTCGATTAACAGAGTTTTAAAACTTTTGGAAACCTTGAAACCAAAACTCTTATGAATCTGAGAACAATTATACAAAAACTTTTATGATAAATTTTTTGAAAAATAAAAAACCATTTAAGAGTAATCAAAAATCATTTTTCATAAAAAGGAAAAATATTTTATTTTTCATAAAAAAATATCCCAACACTTTTATGCAAATTGTAAATGGAACTAAAATATATTTTACCAAATCTGTCCTTGTTGGGCATGATTGTTGAAGTCGACTAGAAATTCGGATCATCGATTGTAGATGTACGCTTTCCAATTCTTCGATAAACTTGTAGCGGTATACGACATACTAAGCGTGACGGACTATGTCCTTATAACTCTATCATTCTGTTCCTCTTCGTGTAATTATTATCTGATTTCAAAACTCTCCTGGACGACCATACTGACAAGTCCAGGAAGGAGCAGGAGCTAAAAGATGCTCGGAAGGCTGGGAAGAAAGCCTTTGTTAAAGCTCGCCAGGCATGGGAGAAAGATAAGGGGAAGATGTCCAAGGCTTTTGATGAGATTACATCCCAAAGAAGGGTGGTCGCTGAAAAAGACAATCTCGTCGAGGAAAATTAGAGCTTATCGGGAAAGCTCACTAAGCTAGTTGGTGATCTTTCTCAAAAGAAGGACGCTAGGTACCGTGCAGGCTTTAATAAAACCTATGATGATGAAAAGGGGCAGCTCGCTTATAGTTTCAAGGTTGCCTTTAAGAAGGGTTAGTACCAAGACCTAAAGGCAGCTGAAATCTGTGTTGAATCTAAACTCTTTGGTCTTCACTCCCTTGGACCTAATCCATACAAGGAAGAGGATGAAGGTGACAATAAACCTTTTGCTCATGTAGGGGCTATTTCTACTGAGGTCGGTGCTGCTGCTGATGATGGTGGGGAGTTGCCCATTATTGACAAGGGCAAGGCCATTGGGGAAGTCGATTCAGGTGAAAGACCAAGGCCCATAGACTAGGAATTTTTCCTTCTTCCTTATACTCCTTTATCTTTTAAAATTTAGGGTTATTTCTAAAAACTTATTTATACTGTCCCTTGGCCCCCTTTTAATTAATAAAAATGGAATCTTCTTCTATGTATGCATTACTTGATTTATGTGACCTGATTTTTTGCTTGCAATCTGGTGGGTGTTATTTGTAGTTTGTTGACTTAGATCGGTTGATTCATGTTAACTCCCACATGGAGTAGATCCTTGGACCAGACATCAGCTTGAAGGCCTGAAAGGCCTTCGTTAAGATCTGCAAATCCTTGAGGGCAAGATATCAATAATACAAGGACCAATTTGAATTGGCCGCTAAGATGAAATACAATCTTTAAGAGATGGAGGAGCCTGGGGACTTAGTTCAAGAAGAGGTAAATGATTTAGGCCAAACTTCTGGATGCTAGCGAGGTAAATCAAGTGAGTGAGCTGATCTAGAGGGAAAATAATGATTTGAGAAAAGAAATATCTCGGCTGAAGGAGAACACCCCATCAGGGTCTTCTCTAGTCCTGCGAGGATCTTCTTCGTCGTCTAGGGGGCTAGTTCTAGCTGAGACCCAAGCTCTGCAAAGAGAGGTCGCTGAGCTCAAAAGAGATGTTAGACGGGTGTATGTGATTCTTTTTTAGCTTCAAATAGACATAATAAGGTTGAGGCACTTATTTTGAATAGGAACTCGACAGGTCTGGGAAGATGGTTACGACCAAGGTTTGACTGATGCCCCAACGAGGATGAAGGAGGCAAAGGACCTTGCTTTTGCCCGAGGGTGGCTTAGTGCCCTTAAGGAATTAAAAATGCCTAAAGAGTTTAACCTGTGGTATAAGTATCATATCGACTACCCGACCTATCACCACAATCCCTTTTCGAAGGATGATTGGTGGATCCTAATAGACGTTATTCCTGTTCAACTTTTGGAACATCATTTAGAAGATGCGGAGGAAGAGCTGGTCCCCCTTCCAGATGATGGTCGAAGAGTGCGTGTTGCAGACTACCTTGCTCACCACCCTGGGTCGTCGTGAATATTTAATTTTTTTTGGTGTTGATGTAAATGTAACTCCTCATTTTAATTAATTAACAGTGTTATTTACCCATTTCTGATGTTTTGAGCTTGTGTTGACTAAACACATATATTTTGCTGACCAAATAATATTGATTCATTGCATAATATTTAATCGAGCACCTTGTTATTTTTGGTTTTTATCATTTTGGACTTTTCAGCTGAAGAAATGGTATTAAAAGATAGTGTTAGCCACACGTTGTTTTGTGTTTGGATATTCTCCCAGTCCAATATGCCTTAGAAGTGTCATGCTATTTACTTAACCTTTTTGATTGTGTCTTCACAATTCCTTAGGCTTAAGTAAGATGATGATGAGAATGCACCTGGCAATTGGGCCATCCACCTGAGCAGGTTTTTATGACAAATAAAGTAGGCGACTAACATAATTTGGCTTTATAGCCTAAGGGTCCCCTATAGGGCTTCTGTTGTTATCGGGGCAACCCATGAGGTCCCTTATATTTGCAAGAAGCACCTGAGGGATGTAGTAATTGAAATGCGTCTATTGGATTGCTATAATTGTTACTAACCCTGCTTTATCATGTTAGGTTCCCTGATTGAAAACAAGTTGAACATCTTGCCGTAGTCTCATAAATTCAGTCATGCACGAAGGAGTTATCATTTGGAAAAGATGCGTATTAATGCGATGTAAATAAGAAGAGTTAAGAAGCTAATGCAAAATATGAAAGTGAAAAGGGTCCAACCAACCTTTATTCATTAAATATTGTCAACATAAGTTTGAAAATGAAAATTTGCTTAAACTAAATGTGCTAACAAAAAGATAAAGAAGATTTAAAAGTAAAACTTCTTGAGATTGACTGCATTCCATGCCTTTGGTATCTCCCTGCCCTCCCGCGTTTCCAAGTGATATGCTCCTTGAAGGTCGTCTCTGATTACTCTGAAGAGTCCTTCCCAGTTTGATACCAGTTTTCCATGTGATGGTTTTGCATCATTATCGAGGACTTTTCTTAGGACATAGTCGCCTATCAAAAACTTCCTCGGATTGACTTTCTTGTTCTATTACCTAGTTAATTGTTGTTGATAAGAGGCCAACTTGATCATGGTCTGCTCTCTTTGTTCATCTACTAAGTCAAGTTTAGTGCGTAATGCATCATCATTAAGGCCTTGATCGACCAAGGCAGTTCTAATGGTGGGGAGTCCAACTTCTAACGGGACAACAACTTCCATCCCATAAGCCAATGCGAATGTCGTTTCCCCAGTGAGTCGCCTAGGGGTGGTGCGATAATCCTGTAAGACATAAGAGAGATCATCTACCCAGGCACCCTTAGTTTTTTCTAAGAATTTTTTAGTCCATCGAGCATGGTTTTGTTAGAAGCCTCTGCATGTCCATTACTTTGGGGATACGCCATAGAACTAAAGTGGTGCCTGATACCCTGTTCATCATAAAAACCTTGAAAGAAACTAATTTTAAAGTCAGTGATGATAGTCCTCGGTACCCGAAAGTGTGTTATGATGTTTTTCCAGATGAATCTGGTCATATCTGAGTCACGAATGGTCGCTAGCGATTTCTCCTCCACCCATTTGATGAAGTGATTTGTTCCCACCAATAGATACTTTCGATTTCCAGGTGCGGTAGGTAATGGTCCTACTATCTCTAGCACCCATTATGCGAACGATCATGGGCATGTTAGTGATTTCAGGTCGTTAGTGGGTTGTTGGATCATGGTAGAGTGTTTCTGACACATTTGGCATTTACAAACGTAAATAGTTGTGTCCTTCTGCACATGAGGCCACCACTAACCCTCCTTGATTTCTCTTAAGGCCAGGGATCTCCCTCATGCATGGCTCATACAAATACCCTCATGAAATTCGCTAAGTACTTGGTCAATGTCAGGTGGGTGGACGCACTAGAGATAAGGGCCTGTAAATGACCTCCTGTAGAACTTTCCTTCTGGATAGAGATAAAAGCGAGCAACCTTGACCTTACCTCATGGGTCGACCTCTTATCATCGGATAGTATGTCACTCCTTAGATAATTTATGATGGGATCCATCTAACTGCGGGCCTTTGCTGTGATGAGGACCTACTCGGCTATGACTATCTGGTTAATACTTGGCTACACGAGGAACTCTATCAGGATAGTTCTTCTTAGGTCAGAGTCAATTACTGAACTCAAAGCCACTAAGGCATTAACGTGACAGTTTTGACCCCGGGAGAATTGTTGAATTTCAACCTTCTCAAAACCTTCCGTAAGTCCTCTTAAGACAACAGGGTAGGCTGCCATCCTATCATCTTTAGCTTTGAAGTTCCCGCTTACTTGCTTGGAGACTAGTTTGGATCCACCGAATACGTGAAGGCACTTTGCCCCCAGCAGTTGGGCTTTGCGCAAATCGGCGATTAGTGCCTCATACTTAGCTTCGTTGTTGGAGTCTCAAATCCTAGTTTGATTCCTTTCTTGATCACGGTGTCTTCGGGGGCAATGAGAATGATTCCCACTCTTGCCCCTTGGAATTATAGGCTCCATCAACGTATATGGTTTAGTCCTTGGACTATGCTTCCTCTATTATCGACTACTCATTTTCCAATTGGTCTATTGGTTATTCCCCTATAAATTCAGTAATAAAGTCTGCTAAGACCTGTCCCTTAATCGTTGTCCTGGGTTGGAAGTGGATATCTAATCTTCGAAGCTCTATCGACCTCTTTGAGAACCGTTCGGAGAGGTCGGCCTTTCGTAGGATAGCTTTGAGGGGGTAGGAAGTGATTACGATTATCGAATGGGCCTCAAAGTAATGCTTTAGCTTCCTCGAGGCAACTACCAGCGCATAAGCGAGCTTCTCCAGAGGTAGGTATCGTTGCTCTGCATCCAAAAGTGTCTTCCTAGCATAATAAACTGGATGTTTAATTCCTTCTTTCTTATACCAGGGTGGAGCTTACTGCGTGGTTAGATACCGTGAGGTATAGGAATAGTGGGTCCCCACCGCATAGAATCACTATTCGGGGTGGCTTACTAAGGTAGGATTTAATCTCTTGTAGAGCTTGCGAGTAATCGTAATTCCATATGAGGCCCTTGTCCCTTTTTAGGAACTGAAAGAATGGTCGGCAGTGTTCCAAAGACTTGGAGATCAAGAGATTGAGTGCTGCGAGCATATTCGTGAGCTTCTGAACATCTCACAACATCAGAGGAGGCTGGACTCTAGTGATAGCATCGATCTTATCTGGATTTCCCTCAATCCCCCTTTTACTGACTAGATAGCCCAAGAACTTTCCTGACTAGACGTCGAATAAACACTTACTCGCATTTAGCTTCAATCGATACTTCCTGAGGATTTCAAAAGTTCTAGTTAAGTTTGCCAGGTGTTCGCCCTTGTTTATACTTTTGACTAGCATATCATCGATGTAGACATCCATCATGCCGCCCAACTATTTTTTAAACATCTTGGTGACCAATCTTTGGTAAGTTTCCCTTGAGTTCTTTAAGCCAAACGACATAAACTTGTAATAGTATAGTCCAATGGGGGTTATAAAAGAGGTTTTATCCTGGCCAGGTCCGTATAAAGGGATCTCGTGGTAGCCAAAGTAGGCATCCATGAAGCTCATCCTTTCATGCGTTGATGTAGCGTCAACCAACTGATCTATTTTGGGAAGTGGTAAGTTGTCCTTAGGACAAGCCCTGTTAAGATCTGTGAAATCGATACAAACTCTCCATCTTTTGTTGCTTTTTTGCACCACCACTGGGTTGGACAACCATTTGGGAAACTGAACTTTCCTAATGGATCCTGTATCCAGTAGCTTCCCTATTGTAAGGACATAATTTTATAAATGTATGGAGTAGAATCGAGGATTTATATGTATTCCCTATATCACAATTTGTATGTTTGATACCGCTACATTCGGCACGTCATCACGATCATCCACGACGACCTTTATCCGAATCCATGCATCCATCATCTTCATTGGTGCATCAAGCTACATCTACGTACTGCTCAACCGTTTCCCACAAACTCCACCACGCATTCTCAGTAAAATGATTAATTGAAGTTGTTTATATTTGCATAAATATTTGGGAATTTTTATGAAAATATTTTTGAAAAGTCTGAAATTATTTTCTATCAAATGCAGAACTTTTTCTAAGCTGAAACGGACTTTTTTGGGAAAGCGTGCTCGCTCAAACGACATAGCATGTCGTTCGCGCGAGAAGCATGTCGCGCGATCTCGTTCGAACGACAGCTGTTTTCGTTCGAGCGACATGTGATCTCGTTCGAACGATCTCACCGACCTCATTTTTTATGCAAAATGTTGTCACCACTATTTGCTGGCCAAAACACCTTCGCAACATGTTGAGCAATTTTCAGCCCAGATTTTGCCTTCTTTTCTTAAAGATGTTTTTTAAGGCTTGTAAGTTTCTTATAAATGCACATTTCTTCCCATTTGTTAAGTGCACAACATAAACCTTCAAATGATCTATTCTACTCATTGAACAGTATTTTGTGGAGAAGCTGGTATCTTCTTCACTGCCCATATGGAATTCTTGCAAGAGAGTCCAGCCGACGAGTATGTCACAATTATTTTCATTATAATCCGTGTAACCGTTATTTACAAATTATACTGAAAATAATATGGTTTTGCCCTGCAGGGATTTTTCCTGATATGTTGTGTCACATGCTTTATTTATTTATTTGACAAATCATCTAGATGCATGTTTTTAGGATTTAATTGAAATATCGTGTTCAATTAAATATCTGCTTAATTTTAACGCATGTTTAGGGGTATTTATTTTGTTCAAAAATAGACTCTAATTAAAAATGGTTTACTTGGAAACTTGTGAATAATTTTTATTCGATATCACACACCACGTTTATCGCACTTTTCAAATTGGTATTAGAGCAGGCTGCGCTAATTTATCGCGTGATCCTAATTTTTCAAGGATTTATTTATTTTGATACAATTTTACTTCTCATGTCGTCAAATTGGTATCAGAGCGGGTTGCGCTAATTTATTACGTATTCCTATTTTCAGCAAAATAGTGTGATATTGATTTTAAAAAAATTCATTTTGTGTTTATTCGCAATTTTTCCAAATGGAACATTCATTTATTATAAGGCCTATTTTTATCGGGTCTAATTATGCCTACTAGAAAGCTCGTATGAAATCTTGTTTAAAATCCATTGACGAGTGTGTTTGGTTGCTTTGTGAAATTGGGTGGACACCTCTCACAGTCACCATTGATAATATCACCTTTTTAAAACCTGTGTCAGCCTAAACTGAAGATGATTTTAAAATGTCAAATTTTAATTCCCATGGTCTGAGTGCTGTTTCTGGATCTGTCACTCCCGATGAGTTCTACCGAATTATGATGTGCACCACGTCTAAAGAGGCATGGGATGTTTTGAAACTGACACATGAGGGTACAAACGCGGTTAAAGAATCAAAGTTACAAAATTTGACCACTCAATTTGAGACTATCACCATGTCCGAGTCTGAATGCTTTGATGATTTTTATAAATGTTTGTCGAACATTATTAACACATGTTTTAATTTGGGAGAGATGATTGATAACAAGCATGTCGTTAAAAAGATTTTGAGATCTCTTCTAAAACGCTTTATTCCTAAAGTCACTGTTTTGAACTCTTTGGGAAATTTGAAATCACTTAAGTTGGAAGAACTTGTAGGAGATCTTCAAATCTATGAGATTTACATGTTTCCCCAAACCATTAAGGCTAAGGATAGAGGTGTTTCTTTAAAAACTCGTTTTAAGAAAAAGAAAGAAAAAGTTTGTGAGTCCAATTATGAGGGAGACATAAATGATTTGGCCTTATTTGCGAAAAATTTCAAAAAAAATCTCAAAATTTCTAAAGAAAATTCTTTCAATAAAAGAGATTTTTTGATAAAAATAAAAAGAAAGGAAAGGCCAAAGAAAGAGGTGAGAGGGAAAAAGAGAGTGACTCAGATGAGGAGTGTGAGGAGGAGTTTGAGAACGTGACTTGTTTTGAATGTGGGGGTAAGGGGCATAAGTCGTTTGAGTGTCCTACGTGGCTTAGAAATAAAAGAAAGAATGTAGCCATACCCTCCACTCTTAGTGATAGTAGTGAAAGTGAGAATGATAAGACTAGTGGTGAGAAGTTTGTTGCTTTTCCGAGTTGTGTGAGCACACCCTCTCTGTCCCACAATTGTGCTCACGAATGAGATAATGATGTTTTGAGCGCTTCAAGTGAAGAAAAATGCGAGAGTGAAAGTGAGCTCCAAAACGCGTTTAGAGATTTGCATACCGAGACCTTAAAAATGAAGAAGTATAATAGAGATTTAGGTCGTCGAATTTTAGATTTGGAGAGAGAGAAGGAGTTTTTAAGAAAGGAGTTTGCACATTTAGGTGAGCAAGTAAAGTTTTTGGTCATACTTCACAAGATTTAACGAAGGTTTTTCATAAGTTGTTACCACCTTTTGAAAACCCCTCCGCACCTAACGATTGAGGTTTGACTTGCTTACTAGCATAGGATGATTTTCATGACGACATTATTTGCCTATTACTAGTATGTATCTTGTTTGTATAAATTTTTGCCTTTAGATTTTATTTTGATAAATTTATTTGAAAAATACAAAAAGAATTTATTTTGATAATTTAAAAAAAATACAAAAAGATTTTATTTTGATAAAATTACTTGAAAAAAAAATTCAAAAAGATTTTAAAAAAAATTAGAAAAGAATAAAAAGATTTTTGTATTTACACCTTTTATGGATGAGCATTTAAGATAGCCAAGTCACAATTTCATTCCATTTATTCATGTGACTATTTGATAGTGTTTCGAAACAATATATCTTGTCATCTTTGTGCTTTATAATGTTTAGAGTCATTAAGATGTAATTAAGTGTTACTTTGTACATGTTTGACTCATGATTTCCTTTATTGCACACATGCACGAATTTGTTTGATTATTGTACTTGTCTTATCACATGTTGGTTGGGTGTTTTCACTTCAATCTTGTCCTTAAAACGAACCAAGCGTGATAAAACTTGATAAGAAAGGTGTTCCTGTAAAAACCGTTTTGGTGAGACTGTGTGATTTTTTAAAAATGGGGAGGGGATACGAAAGGTAATTATCTATCCTTTGCATAAAAGCCACCATTAAAACGGACCTAAAAAATTGAGGAATTTTATTATCCGGGGTCCAAAGAGGTTAAAAGAGCTCGAAAAAATTTAAAGGCAATAAAAAGAAATACATGCCAAATATGGGCCATCAGGTTTCACCATCAATTCTACAAAGTTTGAGAATTTAGTTTAACACCTCTAAATATATATATATATATATATCTGAGGGAGTTTGGTTGGAATATTTTAATGGGTTTCCACGTCTTTGAAGATCTTGAAAAAGCGCTAAATAGTTTTGGACGTTATTGGGGTGGAAATCACTTTTACTTTGATTTGTTGATTTGATTAAGACGATGTTATCTAAATTCAATAATTTTTACACCTAAGGATACTTTTGATGTTCATTTGTTAGGAGTACACGTATGCATCGTGCACATATGATTGATTGAGTTTATTTACCTATCGAATGTGTTCACACCTCTACATCTATCATCGACTTGGTTGTTTTTGTGTTCTTTCATGGTGTGATTCCTTTTTATATATTTTTTTTGTGCAAATTTTGAAAAAATTCAAAAATAGAACATTCTTTGATTCTTTGAATTTTTTTTTTTTAAAAAAGGAACATTTTTTTGTGACATTTTTCGTGTTTATGCTTCTCATATCTATCTATTTGGGCACATCATAAAAAGGGGGAGAATGAATTATGGGGGAGAAATTTATTTTGATTTATCTATGATTTGCTGAAACTTAATGGATATTTGATTTTTGGATATCATTATAAATCAAATTGTTGCGTGTCACGGGTATTTGCTCTTTCTCATGTGTGTAGGTACAAAGTTGATATCTATTGGATTGCACACCCTGATGAGAAAAGCTTGTGAGTTTCTGGAATGTTGAAGATTTGAAGATGTTGAAGTTTGATTGAAGACATGTCATTTAATATTCTCAGTTCGAGGGTTTAATGGGGATATTATTGTATATGTCATTTGTTTTGGGAAGATTTCATAATTCGGATTTTTATGAATGTACCGGCACAGACATAGGGGGAGATTTTTAAGGACATAATTTTATAAATGTCCGGGATATAATTGAAGATTTATATTTCTTCCCTAGATCACAATTTGTATGTCTGATACTGCTACATTCGGCATGTCATCACGATCATCCACGACGGCCTTTATCCGAATCCATGCATCCATCATCTTCACTGGTGCATTAAGCTACATCTACATACTGCTCAACCGTTTCCCATAAACTCCACGACGCATTATCAGTAAAATGATTAATTGGAGTTGTTTATATTTGCATAAATATTTGGGAATTTTTTCAAAAATATTTTTTTAAAGTCTGAAATTATTTTCTATCAAATGCAGAATCTTTTCTAAGTTGAAACAGACTTTTTTGGGAAAGCGTGCTCGCTCAAACGATATAGCCTGTCGTTCGCACGAGATCAGCATGTCGCGCAATCTCGTTCGAATGACAGTTGTCTTCGTTCGAGCGACATGTGATCTCGTTCGAACGACCGCGCCGACCTCATTTTTTGTGCCAAATGCTGTCACCACTATTTGCTGGCCAAAACACCTTTGCAACATGTTGAGAAATTTTTGGCCCGGATTCTGCCTTCTTTTCTTAAAGATGTTTTTTAAGGCTTTTAAGTTCCTTATAAATGCACATTACTTCCCATTTGTTAAGTGCACAACATAAACCTTCAAATGATCTATTCTACTCATTGAGGAGTATTTTGTGGAGAAGCCGGTATCTTCTTCATTGCTGCCCATCTGGAATTCTTGCGGGAGATTCCAGCCGACGAAACCAGAACCGTCAACTGCGGGTATTTTCGTATGTCACAATTATTTTCATTATAATCCGTGTAACCGTTCTTTACAAATTATACTGAAAATAATATGGTTTTGCCCTGCGGGGATTTTTCCTGATATGTTGTGTCACATACTTTATTTATTTATTTGATAAATCATCTAGATGCATGTTTTTAGGATTTAATTGAAATACCATGTTCAATTAAATATCTGCTTAATTTTAACGCATGTTTAGGGACTGTATTTATTTTGTTCAAAAATAGACTCTAATTAAAAATGGTTTACTTGGAAACTTGCGAATAATTTTTATTCGATATCACACACCGCGTTTATCTCACTTTTCACCTACATCATTATCCACCGCTTTAGCCTTCTATGTGGCTATTCAACGAGCTTTCTGATTGATCAGCTTAAAAGTTGGATCGATGTGTAGGCGATGGCAGGCTACACTGAGACCAGTCCCTGGTAAGTCATATGCTTTCCAAGCAAAAACGTCCAAGTTGCTTTTGAGGAACGCAATTAACTCTTTCTTCTCTTAATCGACAAGAGTGGTTCCAACCAGAAATTGCCTCTCTCGTAAGTTATCATCGGCTACAACTTCTTTTAGGTTTTTAACGACCCTATCTGCGGGGTGGACCCTGGTCTCCTCCACCCGAGGTCGTCCGTACTGTATTTGTTAGTTGGAGGGTACACCTGCCTCCTGGGATTCCTTCTGATCTTCCTTTTTCTCCTTGTTCTTTTATTTCTTGGGTCAAATAGATGTAATAAAGCACTTCCTGGATGTGGCCTGGTCGCCACGAATTTCAACCAAGCCCCGATCGGTAACACACTTCAGCTTTTGGTGGTAGGTAAATGGAACGACCTTCATGGAAATGTTTCTAGCTCTAATTGGGAGGATTATCTTCCTTAACGGCATCGTGATCCTTCCTACAAAGCCAACCAACGAAACTATGGCTTCTTTGAGGCCAGCGATGTTCAGTATCAGTTTATGGAACAATTCCAGGTACATCACCTTTAACGAACTCCCCTGGTCCACAAGCAACTTATACACATCCCAATTAGCTATTTTGAGTTTGATCATGAGCGGATCATGATGTGGGGTTTTCAACCTGACCAAATCTTCCTCGGTAAACACGATATGCTTGGTGTAGTCGATATCCTCTAGTTATCGACGCTTACCAACCCGGGTTTTGGCGGGGTCTATCTAAAAATCCTCCATGATGATAATCACCTTTTTAAGTTCCATTCGAATGTCGTTCCCTTAGATCTTATTAAATTTTGATGCCCTATGGATTACTACAAACTCATATCATGTATCCTCATCGAGGACGTTATCTGGATTCTGATCGTTATTAGCTACGACCTTGTCAATTGTTTTCTCAATATACTCGTTAAGGTGCCCTGCTTGGGCCAACTCCTCTAAGTGTGACTTTAGAGCCTTTCAAGTCTTGATTCTGTGACCACCCTCCTTGTGTAATGCTCATCTCAGCACATTATTTCTTTTAGTTGGTTCGCCACCCATCTTTTTAGGCCATTTGATAAATGGATCGTCTTTGATTTTGCTCAGAATTTTGTAAATAGGCTCCCTGAAGACCGTGCTAACAACTTGGATCACCTTGAAGGGATCGGTCTTGTTCCCATTATTGGAGACATTCTTTCCCCCATTCTTGTTTCCCTTATTTTGAGTATCATTCTTCTCTGTCCCTTTGTTCATTTTTGCCCAACTATTGTCCCCTATATTCGAGTGAACCACATCTTCCACCTTGGCGTATTTCTCAATATGGGCCATAAGGTTGTTGATTGTATTAACTTCCTTTCTGGTGAGGGATTGGTGTAGCAAGGAGGAGGTTGGCAGACCGATTTTGAAGGATGCTACGACAACTTACTCCAAGAAGTTCTCAATTTTGTTGAAAACGTCCCAAAACCTTTTGGCGTAATCCCTAAGGTTTTCCTGTGGCTTCTTCTTCATTGTAAGAAGTACATACATCCCCTTGGGGTAGGTTATGCTGGCTATGAAGCGAGCAGTGAAGGCCTCTGCTAGATCTGCAAAGTTTCTGATCGACCTGTGAGGCATCCTTTCAAACCACTTACGTGCTACTTCATATAGGCTAGAAGGGAAAATCTGGCACATTAGTTCATAAGGTCATTACTTGTCGGTATTGTCGAACATGGTCTATGGGATTTATTTTCCTATCGTAAATCTTGAACAAGGGGACAACGAACTTCTTCGGGGGATCCTCTTCTTCGATCGTCCTTAAAAAAGGGGATTTTATTTGAGTGTTGAGAGCTCTCCTAGATAGCTCTCTAGCAGATGTGTCTTCACGGTGGGCTGGATGTTAGTCCATCTCCCCCTGCCCCGGTGCTTCCTGGTGCCTCTTTGGAGATCTCTCTCCATTATTTATATTCGCCTTTGAAGGCTATCATTCTCTTCTACATGGAGGCGTGTAGCCTCTTTTTGTTCATGAAGCCTGGCTTCATTAGCATTGACCAACCTAGAGACCTGGGTAGATCTCGGTGGTCTTTGGCTTTCTTTAGAGGGTTGCCTATCCTTGTGGAACCTGGGGTTCGTATGCTGGAAAATCTCACACCTGACCTAAGAAGGAACTGGGTCTACCTAGACATTGCCAACCTAGGGAATATTGTTTCTATGGTGAGACATCATGGGCTTTTTTGTTAATGAATGTTTTTGCATGAATAAAAGTTGATTCCCACAGATGGCGCCAATTGTGAGTACAGAAAATATCACAATAAAGAAATCCACGAAAATAATCACAAAGGCAAAAAGTAAAGATCACACACAACAATGATATACGTGGCTCGGTAATTTACCTACTTCCATGGAGAAGTTACTGTTCATATTAAGTGTCTCTCAAAATCTCATGTTACAATCCCTTTGCCTCGGGTCAGGGTGTATAATTTATATGTGTATCATTATAGAGTTTGTGTTGTACAAGGAACTAAAAATAACATGTGGACAAACCAAGGAATACCTGAATATCTCCTCCGAGATTGTTGGTACTTCATTTTACTACATCCGTAAGTGTTCTAAAGTATCTAAAATATTTTGATTATAATTTAATGCATGATTTGGGTTGGGCAGCGTGTTAATCCATCCGGGATGGTCGACTACTCTCACAAATTGTATTAAATGGGCTCCCACACTACTCATAAGAAATGACATATCATTCATTATGCATTTACGTAGTATTAGGTTCATTAGCAATTGCCTAAATCATTATCCATACATATGTTTCCATTTCCGAGAGTACCCAAATAATACTACGCACAAAAGTAACATAATCATCTATTATGCATATACGTAGTATTGGGTTCACAACTGATTTAGTCTCAATTAATTTTTATGACTATATATATATATATGTCGTTACATATATACGACACACAAAGGCATCTACCTTCAGTGTCATGTTCTTGCTATATCGGTAAGTCCAAAGGAGTCCCTCATCCAAATGGACATTGAAAAATACATACAAGTGGGACGGTTCCTACGCCGTACACCATTGCACGGTCCATACTCCCGACGGTGACAATGGATCCCAACATCAACACCAACCTCCTCGTAAGTGGTGTTGCTACGTAGATCCATAAATGATGACCTACACAAAGCCTAACCCACCTATACCGACATGTGCTCCGCTCCCAAGACGTATGCAACCCCAACCGATAGGCCGTCCACCAATATAGTTATGTCCACACAAATTAATGCATACATATCTTTATCACATAATATGTATAGGTAATTACTCTATAATTACCCCAAGGTATACTATTAAATCGCCCATTAATATTTCCAATTGAATAATTAATCATCTAATTAATCGTAATTTTCCCTTTAAATAGTCATCTAACTTTTACATAAATTTGGTCTACGATTTGTTAAGGTACCTCCTAACCTTCCCATTTTATTCTTAGAAATTTCATCCTAATTTTTGAACTCGGTATAATAAGTCACACCTTAAACACCCATGTTTCCATGCCCCGGATTTTATTCTCGGTTACCCCAAGGTAATGTAATGTCCTTCATATTTTTCAAAAGTCCTAAATATCATTTGTGGACCCCTTAAATTGATTCGAACCCCGACCAATTCACTAAGGACACAAAAGGACCAACCTGCATTGAACAGGTGGTCCAAATAGTTTGCCCCCTAGTTCTGCCTGGGCGGGCTATTATGAGTTTTGACGAAAATTCTCAAGTTCCCTTACATCATAAGCATCCTATTCTTCACCTAAACATCATATATCATACCTAAACAATTTTCCATCATCAACTAATAATATTTCTACATAAAAATGTCTTTAAAACATATCCAAATCATATGGTTACAATTATCTCAAGAATTATAAAATCTGTAAGTCCTAGTTTTCAAGATTTACTCCTTTTTCATTAAATTGAATCAAGAAAAATTCTTTCTTATGGATTTACATAAGATTTACACTACTACAATATAAGATCATAAGATTCATCTTTAAGTCAATAAAACATCAATTATTTTTCGGGTTTCTCATCAATTCTCAATTTCCTAACAAATTAAGATTTGATCCTCTATATGCAAAATATATAATCTTATCCCGTCATATTCAATTTTATATGTTTTAACGCAGAATTTACATGAGAGATTACAAACATGAATTAAGAAGTAAATTAGAAGTTAATTTAAGCAAGAAAATTCTTGCCTTATGATGAATATTGAAGCTTCTCTTCTTGAATCCCCAATTTTCTTATCTCCCTTGACCTTAGTATCTCCTCTCTATAGATGGGGGCTGCTAGGGTTTCTTTAAATGAGTGAAATGAGTTTCTCAAAATCCCAATTAACTTATAAAAACCTTAATCCCGAGTTAAGCCTTAATCCCTATTTTTAGGTTCCCAAATGAGCCCAAACCCATAACCGGAATGGCCCAACGACTCCCTAAATGATATACCTTTACCCCGGGCTCATTTTAGATGTCTAAAATACCTAAACGAGTCACCAAAACATCCTGGAACGCATTCGAATTATTTTTACCCAACTTACAGATTTTTATTATGTTTAATCACTACATAACCATAAGTTAATTAATATTCAATTTATTTTTGAAGAGTGAACCCATTATGCCCAATTGAATCAAATAAACATGTAATCACGAATAAGGATTTAACCTCAATTTATATTTTACCAATTTATTTTAAATCCCATCGATCTAATTTATTCTTGCTTTTTTAATCAAATTATGTCCCAATACTTTATTCTGAAAACACGGGGTATTACATTCTTTCCCCTTAATAATGAAATTCCGTCCTCAGATTTCGCGGAAGCATAACATCAAAAGTTAGTTCGCACAAATATCATAAGTTTAATACTCAAATGAATCCATACTCATGTCCCATGAGATAAAAAAGAAGGCTCATCTATGCCCATCGTAATTCTACTGGGATGCTCATACATTACATATGACATGCACACACACACGCACAAACATCAAATATGGATGACACCTATACGTCCTCCCAGAATCATACATACCATGTATATCTATAAAGCAAAGTATAAAATAACCTGCTAACCTTGACACAATTCGTCTAGAGATTTTCCCACTTATTTCACAAGTGGTGTAAACATTACTAAGTACTATCATCAATTTACTCCTCATCACCACTGGCCTTAACTCAGATAATATAACATTTTTTATGCGTCATGCCTCCACACATGTAAAACATAGTAACAAAACATCCTATAATCCAACATCTCTCAACTCCAGACGTTTACCAATTTCATGCATGGGACGTCTCACAAGAGAAATCCAAACAAAGAACCAATCTGATACACTATTACATAGCTAAGTCAATTATTGAGATCCGTCGGTCCAAGACTAAAAGAAAAACATTTTCTCTACCTACATAGATATATACTTTTCCCAATTTCAACAAAAGGGCCATCACTTCCAAGGAATACACTAAATCCTATTAAATTTATCGATTCGATAATGCTAAGAACACCATGTTCCTTTTTACACATACAATAAGACCTCCTCCGTCTATTCCTAAGTCTGGTAGATTGCTTAATCACCTTTAAGCCTCAAAAGACCTACATATTTCCATAAAGGCTACTACCACCCAGTTTTTCAATAACATCATCATTATTATAACACTATTCGTGATTATACTCATCTTCATGTAATCGAGACTATCACTAGTCATAAAGTTCTCAAAGTAACCAAATACTTTTTCACTACGAATATTTCTCATTTTGCATATCCACGTGTACAAAAATAAATTCGTCTTTGAATAAACATTGCATTTATTCATCATTTAAATTATGCCATCATTAGTTTCTAGTGTATTTTCGTACCCATAGTCGAACATTCTTTGTTTCCATAATTTAAGAAATAGATCAGTAACCAATCTTAAAATCTCCACATTGTTGTGCATACTCTTGATAGGGAAATACTTCTCTATTCATGTGGGACCCGCGGCTAAAATCCCATTCCTCGTATAAACTCCTACTATATGGAGTCTTTAAACTCCTTCGAACCATCATTGGTCCTACACTACTATTTCCTAAATTTATATTTGGACACCTGCTTATCCATAAACTTTTTTCATTATTAGTACATTTATAATACACACGTCTAAGATGCATAATTCATATCATCCTCATAAAAATTTTCTAATTGAGTCATCACTCCTCATATTCCTAAATCACATAATGACCCTACCCCTAGGTCCAAACACTCGCACAATATTGTCACCAAAATCCCGAATAGTTTAACAACACAATTGAATCTTGCTCAATATAAGTGTAACTCAATTCGGAATTTGTCCGCCCCCAAATCTTTCTTCAAAATTCTCATAATCACATCAGTACGTTGCTCTCTCTCTCTCTCTCTCTCGAGTATACTAAATTCCATAAATCTATCTTACAAGTTTATATTGCCATCCATTTTACCATATTTATACCCAAGGTATCATAATTCCCATAATAGTTCTTACCGCTATAGTAAACACCACTATTCAGCTAGTCGTTTTACCTTTAACCATTAATCCTAAACGATCCCATAAAAAATCAACACAAGAAATATAGGTGGCTTGCCGATCGATCCCTAGGATAATATCATACTCTGAAAAATCTATGCAAATAGGTCTTCCACAAACCTAAGTCTCCAAATGTCAATCCCGATACCTCTACACATGAAGTAATAGAGCTGCCCCTTAACTCTTGGGTGAATCAACATTCAACACTGTGTCAAATCTAAGTCTACCATCCACGGCGCACTAACAGGGTAGTACTAATAATTTATTACTATGCACTAATACTAAACTAAATATGCCTTACGCTCAAGAATAGGGAACATACCATCCACTACTTATGCTAGCACTGGTTCCTCTCTCGGTGAGATTTGATACATATGCCCATAATATAGCTGTGGCTACTGTTCCTGAGGTGGAGAGGTTAGCGCCGATAAGGCTGGAACTACCACCACTGGCTGGGCTAGTAACGGCTGACACTTCCCCTGAGGTTCCTGGTACCTCGTTGTCCCTCTAGATACTGTGTCGCCTAATTACCCTGAGGGCACTTCCTTGCGAAATGTCCCTTCTCACCATAAATGTAACAATTCCCTTGAATGTGATGCCTATCTGGATGTTGTCCCCATTGGCCTTGACCCTATTCCTATAGGCCCTGTTGATCGTGGCCCTTTCGGCCACATCTAACTCGATCATCAGAACCTCTAAATCTCTTATGCTTATCAGTAAACTGTGGACAACTAAATTATTGGGCCCCATAGTTTCTGCTCCCATTTATCTTACCCTACTGGTTAGATGGCTCGTAGTTTTTTCTCTTCTCTCCCTTATTTTTTTGGAAAGCCCTATGATTCTTGCAATGTAGTATAGCAACATTCACCATCCGAGTATAGTTACTGAAAGTCAGATTCCCCAGTAACGACTTCCTGATGTAGCAAGTTGTCCCCGACACAAACTTTTCCATCTTTTTTTCCTATGTGTTTACCTTTTCCCCAGAAAAATAGCACAACGTGATAAATTCCTCCTCATACTCAGCTACGATGCAACCTTCCTGCTTAAGGCCCATGAATTTTTTTTCTCATTTTAGTTTTCATTGCTTGTGGAAAGTATTTCCCCTCAACTTTACCCCATAACTCGTCAATTAATAAACTATCTATCTCCTCTAGAGCGGTGACAGACTCCCACCACTATAAAGCTTCCCTAACTAGTCGAAATGAGGCTAATATCTTCTTCTGAATTGGTGTACACTCTACCATCCTTAAGTGACACTGAATATTCTTCTTCCAATGAATTGCCACTAAAATGTTAGAGCTTCCTGCAAACTCCAATAGGTGGCTCTTACTGAAGGCCTCCTTAGCTCTGTCCTATAATGATCCGGGTGTCTGCACTAGTAGTACCATCTGCTGCGGTGGTGGTGGTTGCTGCTACTGCAGTGGATGGAAATTTTGTAGCATAGCGGCCATCACCGTGGAAACTGTCTGAGATACAATAGTGTCAATCTCTAGTGGACCAACCATATGTGGGGCTGGTGGTGGCTGTGGGTATGGCTGAGGCTCCTACTGAGCCCCCTCATCTACAGCCGGTGTGAAGACACGTCCTAGTTTACCTCTCCTGTCTTTTTCCATTTGAAAGTAAACAAGGTTCATCTTATTAAAGAATCACAAAGAATACAACGATTCATAATCATAGGGCTCTACACATAAAAGGATGCAACGCAGAACGTAATGAACGCAACACAGATCCTGAGGACACTAGAACTTGGATGTTATGATACTAACTGTAACAACCCCCATTTTTCATGTAAAGGCTGGATTGACACAATACGCCGGAGAGGGGACTTGCCTAACAATCTATATCATTCTCAGTATCAAAACCATAATAATAATAACACATTTGACTTTTCCTTTTAAAATAACATGCGCAAAAACTTTAAATACTATCTGATGATAAATAAAATCCAACAACAATACAATTATCCCAATATTAAATAATAAACTTGGGTTGATGCCCATACAATAATCCAAAATAATAAATAACTGAAATGGAAATAACAACCTATATTGCTTTAACCCTGAATACACACTTAGTGGGGTTTTACTTCATTTTATACTGGTCCATTTTGTTGAAAGTACGCTCATGGTCTATCACATGAGTCTCGACCTTGAGGCTCTTGGTTAAAATGTCATCAACATATACCTCCATGATTGTTATTGATGCAAAAAACTAGACTAAGCCTAACTAATTGATAACAGATAAATTAAGTAGAACAAACAAGACACAAGAAAACTTTTTAAAGTGGTTGGACTCAATGGAATAGCCTACGCCCACTGTTTTGTATTGATGGCCTTGAGTTATTTTTCGATCCCCAGCAATGAGGGTGATACAATGTATTTATAACCCAAAAATGGGGGTCATCCCCGTTGTCATGTGAAAGGATTGAATGCCTTTATTTGTTAGCCACTTACCTCAATAAATAATGAGGATTAATTATATGAATGATGTCGCTTCACAGGCTGTAAGACTGTTGGTGCTTGGTTGGCTGTACAGAATGACTTTTCGGCTATTGGACGGCTTCCTAGTAGGTCAAGCTTCCTTGTTGGTCGAACTTTTCTATCATGTTGACTTGGAGTTATGCCATGTAGGATGACACATGCTGGCTTATAATTAGTCCATGTAGGATGGTAAATTTTGGAATCAACAGAATCCCCCAATGTTTCATACTTGAAGTTTATACGAAAGTGTGGAATATTATGCCTTCGCAATCGGGCTGTTTGGTTGGCTGCAGAGCTTCCAGACTTGTGAAATTTATTCACTTTATAGTTTTTAAGCATGAATGGCAATTTTGTAAATATTTTAAATTTTAGTGAATACTTTTAGGGTATCTTTGTCTTTTCGTCTGTCTATCCGTCGTAAATCCAACTATCGTTTGCTTTAATCATTACTTAGCCCAGCTTCCGATGCACCTTATAAAAAGAGCGGTAAAAACTTTGATCATTTTTTACCTCTTATTTCTCATTCTGCTGCCGTGTTCTTTTCTTTCGTGCGATCGTTTTCTTTCTTGTCTTCAGTTCTTGCTGAATCCTTAAATCTTTGTAAGAATATTTCTTCTCTTTTTCTTTGTTATCCTCATCATGGTTTACTCTATCGAGTCACTTGATAAGTTTAGAGGTGATTTTAACATTCCATCTTGGGTTGTTTTAGAAAATCCCACTTTTCATTATGATTTTTTTCTCTCCTGCTGAGGGTCACTGGTTCCCTTCTATCTTTGTTACTGAATGTGGCTTCATGTTTCCTCCCAATCCCCTATGTTTAGAGTGTTATCAATATTTTGATGTTGTACCTGCAAGAGTAGATCCTAACACATGGAGAGTTGTTAAATCAAATTCATAGAACCCATCTAGGGATTTCAAAAATCATGTTTTGTTATAAGTGGGTAACTAGTGATACCACATTTTATTTAAAAACTAGGACTGTTAGTAAAGCTTTGGTAGTCAATCTCCCCGATTCTAATAGGGACTATTTTCATCATGGGGTAGTTGTAAAAAATTGGCAACACGCCCCTTTCGTTGGCAGTGCTAAATACAAAGGACTTAGATGTCCTCTCTTTCACAATGGAATAAGTTATTTTATGTTTTAGTAAATCTTCTCTATTTATGTTTGATAAAATTTCATACTGACTGTTGTTTCATAAATTGTTTTGCAGTTGAGAAAAAAAGAAAGTGCCCCAAAGAGAGCGAAGTAAATTTGAAGGAGTTGAAGTTTATCTGGAATCTTCATAAGGTAGCTACCGAGGAGCACGTGAGGTATGATTTCTATCTACTCCAGTACAGGAATACTATTTTCTCTTTTATTGCCAGACCAGCTACCTCTCCTGCTCTGGTGATTGATCTTGATGTAGAGTCGACTGTTGATTCTGATACCCCTTTATCTGAAGTTATGAAGTAGAGGAAATTTCTTAATCTTTACAGTGGTGTTGCACCTGGCTCCTAATCATATGTTAAGGGACCTAAGAATAAAACTGGGGAGTTTATGAAGCCCCCATCTCCCAAGAGTCAAGTTCCCAAAGATCCAGCTCCCAAAGACTTGGTTCCTAAGGAGGTAGCTCCCAAAGAGGTTGAGGTTCCCCTGAGGACACTTAGGAGAGGGCTTGCAGAGAAGCAAGTCGATCAAGTGCCCGACCAAAAGGCCTTGGTCAATTTTCCCTCATCTGATGCTATTCTTATTAATTCTAGTTTGGCTAGAAAGTTGATCAAGTTTGGTACTCTTCCTGGCCACAGGGGTGTTGATGCTAAGCTTTCTAGAACAAAGGTCTTTGAATTTGTTTCTCAGAACCTTGCATTAGTAAGTAATTTCCATTGTCTTGGTTTAGTTGTTATTTACATTCTTCATTTGCTTACTTTAATCTTCATTTTTGCTAATATGCCAGAGAAGGATGATGCAATCAAGGCTTCTTCTTCTTCGAATGAGGTGGAGGAAGCTTTATCTGGTTTGAAGAAATCTCTACTTAAGTCTCAGTAAACCTTGGAGACTGAGAAGAACATTCGGGCAGAGAAACTAAAGATAACTAAATTATCTCATCAAACCTCTAATACAAATGCCCTTGAAGCTGAGTACATGGCTAAGGAGTCTAGTCTCCAAAAGGATGAAGTTGTGCATGAGAGAGAGGAAGTTAAGCGCCAGAAAGAGGAAGCTAAGCACAGGGATAAGGCTACTGAAGATCTTGCATCCTCTGCCCGAGCTAAAAGAAAATCTGCAATGAAGGCTTCCTTCAGCGATGGTTGGGATAAGGGTTGGAACAAGGCCATTTATGCTACTTCTGCTCAAATTGAGTATGTGAAGCAAAAATATTTCAGAGATGGTTGGGTTACTACCCTTCAGGAGTTGAACACAAATGGGGACTCTGAACTCTTTCAGAGGTATATTCATGGTCCTCCTCCAGCCATAGAGGATGAGGTTGAGGATTAAGATGCTTCTGATAAGTCTTCAATTGTGGTTGAATATGCTGCCAAATAACCTGAAATCCATGGGTCTTCTATTCCTCCAACCGAGCAGACCGAGTAACTCCAGCATATAACCCCTTCTTCTGAGCAGAACAAGAAGGCTGGGAGTGATAGGGAGAAGGTGTACTGTTGTTTGACATTTTTCTCTTTTTCTTTTGTTGTTTCTTTTTCCTTTATTTTGACTGTAACTGAACTCTTCATTATCAATAAAAGAACTTTTTACTCCTTTCACTTATCTTCTGTTGATTGCATCTATTATCCATACTTGTTATTGATTGGTGGTTATCTCTTCTTAATAGTTTATTGCGAAGATGGAACAATTATCTTCACATAACACCGATCTACTGAGGAAATGCAATGCTTTTTTCAAAGCTGGCCATGTGGACTTGTTCGATGAAGAAGTTACCCAATAGCTCGGTGATGATGCTTCAGAGCAAGTCAGGGAATCTTATAAATATTTGAAGTACTTACTTCATCTGTCGGTAGAAAATAATGTTTCCTATTATGATATGATAGAAGAACTTCAAGAATAGTGTAAGGAATCCACTGCGCTGCTGCATTAGAGCTATGAGAAGAAGTATCAAAGTTTGAGTGAGGGTCGGGGATTTGATAAGTTTCTCTCTGTGTATAATAAGAATGAAGCTTCACTTGAGCTTGAAATTGAGGAAACTAGGACCATCACCAAACTCCTGGAAGTGGAGAATAGTAATTTGAGGAATGAGTTGAATCTTCTGAAGTCTTCATCTGGAGCTATTGTTGCTACTACCAATGAAGGCCATTCATTTTTAGAAGCTGAGAATGCCACTTTGAGAGATGAATTGGACCCCTTGAAAAACATTAAGTCCGCCTCTTCTTCCCGAGCTAGAAATAGGGTTGGCTGAGAAACTATAAAGGAGCTTAGGAACCAATAGGCCCTTGTTAACCAAATTACATAGTTAAAAATGAAGGACCAAGCTATTGTTGAGATGTCTTAAAAGATGCAGACTTTATTCGATAAATTATCTACTCAATCTTCTCAATTGGTAGCTAAGGATGGGGTGCTGAAGAAACTACAATCGTAATTTGATAGATTAACCTTCCAATTCCATAAGAAGCCCAGAGAATTTTGGATGGGTGGTTATAATGAAGCTTTGGGACATTTTGATGACAGTCTCCAACAGGCCCAAAACGAGTCCTACAAATGGGGTTGGATTAACACTTTAACTGTGCTGAAGGTGTATGGGAATGATATTATTTGGGATTGGTATGATCCAATCTTGATGCACCTTGACAATCCTCCATTTAAGTTGGATGTCAATTGGGTACCTATTCACTATGTTCCCCAATGTCTGATTTCCAAATACTTAGGGGATTACGAACTACATGATGAGCTTGTGATCATTCATCCTCCTCATTTGCTTGACCGTCCTAGTAGTAGCAATACTAGGATGCTTCGGGATCTTAATTTCATTAACTCTCCTTTTACTTTGGATGATCCTCTAGCAGGCATGGATTCTATTTCTAAATCTGAAGGAAAATGTCCTGTAGAATATAAGAATTTATTTTATTTCTCCATTTTTGAGAAACAATATGTAATTATTTAAGTTTAATGAAAAGCTTATATTGTGAATGGATCAACTTTTAGTTAATCTTTGAATGTCTGTGAATGTTTAACTATGAATGGATCAACTATTTTAGTTAATCTCTGTTTTTTCACCAGTTCTATTGATATTCTTAAGATTATCCTAAGTTTTATACCAATTACCGATGTTTCACCATGGTTCTACTAGTGTACCTAAATTTTATGGTAATTGCACTAGTTACCATGGTTCCCAGGTGTAAGTGGAACATTTGTCACCCGGGTCTTCATTAACCAACTTTGGCGCCAACCAACTTTTTTGGTGGTTTTATTGGTGCAAACCAACTTTCACCAGTTCTATTGATATTCTTAGGATTATCCTAAGTTTTATACCAATTACTGATGTTTTTTCATGGTTCTATTAGTGTACCTAAATTTTATAGTAATTGCACTAGTTACCTTAGTTCCCAGGCATAAGTGGAACATTTGTCCATCTTTTATCCCAGTTTAGATGAACATTTGTCATCCAGGTCTTCATTAACCAAGCATTTGGGACTTATGATTTTGCCTTGCCTGATTTTACTGATGCCGACCAACTTTGTTGGTGGCTCTGTTGACGCCGACCAACTTTGTTGGTGGTTTTATTGGTGCCAACCAACTTTGTTGGTAGCTCTAGTAGATACCGACCAAATTTGTTGGTGGCTTTGGTGGATACTGACCAACTTTGTTGGCAGTATTTATTTATTAATACCAACCAACTTTGTTGGTGTCCAAGTTGATGCTGACCAACTTTGTTGGTGATTTTATTAATGCCAACCAACTTTGTTAGTAGCCCTATAGATACCGACCAACTTTATTGGTGGCCTTGGTGGATACTGACCAACTTTTTTGGCAGTATTTATTGATGCAGACCAACTTTGTTGGTGTTGTTGTCTTCATAATTCAACTACTATCATGGTGTTACTAGTGCATAGCATTACTACTCCGAAAAAAGAAAAAAAAAACAAATAACAAGTATCCTTGCGTATGTATTCTTTGCAGCAATATTTTTCCTGCTACGTGGTCCCCACAGGATCCTTCATGAACTTCTTTAATTAAATCCTTTACCTCAGTTGGATGCACACAATGTTGTAGGCCAACAACTAATCCTCTCCTGTATAAATTACCACCTTCTAGCACAAACCTTGCAGCTTTGTATTTCAGCCTTTTAGATTCGAGTAGATCGGCTAGAAGAATTCCATCTTCCATATATGTTCTTATGGGGTCCATCCAAGATGTCCTGATATCAACTACAATGAAGTTGACCCTCAGATCCTCATCAATTCTCCTCTTAGCAAGTAGCTCAATAGGAATAATTCTTCGTATTTATGTTTTGGTTGCTGAGGCTAACCGAGCAAGTGCATCTGCTCGTGCGTTCTCCAATCTTGTAATCTTAATCAATTAAACTCCTAACAAAGTGGTAATTACTTCCAAATTTTTAGCCAAATAACTAGTCATCAGTTCTCCTTTTGTTGCATATAAGCTCAGCACTTGATTTACCACTAACTGCGAATCACTGTACACCATAACTTGCTCAGCGTTCATTGATTTAGCTAGATTTAGACCAACAATCATGACTTCATATTTTGCTTCATTATTGGAGGCTTAAAATTAGAAACGTAAAGTGTACTCTATGTCTAGCTTGTCTGTAGTATTGAGAATGATTTTAGCTCCACATTCGGTTGTACAAGATGACTTGTCGACGTACAAACTCCATATGGGGATTTTGTTATCAAACGCTTGGTTTGTCAGAGTCCCTTGATGGAAGATTTTATCTTTTGCATCCCCATATTTCTTCTTCATCTCGTGTATTCCACTGGTCGGTTCTGGTTGATCTTTTTCTATAATTCCCCCTATTTGGAGTTGGTCGGGTATATTTCCAATTGGTCTACTGACTCCCGCATGTTGCTCGTCTAGAGTCCCTTACTGTTCGGGGACCTCTAGATAAGTGAATTCTGTGATAAAATCAGCCACGGCTTGGCCTTTTAAAGCAGTCCTTGATTCGTACACAAGGTCGTACTCTCCCAACTCCACAGCCCAATACATCAGCCTTCTAGATTTCTTCAATTTGTGTAAAGCCCGCCTTAATGGCATATCAGTGTAGATCACTATGGTGTGGGCTTGGAAATATGGCTTCATTTGTCTTCTAGCTTCAATTAAATCCAATGCCAATTTCTCCAGTCTGGGATATCTTACCTCTGCTCCTCGAAAAGCTTTGCTAGTGTAATAAACTGGCTTTTGAACTCCATCGTCTTCCCTGATCAAAGCAGAGCTAACTAAAAACTCAGATACTGCCACATATATATACACCTTTTCTCCCATCATTGGTCGAGAAAGTAGTGGTGGGGCTCCCAGGTACTTCTTCAACTCCAGGAATTCCTTTTCACATTCATTGTTCCATTCAAAGGTTTTTCTAAGTATCTTGAAGAATGGCAAGCATTTGTCTATTTTTATTGCTATAAACCTGTTGAGTGCTACTACACGTCCAATTAGCCTTTGAGCCTTTTTTTTACAGGTCGGGGATTTCATTTCGATCAGAGCTTTAATCTTATTTGGATTTCCTCCAATTCCCATTTGATTCACTATATACCTAAGGAACATTCCCTCCTTCACTCTGAAGACACATTTTGTGGGGTTTAACTTCATTTGGTTCTTTTCCAGTTGATTAAATGTCTGACTGAGGTCGACAATATGATCAGTAACTTTTTTTCTTTTAGTGAGCATATCATAAATATATATTTCCATATTCTTGCTTATTTTCTCCTCAAATACTTTGTTCACCAGTCTCTGATAAGTAGCACCTACATTTTTCAGACCAAACGACATAAAATTATAGCAATAAGCTCCTCGGGGAGTGATAAAGGAATTACTTTCTTTATCTTCTGGCTTCATTTTGATCTGGTTATAACCAAAATATGCATCCATGAAACTCAGCAATTCATGCCCTGAAGTAGCATTTACCAGTTGGTCAATTCATGGCAAAGGAAAATGATCCTTTGGGCACGCTATGTTTAAATCAGTAAAATCCACACACATACTCCACTTGTTGTTCTTATTCTTGACAATAACTACATTGGCTAGCCACTCAGGGTACTTCACATCTTCAATAAAGGACTCTTTTTTAAGCTTCTCCACTTCTTCCTGTATAGCCCGGTTCTTCTCCGGGATGAAAACACTTATTCGTTGCTTCTCGTGTTTGACTTCCCTATTGACATTAAGTTCATAACACATAAATTTTGGATCTATGCCTGGCATATCTTCTTGACTCCAAGCGAACACCTATTTTCTTTACCTTAAGAAAGCTGTCAACTCCTGCTTAAGAACTGGTTCCAACAATGCTCCTATTTGAGTTGTTCTCTTCGGCTTATCATCATCCATAACACTTCTTTCTGTTACCTCCATCACTTGTACTTTTACAAGCTCACATTCATCTCTTGGATCTAAAGTTTTAACCTCAGATTCGTTGTTTAGCTCAGTTATATCCACTTGATAAGTGCTTGTTTTTCATTTGGCCTCCAACATGTCTTCTTCCTCGGCAGAGGAATAATAGTACTCCCGAGCTACTTTTTGGTCTCCTTTCACTACTCCTACTCCAAAGTTGGTCGGGAATTAATGAACATTGGAGGGTACAACTTTGAACTTTCTCAGACCAACCCTCCCCATGATCATATTGTAAGCAGAATGAAAATTTTTGTCCATTATAAAGAATCGTACCTTCTTTGTCCTACTCACTGGCCAAGTCCCGATCAACACATCCAGCTTGATAGTTCCCAGTGGAAACACCTTTTCTCCTGAAAATCCAATTAGTGGCATGGGATAAGGCTCCAGTTGATTGAGTTTTAAACCCAAACTATCAAAATAAGGATATAATATGATGTCGACCTAACTTCCATTGTCCACTAATGTTCTTGCTACCAATACTTCTTTCATCTCGACTCTGATCACTAAAGGATCATCATGAGGATACAAAACTCCTGATAGATCATTTTTGGAAAATCCAATTACGAGCTTATCCTTAGTGACTTTTCTTGGTTAGTCCTCCTCGGCGAGGTTGATACGCTAGATATAGGAACAAGCTTGAGCCTTGTTGAGGTATGCCTTCCTTTCAGCTGTGTGATCTCCTCCTCCTTCATCTCCACCTATAATCATGTAACAATCAAAAGATCCAAAACTGAGTGTGAATACCTCACATTCTGGTTGTCTTGATTTTTTAGGGAGGTCGGGATCATCTTCTGGATCATCATCGTGGTTCATCTTCTTCTCTTCACTAGGCTTGACAGGCGATTTAGATCTTTGCTGACCTCTTCCTCCTATTTTTCCTCCATTCCGCCAATCAACAAATATGTCTAGCTTTCGTCTTCAAATGAGTGCTTCTATCTCATTCTGAAGGGCAATGCATAGATTGGTAGTATGACCATAGTCTTTGTGAAACTCATAATACTTGGACTTATCCCCTTTATCAATAGGTGACCTTAACTTTTCAGGCCAACTCAAATCATTGTTGTGCTTGATGTCGTCCAACACGTGATGTATATCAACTGTCAAAGGAGTGTATTAGTGAATTTTCTGAGCCGACCTAGGCCTTCCTTTCCCTTTGAACTCCTGCGCTCATTATGATTCTTGTGCTCCTTCTCATTTGACTTCTCTTCTACTTTTGCTTCCACCTTTCTGTCTGAATTCTTTTTAGCGGCCATAGATTCCTTGGCGTTCATAATCTTTTCTACTTTATCCATCAATTCTGTCATCGTCTTTGGTGGATCCTTTACCAGAGTATAGTATAACTTATCAGGGAGCAAACTACTCATGAAAGCAGTGATTGCTGTCTTTTCTTCATAATCGATTATTTCCAGTTTTTTGTTGTTGAAATGAGTGATGTAATCTCTGGTACTTTCTCCCTCCTTCTATCTCACGCTGAGTAAATGAGTTACTCGTTTCACTGGTTTTGCTCTAAAGCAAAAAATTACCAATGAATAGCTCGACTAGTTGTTGAAAGAAAGAAATCTACCCCCGAGGAAGGTTATTATACCACATTTCAGCAGATCCAGTGATTATTCCTAAGAATGCCCTACATCTCATCTCATCGGGAACAACATAGATATCAGCAGCTGCTTGATAGTGCTCTATATGGAGAACTTGATCAATTTTCGCATCGTATTTGGGAGTGACTATTGGAGCTATAAACTTGGTCGGCGTAGGGAAATCCATGATGGTTTGTACAAAGGGGGATCCTTTAATAAAAATTCTTTGAAGGGGCTTCCTGGCTTTGGCCATTTCACTTAATCTGACTCCCAAACATTGAATGGATCTCTTCCATACATCACTGTTAGCGCCACTGATGGCAGTTCTTTTATGCCGACCTCCAGATCTGGCTGAACTTTCTTCCTGTGAACCTTCTCTCTGATTAGACTTTTCAGTTCGTCGGGTATTTAATATGGATTGAGCTGAACCTTCCCTTATATCACTTAGTCGTTGAGTATTTCTCGATGCAACCCATTGGGCATTTCCTTAGGGTCCCAAATGATCGAAAGAAGAGGCCCTACTTAGCCTTTCTAAGTCACCCAATATTTCTAGGATGAGAGATTGTCCATCAGTAGAATTAGTGACCCTAATAGAAGAATCTTCTCCAGGTTGCTATGAAGGATCCCTAGCAATTCTGGAACGACTGTGCCCAATACTCTTAGTTGGTGGTGGTGGCGGTGGCATATTCTTATGATTAGATTACGCTGGCACTCTAGCTTGCAAAGTTTGGGTTAACTGTCGGATAGTGTCTTGCATGGCCTCTTGACCCTTGGCCAGGCTAGCCAAAATTCCTATCAAATCGTTATTATTAATAAGGGCATAAGTATTAGGTAGAATACGCTCATTTCTAGTGCTTAATTTTGGAATGTCAACCATAGATGATGAAAGATGAATGATTAAAAACGTTTAGCAATACGTTCCCTCAGACGACGCAAATATCTTGATGTAAAAAACTAGACTAAGCCTAATTAATTGATAACAAATAAATTAAGTAAAATAAACAACACACAATAAAACTTTTTAAAGTGGTTCGACTCAATGGAATAGCCTACGTCCAATGTTCTGTATCGATGGCCTTGAGTTGTTTTTCGATCCCCAGTAATGAGGGTGATATAATGTATTTATAGCCCAAAGGGGGGGGATCATCCTCGTTGTCATGTGAAAGGATGGAATGCCTTTATTTGTTAGGCAATTACATTAATACATAATGAGGATTAATTATATGAATGTTGTCGCTTCACAGGCAGTATAGGTTGTAAGCCTGCTGGCGCTTGGTTGGTTGTACAGAATGACTTTTCGGCTATTGGTCGGGCTTCCTAGTAGGTCGGGTAACAAAGTTGGTCGGGCTTCCTTGTTGGTCGGGCTTTTCTATTATGCTGACTTGGAATTGTGCCATGTAGGATAACTCATGTTGGCTTGTAATTAGTCCATGTAGGATGGTAAATTTTGGTATCAACAATTGTGCCTATTTGTCCTCAAACATCTTGTTCATCAATCTCTGATAAGTAGCCCCAACATTTTTGAGGCTGAAGGGCATGACTTTGTAGTAGTATGTGCCTTTATCTATGATGAACGAAGTTTTCTCTGCATCTACTGGGTCCATAAAGATCTGGTTGTAGCCAAAGTCGGCATCCATGAAACCCATAAGTTCATGCCCAGTCGTGGAATCAACCATTTAATCTATTCTAGCCAAAGGGAAGCTGTCTTTTGAGAATGCCTTGTTTAAATCCGTAAAGTCAACACATATCCTCCACATTCCATTGGGCTTAGGCAAATGACAACCATTGCTAACCATTCTCAATATTTAACCTATCTGATAAAGTTAGCTTTCTTTAACTTCTTCACCTCATATCTTATCACTTCATAGCTTATCACTTCATATTTTTCCTAGTAGTAAATCCTCCGCCTCTGCCTGACTGGTTTGACTCCCTCTTTTACATTCAATTAATGGCAAAGGACTTTCGAATCAATCTCTGGTATGTCTGCGTCACTCTAATAAAATATACTATGTCTCTCCCTTTGCAGTTTATCAACTCTTTCTTGATCTCTCTTTTCAGGGCTTTGTCGATCTGGACTATTTTTTTTAACTCGTCCTCATTGAGGATGATGGATTCTACTTCTTCTCCGGCTACACCCTTTTTCATCTTCGTCTTATCCCGATGGCCGAGAGTGTTGATGTTTCAAGTAGTGGTGTCCCTATTATACGCCTCTCTTTCCTCGGCCGAATTGAAGTAGCATTCACGTGCTTTGACCTGGTCACCCTGAACTTCACCCACTCCATAAGGAGTCAAGAATTTATCATCTGGTGAATGGTTGATGGCGTGGACTCAAACTCTTTGAGGGCTACTCACCCCGTAATGATGTTATAAGCTAAATAAACGTTTGCATCCATTACGATAAAATTGATCTTCTTTTTGAGACATTTCATCCAAGTGTTCCCCATTTTGACATCCATTTCATAAATTCCCATATGGTGGACTTTCTCTTTTCTAAATCCAATAATAGGTTAGTGATATGGGATAAGTATCTTCTTGATCAATCCCAGGCCTTGGAAATAATCCCAGAACATCACATTGGCCGAACTTTCACCATCGACCAGTATCCTAGGTACCTCATATTCATGCACTCTGGTAGTGATCACTACGGGGTGATCATGTGGGGCTAGGATCCCCTTGAAGTCCAATCTTGAAAAGTCAACTATCAGAGTTTTCATGTCTACCATATTTCTCTTACCCAGTTTCGAGTCAACAGCTGCCGAGTTCACCACTTTGGGCTTTGGGAGAGAGCCTTAGCCTCTGCTATATGGGCCTTCCTATCAGCTATATATTTTCCACCGACTGTTAATCCTCCACACATCATTTTCACCCCCAGAGAGATTGTATACAGCCGAGCTTTGGGATCAGTGATGGGATGTGAGAGATCTGGGTCGAACTCGTCCTCATCATTTGAGGTGTCATCGTCTCTGTTTGTTAGGGCATCTGATCTGTACTTATCATTTCTTCTCCGAGTGTCGTCTCATCTACCCTTTGAACCACATTTATCCACATATTTTCTCAACTTTTGCTGCTTCAGCATATTTTTTATTTTATCGTCAAGTGCAAAGCATCTGTCAGTGGTGTGTCCGTGATCCTGATGGAACTCGCACCACTTAATTTTATCCCTCTTATGAGGAGGGGGTATTATCTTCTTTGACTATCTCAAAGATTGGTCATTCTTGATTTCATTCAGAATCATCTCTAGAGTAACTGTCAATGGAGTATAGTCAGTAAACTTGCCATGTGCTTACCTCTTTTTACCACTCTTGCCTTTGCGCTTGTTCAAAATATTTTCCCACTTGATCCCTTTTCATCTTCAACTTTGGTCGCCATGGCCTCCTCAGCATTCATGACCTTACCGATCGTAGCTAGGCATTCAGCTATGGTCTTCATAAGGTCCTCGACTAGATTCTATAGGAGCTTGCCCTTTTGTAATCCTCCCATCAAAGCAGTCATTACAATACTTTCATCATAGTCTTCCACCTCCAATTTCCCTTTGTTAAAGCGATCTATGTATTCCCTCAGAGACTTGTTTTTTCCTTATTTAACATACAACAAGTGACTGGTCTTCTTTTGGGGCTTTACTCCAAAACAAAAGTTATGGATGAACCTCTTTGATAGTTGCTTGAAATTCTCGATAGAGTTCGTTGGAAGAGAGGTGTACCACACATACGTAACACCAGTCTGAGTGATGGAGAAGGCTCTACACCTCATCTTATCAGAGACTGAGAAGACATCTGCTACCGATTGGTACATTTCCATGTGGTGGACTGGGTTCGTAGTTCCATCATATTTTGGGGTAATAACTTGTGGTTTGAACTTAGTTGGGGTATGGTAGCTCACTACTCTCGCTACGAACAGTGACCCTTCCATGTACCCCCTCTACAAAGGGGATCAACTCTTTAAAAGGTCTACTATATTCTATTCAAGCCTTTGGACAGAATTGTTCCAATGCTTGTGAGTTGTAGCTGCAGCCTCTAACCCAGCCATAATAACATTATCATCGACCCCTTCTTTATCGGTCGGTCGTTGGGATGGCTCTCTGCCCACTGTCCTTTGGTGACTATTGATTTCTCTCTGGTCCTCGGCTTGACCATATGGAGGTCAACAATGAGCACTTCCACCATTTCTTCTAAAACCAGTAATGCTACAAAATCTAGAGAGTCGGTCCCCCAAATCACCCACTAGGCCAAGTCGATCAAAGGCAGACCCTATGCTGAGTCTGTCAAGTTCTGAGGCACAAGGTCGACATTCTTGGAATGGTCTGACACTATTTTCCCTACTGGCCTGAAGCGGGTGCTCAGTATTCCTTGAGATCTCATAGGGTTCCCAGTACTCTCTCTCGTCCTCATCATCACAGGGGTTAATATGAGACTCTCGGCCTTACCTCCCAAGGCCTAATTGCCTAGGGTAGTTTATATATCGTCATCTCTACTATGGTGGCACCTATTTGTGCGGGCCTGGGGTAGTCCCCTGGCTATCAATTTTGGGCCCTTCCTGACGGCCGAAGTTATCATATCCGCTTCATCTCCAGTAGGAATAGTTAATACATTTTGGCTAAAAGCAAACAGTTTCTCCTAAATCTTTTGTTGGGTGGATACCAGTGAGCATAGAGCAGCCGCAACCTCAATCATCTCCGATTGAGGCGGCACCTAGCTGGAACTGGGGCGACCTATTGGTGGAAAATTTAATGTCATGGAATTACGAAGAATGGAAATATCAAGAGGTGCACTCGGAGAGCTGAATGAACTAGAAGAATGATTGAATAACACAAATCGGAGCTCTTTCAATGGTGGTTCAAGCCTATCCAAAAGTGGGGTTGGACTACCACCAGAGAATCCGGTGAGGTGTAAGATGCAAATGAGAGGAAGAATATAACTATCTATCTTCCCACAGATGGTGCCAAATTGATGATACCAGAAATGGTATCACCAAGTTAATGTAAATATATGAGCTCAATCCAGTATAACAATGGTGTATAAACAAATATGTAAATGCAGAAGGAGATGAGGATAAGAGGAATTAACACATGAATATGGTGTATGTGAGTATCACTATAAGAAATGTTCTCTAATGGCCTTAGTAATACACTTCATTCTACTTTCTCTCTCTACTATCAATCTTACAGAGTATTGACTAGGATTTTTAATATATCATCCTTTACAATATTAGAGAAGACAAGTATATATATAGTGCTTGGGGGTGTGGTGTACCCCCCAAGCATGTAATAAACATATGTGAAATGATCTAGCTAATGATATTGAGTCATCTATTACTGTCACATGTAGATTATGATGATGAAATATTCCCTTACGTGTGAGGGAGATTTGGTCATAACGGTTTTGTGCACTTGGATATGCATCCCAAGCGCACCCTTCCACTTGTCCCTTAATCTACGTGCTTTGCCAGCTATAAACTGTTGGTCGTCTGGGCCAGGCCGAGGCCGAGTCGTTAACTTAGATCCTTTAATAGTACGGGAACTGACCCGTTGAACTACCTTCAGTGGAGCCTCGTCCTCCAGCGGGTGGATGAGTCCAAGGGTATAAATTCCATAAACCTTTGATGTTGATATTATTAATTATGTCCTGAGATGAGGAAGAGACCTCTTACATTGGGATTGAGGCCAAGGACGATTCCTCCTAGTGTAGGGCACACAACCGAGTCATAACTTCCTCTGATTGACCACCTGACACTGGTCGACCTTAGTCGTGGGGGTCTAGCCCATGAATAAGGCTATACTTAGTATACCAGAAGTTTTTTTTCTGGCCATCAGTAACAGGCCAAGAATAGTGCTGACAGTCAACACCCTAGTCGGGGACAGGGGAACCACATACAGACTATGCCCAGTGGTCGAGCTTACACCCTCATGCAGAAGTCAGCGCCTGCCCTGGATCCATCCATGATGAAAGGTATGATCTTACTGAAAGTACTTGGGTTAGAGCATTGTTTGATTCTGGTGCATCGCATTCATTCCTTTTTACCTCGTTAGCTTTCTGCCTGGGCCTAGAGGTTGATGAGCTTTGTCCATCGATTTTTATCAGAATGCCTATTGGTGGTGATATATTTTTTATCAAGGTCTGTCGAAATTGCATAGTCATCGCAAGATACTGAATTCTAGATTACGATATGATTGCGATTGATAAGGATGGTTTCGAGGTGATCCTCGGTATAGATTGGTTATCTAGCTTTGATGCCACTATCGAGCTCCATCAACATAGTGTTTCGGTGTCATTTCCAAATGGGTCTCGTTATTATTTCGACGGTGAGCAACGTATAGATTATCCTTGCAAGTTTTCAACTACTAAAGAGCAGAAGAATTTATTCGGGTGATTGAGTATTACTATGGCTTATAGGAGTAACCAGATCATATGGTTACAGACTATCCCGTTGTTCGGGAGTTCCTCGACGTGTTTCCTAAGGATCTTATCGACATTCCTCTAAGTTGAGAGATTAATTTTTCCACCAACATTCATCATGTTGTTTAACCTATTCTCATCCCTCCCCATAGGATGCCACCGACAGAGTTAATAGAGTTGAGGACTCAGTTGGATGACTTGATGAGAAAGGGTTTTATACGTCCTGGTGTGTCCTCGTAGGGAGCGCTATTCATTTTTTATAAGAATAAAGATAACTCACCCCAACTCTGCATTGATTACCGATAGTTGAATCGGGTGACAGTGAAGAACAAGTATCCGATGGCTCGGATCAATGATTTATTTGACCAACTTCAGGGAGTAAAGAGGTTTTCCAAAATCTATCTTCGTTTGGGCTACCATCATTTGAGGGTCAAGGATGAATATATTCCCAAGAAAACCTTTCGTATACGGTATGGACATTATGAGTTACTGGTTATGCCTTTTCTTTTGGCTAACCCCCGAACAATGTTCATGGACCTCATGAATCGCATCTATTATCCGTACTTAGATCGGTTTGTAATGGCCTTTGTCAACGATAATTTGGTGTACTCATCTTTGGATGTTGACCATGAGGAGCATTTGCTTATGACTCTTTAGGTGCTTAGGTCGAATCAGTTGTATGAGAAGTTCAGCAAATGTGAGTTCATGATGGATGAGGTCAAGCTTCTTAGCCATGTAGTATCCGGCCCCAGTGTTTCAGTCGACTCGTCTAAGGTCGAAGATGTCCTCGGATGGGATAGACCGAACACAGTCATGGAGATATGGAGTTTCCTTATCATAATCGATTATAATCAAAGACTTTTTGAGGATTTTTTTAGAGTTGCATCACCTCTCACACTGTTTACAAAGTAGGGTGTTCATTTTGAGTGGAAAAATGAGTGCGAGGATGCCTTTCAGGAGTTTAAGGTCAAGCTTATATTGGCGCCCATTCCCATCCTTCCAGAGCGAGGAAATGGGTATACAGTGTATTATGATGCTTACAAATCTGGCCTTGGCATCTTAGTCATGCGGTAGGGTCGGGTGGTTGCTTATGTGTCCCATCATCTTAAGATGCACGAGAGGAACTACCCCATCCACGATCTAGAGTTGGCCGCTGTGGTGTTTGCTTTGAAGATCTGGTGATATTATTTGTATGGAGAGTAGTTTAAGATGTTCACTGACCATAAGAGCGTCCGATATATTTTCACCCAGAGAGATATCAACCATCAGTAATGGAGGTGGATTAAGGTTTTGGAGGATTACGACTTCACGTTGTAATACCATTTAGGGAAAGCCAATGTAGTGGAAAATTCACTCAGTAAAAAGTTAGATCTCTCTTTAGCAGTAGTGAAATGTTATCGCAGGAAGATGTATAGTGATCTAATGGGTTGGGGACTACATGTCCAAAGGGGAAATGATAGAGCATACGTAACGGGAATTATGGCAAGGCCGTTTGTCCATCAAAATGTCTTGGATGCACAATCATGTGATGATGAGATTTTTCACTTTCGAAATCTCATTCTGAGCGGTGAGGAATTTGACACCCTCATGGTTGAAAGGGATGGAGGCATTCAACACAAGGGCAGGTTGATTATCCCAGTTACTGCGGATCTTCGGACGGAGATCCTAGCAGAGCTCCTCTACTCTCGGTTCAGCATATATTCGGGAGGAACGAAGACGTACAACGATCTTTGTAGGGATTTTTAGTGGTCTGGAATGAAGAGAGATGCGGTCATGTTTTATGGCTAAGTGCTATACGTGCCAGCAGGTTAAGGTCGAGCACAAGAAGCCAATCAGGTTATTACAACCACTCTCGATAGCCGAGTGGAAGTGGGAGAAAACATTATTATGGACTTTATTGCAACATTACCTCGGTCTAAGCGGGGTCATGAAAAAGTTTGGGTTATTATGAATCGCCTCATTAATTTTGCACGCTTTTTACTGATTAGGATCAAAGATAGTGTAGCAAAGTTGGCCAAATTATACATATAGGAAATTATCCAACTTCACAGTGTGCCTCTGACCATTGTTTTCGATAGATATTCCTGGTTTATTTCACAGTTTTGGAGGAAGGTTCAACAAGTGTAGGGTGCTAATATAAATTTGAGTATGACGTACCATCCAGAGACAGACGGACAGTCATATCATACTATATAGACTCTGAAGGACTTATTGTGAGCATCTTCACTTGACTTTCAGGGTAGTTGGTATGAGAATTTACCTCTAGCTGAGTTCTCGAACAACAACAGTTACCAAGCTAGTATTGAAATGGGACCCTTTGAGGCTTTATATGAGAGATCGTGTCGTTATCCAGTGTGTTAAGCGGAAGTTGGTGAGAAGCTTCTCATGAACTCAGACATGATTAGGGAGATAACATAGAAGGTTCAGTTGATACGAGAGAGAATTATTACGGTGAAGGGCGGGCAGAAGAATTATGTCGATAACCGTCGTACACCGCTAGAGTTCAGAGTTAAAGATCATGTGTTGTTGAAGGTCAGGGACCGCACCAGTAATCATAGATTTGGCTAAAAAGGCAAGCCCGCCCCTCGTAAATCGATCCCTTTGAGATTTTGGAGCTGATTGGGGATGTCTCCTACCATCTAGCACTGCCCCCGTAACTGATGCATGTTCATAATTTTTTACGTCTCCATGATGAAGTAGTATTTACATGACCCTAGACATGTTGTCAATTGGCATAACATCGAGCTGGAGGAAGATACTACATTCCTGACATGACCCATATCCATTTTGGACCGAAAGGATAGAGTTCTGCACAACAAAGTCATCCCATTAGCAAAAGTCCTTTGTCAGTCGCACGGTGTCGAAGGATCCACTTGGGAGCGAGAAGCTGAGATGTAAAAGAACCATCCATTATTATTCATGTCAGTTAGATTTGATTTCGGGGACGAAATCTCCAAACGAGGGGAGAATGTAATACCCGCCCCTTTCGAGATGTACATTATGTCGTTCATCCTATAAGTGTCATTATTGTATCGGCATGTCATTTATAAAATTCCTATATTGCATGGTATGCATAGTTATGTATTTATGTTCATATGATATATATTAGTATATTGGTTAAGTTTGATGTCAAAATATCAAGGAATGAAGGTGACACGGTCATGGCCAATAATGCAGTAATTTGGATGGTACGCGACGCGCAAGATAGGTAACTTTGCGCGATTTTTGTAGGATGCATCGATGTCCCAAATATCGATATGAACACTTCTATAGGGTCCAAAAAATGCATATAAAAATACCATGGGGTCAAAAGTCAAAAAATAAATAAAAAAATATTTTTCGTCAAAATATGAGAGTAGAAAAATATGAAAATCATCCAAAAGATGTAAAATTTAATTTGTAAGGACATAAATTTCCAATTGAGTCCCTGTATTGTTTTGACTTAATTTCCCGAACAAAATTGTGTTTGTAATATGTCATAGGGAGATTTTATTTTGTCACGATCCCACATGGTCTATGATGTGTTGAAGAAATTGAAGACGTTGCGGCAAAGCTTCAAAGAATTAATCATGCTAAAGTTTAATTGGTGAAAGTTTATTCGTCTTCAAGTTAATGGCATTCCGAGATCACACAGGTATGAATGCATATAATTAATGTTGCTCGGAATTATATTTATAAAAAGATAAGGATGTAATTTTTATAAGGAAAATATTTTAAAATGTTTTTAAAGTGTTTAAATGGTTTACACTATGTTTTTATTCTGATAAGCTCGAAAAAGAATTTGACTTATTTGGATCTCTTTTGGAAGAGATGTTTTTAAGAAAAAGTCAAAAAGTCAAACTGTCACACGGGCTCGTTCAAACGACAACCAGTCTCGTTCAAATGAGATGGCTATGTCGTGCGAACGACAACCCTATGTCATTCGAACGATATTATTTTAGAGGCGGCTCTTATTTCCTATTTATAGCGTGTTTGCATCAGAATTTCATAAGTGTGCATTCTGGAAAAGCAATTTACAATCCAAAAACATGTTTGCACATGTTTTCTAAGGTTTACAAAGCTTAAACACATCCTTAGAGTTTGCAAAGATCCGAGATATCATTATTATATGCTTACATGATCTTGCTGCGCCAAGAAGGTTTGTTCTACCATTGAACATCAGGGTTTTGCGGGGAAGAAAAGAGAAGGACTTCGTGTTCGACATCGTAGACGCATCAAATCCATTGGGTGGACACCGAGACATACGTGGGCGCGTGTGTTGTGGACAGGTATCGTGGAAGACGGAATTTCTATGTGGGCACTATTGAAGAACAGTAGAAGATCAGAAGGAGCGTCAAGACCCGTGGGGATCGAGTCATTGAGTAAGACTAATCTGTCTTTATAAAACCTTTGTTCATAGTGATTGTCTGGCTTGGGCCGTCCGAGGTTGTTTTCTCGTTTTTTATTTTTTCCTCGTGCATCCGGCGCTGTGAGTATTCTGTACTTTACTTTACTTGCTTTAATCACTAGTTGCATGTTTAGGATTAATCAAGATAAAATTGGTTTAAAGTAAAAATTGGTTTTTCATAACTTGGTTTGGTGTTAATTAAAAGTTGAATAATTTTTAGTGAAAATTGATTTTATTTGAAACACACATAGGGACCGCCCTTTTTTTCAAATTGGTATCAGAGCTAGAAAACATATTTTATTTGTTTTTTGATCTCGTGTGTTTTCAAAGATGAATTCTGGATATAACAAATTTTCTCGAACTCGTGTTTTTTATGGCACTAATTATACTTATTGGAAGATGAGAATGAGATGTGCATTAAAATCTATTGATGTGCGTGTGTGGCTAGCAGTTGATAAAGGTTGGACAACCCCTGTCACTATTGTAGGTGAGTTCACTAGTTTAAAGCCTGTTGAGTCCTGGACCGACACTGAACAAAGACTTTCATAATATAATTCTAAGGGTCTGCACGTTATTTCTTCACATCTCACACAAGAAGAATATAATAGAATTATGACTTGTGAAACATCAAAAGAGGCTTGGGACATTTTGGAACTCACTCACGAGGGCACTAGCACTGTTAGGCTGTCAAAACTTCAAAATCTCACTACATAGTTTGAGACCATTAGGTTGTTAGAGAGTGAGACTTTTGATGAGTTTTATGCTAGGTTGTCCAATTTTGTCAACTCGTCGTTTAACCTAGGTGAGAAAATTCTTGACAACCATGTCATTAAGAAAATCCTTAGGTCGTTGCCTAGTAGGTTTGATGCGAAAGTGACCATTTTAAACTCCTTGGGTAAGTTAGAGTTAACGAAACTAGAAGAGATTGTAGGTGACTTACAAACCTATGAAATCACATGATTACCTGCAAGCAAGTGCCTAAGAAAGAAAAGGGTATTGCTTTGAAAACCCGAAAGGAGGAAATTAAAGTTTCGGATTCCGATTTCGATTCCGATTTTGAGGATGTTGATTTATTGGCAAAGAAATTTAAAAAATTTATTATGTTTCAAAAGCAATCGAAAGATGCCAAGAAATTTGAAAAATTCAAGAACAACAAATTTGATCCCACCTCTAAGGATAAGTTTGAGAATCCTAAGAGAGATGAGTCGGATAAGTGTTTTGGGTGTGAGGGGTACGGTCACAAAGTTAAGGAGTGTCCCACTAGACTTAAGAAAAAGGGCAAGCAACCCATTGTTTATAGTGCCACCTTAAGTGATTGTGATCCGAAAGAGGGAGAGACTTCCCCCATTGATCGTAACTTTGTTACGTTTATGGCATGTCATGTGAGCGACGAAGATTCTCATGTCAATAACACTTCCAATGAGGTTTTGAGTGAATCCCATGTTAGTGAGGGTGAAGAGAGTGGCGAGGAGGAGATATATGTGAAAGAATTGCAAAATGCGTTTAATGAGTTGTATGCTGAAATGGTGAAGGTGAAAAAGGCTAGCTCAAAATTGCAAGCTAAGTTAAATGAGCGTGCCATAGAAAATAATGATAGTTTGATTGAGGATCTTAGGGCACGAGAGAAGAAGTTTAGGGAGAAACTAGAGTTTTTGGAGAAAGAGAGAGATAATCTCCGTGGTTTAATGGAGTCTTTGAAAAAGGAGATTTTAGAGTTTGAGGAGTCTAGCCGTTTGGTCGAGTCTAGGATTAGTGAGTTGGAGAAGAGTTTGAGAGACTCGTCGAGAGTTAAGTTTGATTTAGAGGCTAGATCGGAGAAGTTAGATAAGATCTTAGGCACCGTCCAAATTAAGGGAGATAGGGGAGGTATTGGTTTTGATGAGAGAGTTGTTTCCATTCCCCCCGCATGTGAGAGAAACACTAGGAAGGTTAGAAAAGGTCCACATATAGGTAATTATTCACACCACCGCTACACTTACACATTTTGTGGTAGGAAAGGCCACCTTAGGCATTATTGTTACGACCTTAGACAAGCTCATAGGAAGTTTAGGAATAAAGTTTCCCATGTTCCCAAAACCCCTATGCGTCGTTTTACCTACTTGGGTTAGGAAATCGGATTTAGTGGCTTTAGGAATAAAACTTCATGATTCTCGTTTGGGTGCACTTAATTCTTCCCATGCTAAATCTAAAGGATGATAGTTATGCCATGTTTGTCATTTGCTAGTTTGCTTTATGATTTATTCATTTCTAGTATAATGGCTTGTTTATCATTTTGAATTATAGTTTTAATTTGTTTGAGTCCTATTGAAAAATACAAAAAGATTTTGTTTTTGAGAAAAAATTTGAAAACCCAAAAGATTTTGCTTTTATTTGAGTCAAAATACGTTTGAAAAGCCAAAAAGATTTTCGGTTTTTGTTTTTGAGTTTACATGTTTGATGTGGCATATTGGTGTGCTTGGACCCCCCATCGTTTCATTCTCCATGTGGTTAGGACATTTATGCGACACCCCGACTAATTAAATACCGGATAGCTACTCCTTTATTCAAATTAATTCAAAATGTCAAGTTGGTTCAGTTCGTAGCATCACTGTCGAAAACGTTTTAACAATTTCTAGCCACCTAATATTTAAAAAGTGAGTTGTCAATTTTAATTGAATTCGATTTGCATACAACCAAATTAAATTATGAATTACTGATACCACAACCACATCATAGTCACAATAAAATAACAATGTAATAAACTGAATCTGGAGGAATACACCTCACAACAATCTGAATACTGAAATAAACAAATACAAGACCGAATCATTAATTTAATTACAACCCAAAATATAAGATAAAAACTGAGTAAATAATATGTCTCTGAAGGGAAAGGGGCGACATGCCCTACAGATGAATGAATCTGAAGTAGAGTCAAGATATAAAGTGGAGGCGTCTACTATCGAGGTCCTGTAACTTCCACAGCAGCTACAGCACATCGCGGGAATAGAACTCCTATGCTTGGTGTCCTTGTGGCTGAGCACCTAAAAAGGTTTTTACAAAAATAGATTTGAAAGCAAACGGGTCAGAGCCCGGTTGTGAAAAACAGTCTAAAATACAGCAAGTATTTAATATAATTAAACAGTGAATATTAAGTACATGATAGTGTGTGCACTCACATGAGTTCCTCACCTCCCAACTAATTGTCCACTCCTATCGTACTCGTACCCATTCTTGTTATTCCCCTATCTAACTAGTCCAATACGCAATCTAACATTTCTATACGATTCACGATCTAAATCTCGACATCTTAATTTAAACAGAGAGTTTTACTTTTCTTTTTAGTTCCCATATTAGTCATGCTAAACACTAGACATTTTCCATTTCTAATTTTACTAAAATGTTACTATTATTCACACTTACATTTATTAATGACAGTTCATTTCAATTTGCAGTATATTATTCTTATCATAAATATACAATACTGGCACCCCGAGACTAAGCTGCGGTGCACACATACTCTGCTATCCAATCCCGATACATCACGTACATAAGGACCACGTATTTCGAATCTCTCAGGAATCGTTTTCAATAAACAACAATCACACATAATGGAGGCGAACGTAGTTCACATCACATGGGTCACGCACATACCTACGCTCCCATGATCAGCAGACTTATTAACTTCTCAAAAAGTCTTTCTCTGACCTATGTCCTCGAGGTACAAATCTAAATCCCCCAGTAGGCACACAAAGATTAGATGGCCCTGATCGAACGCCGACCTCCCGTGATAGCAAGTATGGTAGGTATGTTATACACAAATAAATACATATACCAAGCATTCATACATCTTCGGTATCCCATAATATTTATAGAGGTATATTTCTCATTCCTATACCGTCATTAAATGTTACACGTTTACAAGTCCCCGATTTATATACATTAAAGTTATCAACTCTCCTCACGTCGAAGTTTTAGATACTTATATCCTAACCCATAAACATCATCCGGTTTACTACAAAACTCTAAGCTTTAATCCTCGACGTACTTCCAATCCCACGGTTATATCCACAAATCAACAAGGGAAAGATTACACTCAATTATATAAGTCTTATGGAGGTTCGTATTAAAATCAGGCCTAAAAGGCCATTCTGTCAACTCGTTAGAAATCTCATTCGAACGAGGTCGTTCTAATGAGTGTCGTTCGAACGAATGGCTTCGAATGAACTACCAACTCGTTAGAAGGGGTACTGCCATCTCGTTAGTAGTCTCGTTCGAACGAGGTCGTTCGAACGACCTGGGCAGGTCTTCTAACGAGATGGCAGAATACGCCCAGAAAATTCCCAATTCATTTTTCTCAATTTTTATCTTCTCTAAATTCATCCTAAGATCATCCCAATCACATTTTATTGTTCTTAAACTTCTCTAAATCCTCTTAGGTCGTTTCTTAACATATTTTTGGGGTCAAATCCTCTTAAACAACATGTAATTATCATAAATCCCTAAATTTTACCCCAAACCCTATGAACCCAGAATTTTATTATGCCTAATTACTCATCATAAATCCGTTTTTAAATCATCAAAATTCAGTCTTCGAATAGCAAAATCATCCATAACCATTCTACATGCAATTCTTAACCCAACTTTAGAGTTTCTACAACAATTTCATTAGTTTTCCTCAAAATTTTCAAGACAAAATAGTTCCTACACTAAACATGGAAGAAATATTCAATGCACTTAAAAATATCAAATCACTTGCCTTAGATTCGTTCTTCAGATTGTTGTCAATGATTCAAGGTTGATTCTCTCCTCTTTACGACCACAATCTCTTTAAAAAATGATGGTGGTGGCTGTTTTTTTGTTTGGAACCCTATGATAACTCCTCTCTAACTCCCGTAGCCCACTTCTAATGCTTTTGGCTGGTAATGGCCTTAGTGGCCCCTTTAAAAATATAAATATAAACTCTAATTTTCGTGGGTTTTAATTTCCTTATTTTTAAAATTACCAAAATACCCTTCTAGGTTGCCGGTTTGGCCTAAAAATGCCCGGGGACCCAAACTAAACCCCCGGCTAGTGTTTTCTGACTATTTCGACCTTTTCGGACGCGTTGGCGCACTCAAAATGACTATTCGGTTGATAAAAATAAAAAATTAACTTTTAATCTAATTAATTTCATTCTTGACGTGACTGACACACGCGTCCTAACTTAATTTTCCAAATTGTCGTATTTCAGCCTCGCGACAACCTTAATATTTTCAATACTCATGAAATATTCAATTTTAACATCATAAAAAAATAACAACTCACATCTCGCTGGTATTTATATCCGGATTAATTCCCAATTAATTCTCATTTAATTTAATTAATCCCTTAAATAAAAATCAATAAAATTACGGGGTATTACATACTTCCCCCCTAATAACATAATTTCTTCCCGAAATTCGGAACTAAAGAGTACCTGGTAGAAATAACTCTGGATAATGCTCGCGCATCTCATCCTCCCGCTCCCATGTGGACTCCTCGGCATTATGATGCCGCCACTGAACACGTACTAATGGTACTATCTTTGACCTCAGTTTCCGCTCGCTTTGGTCCAAAATAGTAATCGGCCCCTCCTCGTAGGAACTATCAGGCTGAAGATCAATGTCATCTAAAGCAATGTGAGTATGGGACAAATCGTCCCTAAGATATTTCCTTAGTGAGGAAATATGGAACACGTCATGAATCCTGTGCAAGTGCTCCGGTAACCCAAGTCTATATGCAACTGGCCCAATCCTCTCGATGATAGGGAATGGCCCTACGTATCTTGGTGTCAGTTTCCCCTTATTTCCAAAATGCATAATCCCCTTCATGGGAGATACTCTGAGTAACACCTGGTCCCACACCTTGAATTCTCTGAAGAACCTGTTGGCATCATCATAGCTCTTCTTCCGATCCTGAGCTACCCGAATACGGCTCCGTATCATACCTATCCTTGCCGAAGTGTCCTGAATCACTTCCGGCCCAAGGAGTTTGTTATCCCCCACCTCTAACCAGCATGCTGGGAACGACAAGGTCTACCATACAACGCCTCAAATGGAGCCATGCCAATGGTGAACTGGTAGGAGTTATTATAAGCAAAATACACCAGTGGAAGGTACTGCTCCCAACCACCTCCAAAGTCTAGGATGCACATACGCAACATGTCCTCCAACATCTGATTTGTCCGCTCCGTTTGCCCATCAATCTGCGGGTGATAAGCCATACTCAGCCGCAACTTCGTGCCCATGGCCTCCTGGAAACTCTCCCAAAATCGTGAAACAAATATCTTGTCTCGGTCAGACACGATATTTAGAGGAACCCCATGAAGTCTCACTATCTCTGAAGTGAAAATATGAGCATACTGTCCCATGGTGTAATCTGTCCTTACGGGTAGAAAATGAGCAACTTTGGTCAATCTATCCACAATTACCCATATGGAGTCGTGACCCCTCTGTGACGTAGGTAACCCCGTGATAAAGTCCATGGATATACTCTCCCATACCCACATCAGAACCTATAATGGTTGTAGAAGTCCTGCCGGTTTCTGATGATCCACCTTTACTAGTTGACAAGTGGTGCATTTAGAAACGAACACGGCGATATATCTCTTTATCCCGCTCCACCAGTACTGTCGTCTCATGTCTTGGTACATTTTATCCCCACCAGGGTGTACCGAGAATCGTAAGCCGTGTGACTCTGTCATTACCTCATGTCATAAGTCTTCCCCTTCCGGAACGACCAGTCTCCCATTGAAGCGTAATCCCCCATCTGAGCTAACGGTATAGGACTCGGCTCCCTCTGCTAGTAATCGAACTATCTGCTCCTGACAGAACGATTCATTTGCATGTGCCTTTATCACTCTCGTAACAATCTGAGGTGTAACAGTCATCACAGACATGAACGATCGGGCCATTACATCCTAGTGTCCCAACTCCTTTCACTTAGTTTTCCATACCTCGTCCACCTCATTTACTGGCCTACGGCTCAACGCGTCTGCTACCACGTTAGCCTTCCCTGGGTGATATTGGATATCAAACTGATAATCCATCACAAACTCAAGCCACCGATGTTGACGCATATTCAGTTCCTTCTGCGTGAAGAGGTATTGTAGAGACTTGTGGTCTGTGAACAACCGAAATTTCTCCCCGAGGAGATAGTGTCTCCAAATCCGAAGAGCGAATACGACTATCGCTAACTCCAAGTCGTGGGTGGGGTAATTATTCTCGTGAGGCTTAAGCTTACGGGAAGCATAAGCTATAGCCTAACTCTCTTGTTGCAGCACACCTCTAAGTCCTTATAAGGACACATCGGTGTAGAATAGATACTCAACTCCCGATTTGGCAAATACTAACACAGGCGTTGAGGTCAACTTGTCCTTCAACTCATCAAATGCCAACTGACAGGCATCGCTCCAGATGAATGGCACACTTTTGCGAGTCTGATGTGTCAAAGGACCCGCTATCTTTGAGAAACCCCGAATAAACCTTCTGTAGTATCCTGCTAGGCCCAAGAAACTACGGATCTCAGTCAGTGTCGTGGTCTGTCCCCACTCTCTCACCGCGGATAACTTCCCCGGATCAACAGATATCCCCCGGTCTGAGATGATATGCCCCAAAAATTGAACCTCCTTCAGCTAAAATCCACATTTTTCGTACTTTGCATAAAGCTCGTTCTGACGTAGCGTATGCAAAAACTGCCTCAAATGCTCGGCGTGCTCCTCTTCTGTCTGGGAGTAAACCAGGATGTCATCAATAAAGATAATGACGAACTGGTCTAGGAACTCTCTGAATACCCTATTCATCAAGTCCATAAACACGGCTAGAGCGTTGGTCAAGCCAAAATGCATAACTCGAAACTCGTAGGAACCATATCTCGTTAAGAAAGCAGTCTTCGAGACGTCCTGTTCCATGATACGCAACTGATGGTTTCCCGATCATAAGTCAATCTTTGAGAAGAAGCAAGCTCCTCTCAGCTAGTCGAATAAGTCATTGATTCGGGGAAACGAATACTTATTATGTATCGTGACTTTATTCAACTCCCGGTAATCTACACACAACCTCAATGATCCATCCCTCTTCTTTACAAATAACACAGGGGCACCCCACGGTGAAGTACTCCTTCGGATAAACCCCTGACCCAACAACTACTCTATCTGGTACCTTAACTCTCTCATCTCCGCTGGAGCCATATGGTATGGTGCGCGGGCAATTGGCCGAGAGCCCGGTGTCAAATCGATAAAAAAATCTATCTCTCTACTAGGAGGTAATCCAGGTATATCCTGAAATACATCAGCGAACTCACTAACAACGAGAATCGAATCAAGTGGTATTACCACTTCCTTAGAGGTCTCCTCCTCTATGTAATACAAGTGTGTGGACGATCCTCCCTCAGGGCGAGGCATCGCCACTAAAAACATCTCCTGCCCGGGAATGGCAAAAATAATACTCCTACTGAAATAATCAATCATGGCTCGGTACGCAAATAGCCAATCCGTACCAACAATCGCATCGTACTCAGTCATCTCTAATACTAACATATCAGCGGGTAAAGTAAATCTCCCGATCTCTATACCCACACCTCTACAAATAAGGGAAATCACGAAACCCCTACTCAACGGTGAATCTACGCAAGTAATCGTGCTCTCTACAGTGTCTAACAACCCCAAATTACGTGCAAATCTCATGGCAATGAAACAGTGTGTGGCCCCCGTATCAAATAAAATATGCCCCATAGTCCCCTGAATAGAGAACATAACCTCAATAGCAGGTGGATCCTGTGGGACTGCGGCATGATGGAGTTGATAAACTCGCCCGTACTGTAGCTGTCCCTGCTGGACTGGGACTGCTGGGATGGGTGGCAAAGCTGGCATCTGTGGTGCTGCTGGGAGGGCGGCGGGAAACATAGGTCTCTGAGGCTCATGTCGAGCACCTTGTTGTTGCTGCTGTGGGGCCCAGCCCCTATCAGGACACTCCTGGCGCTTGTGGCCAATCTTGCCATAAATGAAACATTTCCCCGGAAAGTTCCCCCCTCTCTGACCCTGCTGCACACTGCCCTGGTGGCCGTTGCCATTCCTTCCCTGGCCGTTTTAGCCCTGATGAAACTGCTGCTGTTGGCCATGCTGTCCCTGTGGGCCGTGCTGACCTTGCTGTCCCTGACGAAAACCTCCCTGACCGTTTTTGAAATCCCTAGATCTGAACCTCTTAAAATCCCTCTACTGGGAACCCTGATCTCCCTGCCTATGCTGACCTTGAGCAGATTGTGCCCCACTGGCAACATTTCCCCCTATCCTGCCCTGATGGATGGACTCTCCTGATCACTTACTCTCTGACATGTGAAAGCGGTGGTCCTGGCAGTGAAGTAGTGCTGCGTTAACCACATCAGAATAAGTAGCCAACGAGAGATTTCCTAATAAGTGCTGAAGGATCCTCCAAGTTAATCCATCCATGAACTTCTGAATCTTCTTCTCCTCGGTTGTAATCTCATCAGGAACGATGTTCAGGAGATTAGTGAACTGAGCCTCATACTCGGCTACGGTCTTCCCCTACTGCTTGAGGTTCATTAACTTCCTTCTCATTTCAGTGTGAACAACTGATGGAAAATACTTGCGGTCGAACCGCACCCAGAACTCCTGTATAGAAAGGACATCTCTCTCCTCCGGGGTGGTGATGGACTCCCACCATTGTAACGCTGATCCTACTAGCTTAAAAGTAGCCAGTATCTGTTTCTGTACCTCCGTGCACTCATACATCCTCAGATGTCTTTGAATGTCCTTCTTCCACTGGCAGGAGACAACAACATCGGAGCTAGCTGCGAACTCCGGAGGGTGTGCTTTCTGAAAAGCATCACGAACATGTTCCCAAGCAGACATAAATGCATGAGCCTGAACTGGCGCTGCTGCTGGCGCTTGGGGTGGTGCCTACTGCACAACTGCGAGGGAGGCATTTATCGCTTGGGCTACAATAGACGCAACCTCTACGGCATTCATGGTGCCCTGGACTGGTGCAGGTTGTGGCTCGGGCTGAGCATCCCTAGGAACTCGCTGTGCACGTCGTGGAGGCATATGAAATGAGAGTAAAGTCTTATAAGTTCGCAGTTATTATCTCTAAATAGCTGAAGAGCGAAACATACACAAAAGAATACAACAATCCTAACATATAGGGCTCTATATCAAAGAAAGCTACGCGGAAAGATAACAAGCCGTACAGATCCTAAGGACACTAGAACCTGATGCTCTGATACCACATGTGACACCCCGACTAATTAAATAACATGTATATACTCCTTTATTCACATTAATTCAAAATGTCAACTTGGTTCAGTTCGTAGCATCACTGTCGAAAACGTTTTAACGATTTCTAGCCACCTAATATTTAAAAAGTGAGTTGTAAATTTTAATTCAATTCGATTTACATACAACCAAATTAAATTATGAATTACTGATACCACAACCACATCATAGTCATAATAAAATAATAATGTAATAAACTGAATCTGGAGGAATACACCTCACAACAATCCGAATACTGAAATAAACAAATACAAGCCTGAATCATTAATTTAATTACAACCCAAAATATAAGATAAAAACTGAGTAGATAAGATGTCTCTGAAAGTAAAGGGGCGACATGCCCTACAGATGAATGAATCTGAAGTAGAGTCAAGATATAAAGTGGAGGCGTCTACTATCGAGGTCCTGTAATTTCCACAGCAGCTATAGCACGTCGCGGGAATAGGACTCCTATGCTTGGTGTCCTTGTGGCTGAGCACCTAAAAAGGTTTTTACAAAAATAAATTTGAAAGCAAACGGGTTAGAGCCCGATTGTGAAAAACAGTTTAAAATACAACAAGTGTTTAATATAATTAAACAATGAATATAAAGTACATGATAGTGCGTGCACTCACATGAGTTCCTCACCTCTCAACTAATTGTGCACTCCTATCGTACCCGTACCCGTTCTAGTAATTCCCCTATCTAACTAGTCCAATATGCAATCTAACATTTCTATACGATTCACGATCTAAATCCCGACATCTTAATTTAAACAAAGAGTTTTACTTTTCTTTTTAGTTCCCATATTAGTCATGCTAAACACTAGAGATTTTCCATTTTTAAGTTTACTAAAATGTTACTATTATTCACACTTACATTTATTCATGACAATTCATTTCAATTTGCAGTATATTATTCTTATCATAAATATACAATACTGGCACCCCGAGACTAAGCTACGGTGCACACATACTCTGCTATCCAATCCCAGTACATCACGTACATAAGGACCACGTATTTCGAATCTCTCAGGAATCGTTTTCAATAAACAACAATCACATATAATGGAGCCGAACATAGTTCACATCACATGGGTCACGCACATACCTACGCTCCCATGATCAGCAGACTTATTAACTTATCAATAAGTTTTTCTCTGACCTATGTCCTCGAGTTACCAATCTAAATCCCCCAGTAGGCACACAAAGATTAGATGGCCTTAATCGAACACCGACCTCCCGTGATAGCAAGTATGGTAGGTATGTTATACACAAATAACTACATATACCAAGCATTCATACATCTTCGGTTTCCCATAATATTAATAGAGGTATATTTCTCATTCATATACCGTCATTAAATGTTACACATTTACAACTCCCCGATTTATATACATTAAAGTTATTAACTCTCCTCACGTCGAAGTTTTAGATACTTATATCCTAACCCATAAACCTCATCCGGTTTACTACAAACTCTAAGCTTTAATCCTCGACGTACTTCCAATCTCACAATTATATCCACAAATCAACAACGAAAAGATTACACTCAATTATATAAGTCTTCTAGAGGTGTGAAATAAAATCAGGCCTAAAAGGCCATTCTGTCAACTCGTTAGAAATCTCGTTCGAACGAGGTCGTTCGAACGAGTGTCATTCGAACGAATGTCATTCGAACGAATGGCTTCGAATGAACTACTAACTCGTTAGAAGGGGTACTGTCATCTCGTTAGAAGTCTCATTCAAACGCGGTCGTTAGAACGATCTAGGCAGGTCTTCTAACGAGATGGCAGAATACGCCCAGAAAATTCCCAATTCATTTTTCTCAATTTTTCTCTTCTCTAAATTCATCCTAAGATAATCCCAATCGCATTTTAATGTTCTTAAACTTCTCTAAATCCTCTTAGATCGTTTCTTAACATATTTTTGGGGTCAAATCCTCCTAAACAACATGTAATTATCATAAATCCTCAAATTTTACCCCAAACCCTATGAACATGAACCCATAATTTTATTATGCCTAATTACTCATCATAAATCCATTTTTAAATCATCAAAATTAAGTCTTCGAATACCAAATTCATCCATAACCATTCTACATGCAATTCCTAACCCAACTTTAGAGTTTCTACAACAATTTCATTAATTTTCCTCAAAACTATCAAGACAAAACAGTTACTACACAAAACATGGAAGAAATATCCAATGCACTTAAAAATATCAAATCACTTGCCTTAGATTCGTTCTTCAGATTGTTTTCGATGATTCAAGGTTGATTCTCTCCTCTTTATGGTCACAATCTCTTTCAAAAATGATGGTGGTGGGTGTTTTGTGGTTTGGAACCCTATGATAACTCCTCTCTGACTCCCGTAGCCCACTTCTGATGCTTTTGGATGGTAATGGCCTTAGTGGCCCCTTTAAAAATATAAATATAAACTCTAATTTTCGTGGGTTTTAATTTCCTTATTTTTAAAATTACCAAAATACCCTTCTAGGTTGCCGGTTTGGCCTAAAAATGCTCTGGCACCCAAACTAAACCCCCGGCTAGTTTTTTCTGACTATTTCGACCTTTCCGGACGCGTTGGCGCACTCAAAATGACCATTCGGTTGATAAAAATGTAAATTACTTTTTTATCTAATTAATTTCATTCTTGACGTGACTCACACGCGCGTCCCAACTTAATTTTCCAAATTGTTGTATTTCAGCCTCGCGAAAACTTTAATATTTTCAATACTCATGAAATATCCATTTTAACATCATAATCAAATACTAACTCACATCTCGCTAGTGTTTATATCCGGATTAATTCCCAATTAATTCTCATTTAATTTAATTAATCCCTTAAATAAAAATTAATAAAATTACGGGGTATTACAATTTAGTCATTCTTATAGATGCTTAGAATGATCTTAACCAATGTTTATATGGGGTTGTTTCGAAGTTGATATGTATTTTGATTCGACTTTGTATATATGCCAACATTGCACACATGCATGAGTTTATATAGATGTTTAACTTCTCTTGCATATTTGAATTTAGTGAGGCATTCTTATCTCAATCTTGTCATCTATGCGTAAGTAGACTTAAGGTGAAGTGTGCATGTAAGAACTATTTACCGTGAGGATTTGAATTACTATCTAAATTGGAAAAATGATGAGTGATTCATAGGAAAGGGCTGCGAGAGTTCAAAATTAACTCGTCGTGAAAGCCACTGTTTAAAATAGCCCAAAAGAAAATCAAATATGCTAAGAAAAGGGTCAAATTACATTAGTTCATTCCAAAGAAAATATGATATTATCGGGGGAGTTTGGATGGATTAAAAATTTAAACAGGTTTGCACAACTAATCCTAATGTTGAAACATTGCAATTTGACACCATTGTTTGTAGAATCGTCAAAATTCTGGATTTGTGTGCATGTAGTATGTTTAGGTCATTAAGCTCACACTTTAATTGTCATATAGCTATGATAAAGTTTGATGATTTATTGCTATCAATTAGAGCTTCTTGATCGTTTCGATGTGTTGGAATTGTGACTTATTTGTTGTAGTTCATAACTATTCATTACATGTCCATGTTTGAGAACCTCGGTACTATGTTTGCATGTAACTCGCATTGTTAGATTTTATGCGTTTTTGCGGTTTGTGCGAAAAGCTCACTGTTTTAGCACTGTTTTGGTGCTGTCAACCCCTTCCAGGAATTTTTTTGTGGAAATTTTTTCACTGGACAAAAATATAACATATTTCTGGGAATTTGGGAAAATTTGGCAGGTCGTGAGAAGTCGTTCAAACGACATCTCCATGTCGCGCGAACGACATATTTCCTTCGTTCGAGCGACGTCCCTGGCTCGTTTGAACGATAGTCTAGATTTTTTCTTCTGATTGGTTTGCAGTCCTCTGGTTCAAATTGGTATATTTTTTTTGGTACTACTGGAAGCTTTCTGAACTTCCTGGTTTATATGTATGTTCTATTATCTTCAAAATTGGTATTTTGCATATAATGTCTGTTTATCACACCTGGTTAGATTGGCATATTCTTTTTGTGATTCATTGGTTTACTAGCTATGGATTTTACATTTCTTAATCATATTTAGCTAGTTGGTTCCCGATTATCTAGTGATTTCAAATCTCAAATTGGTATATTCTCATGCTAGATATTTGTTGATTGCTTTATCTTTTCACCGGATTGTCTATTCGAGACAAAAAGGGGGAGAGATCTATGTGATGTAGGGGAGATTTATTGAGAATGTTTGTGATTACATATTCTATCATTGGTATTACAAATTTACAGTTCAATTTGATATCATTTTCGCATTCGTCAAATTGGTATCATATTGCTCAATTGTTTAACAAATGATTTTTCTGAGTTTATTCATCTTGGTATCTATTGTAAAATTGGTATCATTTGGATATATATTTGTTTCATTTGTTCCTCCATACTTCACTGGGTATTTGTTTATCTGTTTTATGTGTGTAGGTATGCTTCAGCGATTCGAGATTTCAAGTCTACATCACATTCAGACAGTTCATGCTGGCGGTGCTACATATACTAGTCCGTGTCCTGTAATTTTTGACTTTGGGTTTATGGGATGGGATTTAGGCGTCATACAGCTTGATGGCCTGGCTTAGGCATTTCACTAGCTTAGTTTTGTCCCGAAATAGTCAAAGAGGGAGATTTGTAAGGACATAAATTTCCAATTGAGTCCATGTATTGTTTTGACTTAATTTCGTGAACAAAACTGTGTTTATAATATGTCATAGGGAGATTTTATTTTGTCACGATCCCACTTGGTCTATGACGTGTTGAAGAAATTGAAGACGTTACGACAAAGCTTCAAAGAATTAATCATGGCAAAGTTTAATTGGTGGAAGTTTATTCGTCTTCAAGTTAATTGCATTCCGAGATCACACAGGTATGAATCCATATAATTAATGGTGCTCGAAATTATTTTTATAAAAAGATAAGGATGTAATTTTTATAGGGAAAATATTTTAATTTTTTTTAAAGTGTTTTAAATGGTTTACACTACGTTTTTATTCTGATAAGCTCTAAAAAGAGTTTGACTTATTTGGATCTCTTTTGGAAGAGACGTTTTTAACAAAAAGTCAAAAAGTCAAACTGACATGCGGGCTCGTTCAAACGAAAACCAGTCTCGTTCAAACGAGATGGATATGTCGCACGAATGATAACCCTATGTCATTCGAACGACACTGTTTTTGAGGCGGCACTTATTTCCTATTTATAGCGTGTTTGCATCAGAATTTCGTAAGTGTGCATTTTGGAAAAACAGTTTACGATCCAGAAACCTGTTTGCACATATTTTCTAAGGTTTACAAAGCTTAAACACATCCTTGGAGTTTGCAAATATCCAAGATATCATTATTATATGCTTAAGTGATCTTGCTGCACCAAGAAGGTTTGTTCTACCATTGAACATCAGGGTTTTACGGTGAAGAAAAGAGAAGGACTTCTTGTTCGACATCGTAGACGTATCAAAGCCATTCGGTGGACACCGAGACATACGTGGACGCGTGTGTTGTGAACAAGTATCGTGGAAGAAGGAAATTTTTCATGGGAACTATTGAAGAACGATAGAAGATCAGAAGGAGCGTCAAGATCAATGGGGATCAAGTCATTGAGTAAGGATAATCTGTCTTTGTAAAACCTTTGTTCATAGTGATTGTTTGGCTTGGGTCGTCCGAGGTTGTTTTTCCGTTTTAGGCTTTTTCCTCGTACATCTGGCGTTGTGAGTATTCTTTACTTGATTTAATCACTAGATGCATGTTTATGATTAATCAAGAAAAAATTGTTTTAAAGTAAAAATTGATTTTTCACAACTTAGTTTGGTGCTAATTAAAAGTTGAATAATTTTTTATGAAAATGGGTTTTATTTGAAACACACATAGGGACCACCTTTTTTCGTAATTCTAAGCAACTTTCCCTTCTTCGACGTCTTTAGAAAAAATCATTTAGACCAATTTTAAGCGAATTTTTGGCAGCACGTGCCACGCAGGACGCTATTTGCATGATTTTTGTAAGATAATTGGTGAGGTATAAATATAGTGTGACCACGTATTTGGAACTCTAAAAATATAAGAAAAAATACCATGTAAAGGAAAAATAAAATAAAATAAAAATTAATCTAGCACTTTTTGACAGTGCAAGGCACTACGAAAGTCTAGTTTTTTTGCAAATTGTTTAGAACAATTGGTAAGTCAAAAAAATAATTTGACCATATATTTAAACTCATAAAAATATAAGGAAAAATACCATGTGAAGAAAATAATATAAAAATATATTTTTTTCGGAGGTACGAACTGTTGCTCTAATTGTTTGGACGATTGGGAGGTCCGAAAAATATTCCGAACACATATATGGACTCACAAAATATAAGGAATAATGTCTAAAGGTATAAGGTCACATAAAAAAATAAAAAATAAATAAAATCATCTATAAAGGTGATGCACTTATGCTGGTATGGCAGCCTTGTACTGGGACAACCCTTTTTTAATCGGACCAGCTGGGTTATTATGGTGGTTGTGAGTAGTCTTAATCCAATTCAGCCTGTAGACTTTAAGGAATGTTTTACATGTTTTGGGACATCAATTTTTTTAACTTTGGGTCAAGGATGAAAGGTTGTCACATATAACTTATAAGAGGGGGTGGGGGGGAACCTTCAGTGTGTGAACTTGGAGCTATTTGTAGCTTGTTTTCTCTCATTACTCTTGTGTTCTAGCAAAGCAAAACATCCATATAAATTCTTAGTTCCACTCCCCTTCATTTTTTCACCGCCCAAACACCACTTGAAAGGCCTCAAAACTCCATTGAGGTCCCTATCAAAGTTGGGACAGCAAGTGGAGGTTCTTGCAGAAGGTCTTTGGAGCTAAAAGAAGGATTGTTTGGGAGCTTTTGGGTGGAATTTTGGAGGGCTTGACTTCATCTCTACAACTCACTCTCCATTAACAATAATTGTTATCCTCACTTAACTTATGCTTTTTAAGCTTAAATCCTTGTGTAGAAAGTAGTATTAGTGTTAGGTAATGTTAATCTTGTTTATTTTCTAGTCTGATAAAAACCCATTACATTTTATGTTGAAAATGAAGAAAGAATTAATTGGAAAGTTTAAGAATGTTAACATTAGCTCAAATACATGCTTGTAGCTTAGGATTTGCAAGAAAAATGGTGAAAATGTGTATATATTGCATTTGGTGGGTTTTTATAGGTAAAAGCCATTTTCATGTACTAAACCATGTAGTAATATTTACTCTTGCTATTTAAGTTGATTAATGTTGAAATAAACTAAGTTAAATATGTTTTAAGAAATTGATTAAAAATAGTCCACCTCTTGTGAAAAAGTTAGATTAAATGGTAAAATATGGAAGAAAGTCCCATTAATCTTCATTTTTGAACACTCATTAAAAGCTGTAATGTTAGTTGTTAAATCATCATTAGAATGGGTAGAAATGTTGTAAGAACATTATAGTACAAAGAAGAAGTGTTATCATATTAAAAACCCATTTTGAAGAAAAGGAATATTTGATGAAAATGCCTTAGTGGAAGATTCGATAAATAAGTGAAAAGCTACAAAAAAAAATGGTGTTCTTTACTTAGAAAATGCTACGAAAATACTTTTGATGAAATGTAAGTGTAAGTGTAAGAAATCATTTTTAATGAAATAAAGTAAAGAACGATGAAAATCAATATGTTAGTGACATGGTGTTGAAATTATATGGCATTCGCGGCTTAATAGGAATTAATGGCCATCAATGAAATTGACACAAATGATATTCGAGAATGATGTAACACATGGAAAGATAAATGATATTCGGATGACGTCGGAAGAAAATAATTAAGGAGGGCATGATGTCCCTAGTTGCGAAAGATCCCACACCAATTGCAGTAGTATATGGCGGCGGAGGTCGGTGGTGTGAGGCCACGAAGTTCGGCAATGTAACGAATGAAAAAAAATCATGAAACTTAAAATAATGAGTGAAGAAGAATTCATTAATAATTATGTGGATAACATAATTGAAATTAATTAATTTCCAGGCACGACACACCCAAAAATGTTAAGTGTGAGTTTGGGCACGTAGCCCAGGTGCATTGTATGTAGGTTCATTGACATGTAAAAAGAAGGTTAATGATTTCAGAAATACTAAAATACATCGTATATGTATAGTATTTTGTTTATTAAAATTATTACTTACTATTTCCCACCCCGTTATGCATTTTTCTCATACTCTTTTTGTACCCCCCCACCCCGAAGGTATATCATATGGAGTTTCGGGAAATGACAATGGTAAGGCCACTACTAGCTGACCTTAGAGCTCTGTGCCACACTTTATTATTTGAGACTTTATCATGTTATAGTACTCTAATTTAATTGTTGGAATGTAATTTGAATTTAAACTTTATGATGTAATAATACAAGTCATTTATTTCTTTATTTGATGGTTTAATTGCAATGAATATTTTCTTGAGTAAATTTTTAAATGAGCGTAATTTGCATGATTAGTGGTCATCTTTTTATAATAAATTTTTTAAATATTATTGTTGAGCATAATGAGGCAAATGTTTTTCCTGATAAAATTAATTGAAGTTACCCCCTCCCCCTTAACACCTTGACTTGGATGTGGGTTGGTAATCCAAAATCGGGTCGGGGTATTACATAATCTATGAGACAAATTGTTCGGGATTGATATACGCGGAATAAAAAATTTCAACCCTTGAATCTCCAATTAATCAAATAATATGAAGTGGAAAAGCGAAAAATAGGTTTGAAGAACATATTTAGGGTTTCGAAGACAATACATTTACGAATCTGTTTGTAATCCGATGGGGAGAAAGGTATGTGTTTTTAATGAAGGATTGCCTCTTTTGGATCTCCAAAATCTTTCTAGAACACTTTGAAATGCTTGGTTCTTCTAGTATATGATCCTTCCAAAGCTATGTAAGGGTGTGACACCTTTTCCGATGAAAGCTCTTGTTTTTGAATGGGGGATGTTGTTCTTTCTATAGGCCTCCTCATAAAAATGTGAATAGTGTTTTCTCTTAACCTTCTCGAACCCGAATAATAAATTATATTTCTTATAACTCCAACTAAAACAAATATATCCTAGTTTAAGATGTGGGCTTGGGTCAAACTAAGTTTCTTGAGAATATAAGCCTAACTACTTGGGTATATGAAATATACAAGGTACCTAAGATAAATAATTAAATTGGATTTCAAATAAATATTCTTGGAATCCCAAATTGTAAATTTCATAATTTATATAATTATAACTAATTTCAGCACATAATTATGTCTGCACTTCAATTTAATGATATAAAAAATCACTGGGGTATAATGAGGTCTTATTTGCAAAGTCGATAGTGGTTCCTAAAAATCACTTGAATATAATGAGGTCTTATTTGCAAGGCTGAAAGTAGTGCACAATATGATTTCCCACGTTAAGCTTTTAATACCCTCTTGTCCAAATCAATTTTTTTGCTAATTAATTTTAACCAACATATAATTAATTCCTTGATTCTCAGATTTTTCAGAATTAAATTATTTTTATACTCCATTGGGTTATGAAATAATCCATTTATCAAGTTTAACTAGTCGACAGTTATCTTAGAAGTTTATCAAGGGGGTATCAAATTCCAAGGTACCCACGTATGCGGATTTCTCTAAACTATGTTCTCATACGTACTCACACATATGTCACCCAATATGTGTGGATCATTTAATTCAATCTAAGATCGAACTCACCCATAAAAATCGAAGAAAAAAATCATAGAAGCATTACAATCCTCATAATTCTTGGGATTAAGAATCTATGCACCATTTAACGATAGTGTGAGATTACTAAAGAATAATGAAGATTTCCCTTAGATTCAAATCTCACAGGTGGACCTGTTCAATACATTCATGGATGTACTCATCACAATCCTCTATATCACACAAAATAATGGTGGATCGTCACGCAGTCAAGTAACATACCTAACCATCTGATGGATCAAATCATCCATGTTAAGATATGGTGAATGTGAGTACAAATAATCACAATTAATGATCCTAAGCAGTAGGTAAACAATCAAGGAGTAAAATAATATCATAACACAAAGGATTCACGTGGTTCGGTAATTACCTATGTCAATGGGGTGTTTTTTGTATATATTAATTATTTAAGAGTTTCGAAACACAGAATTACATGCCACATTGCCTAAGGATAAGGGTTATATATGTAATGATAGGAACAGTTGAGCCGCGTCCAAACTCTCTCAAATGGTGATTGACTCGTTTCTTGATCCATGTTGATTTCCTCCGAGATTATATATAAAAAGATTGAGATTTCCATGTTTATCCCACATGATATTGCAATACGCTTTGTACCACTGGGTTGGGCCTGTTTAGGCTGTGAAAATTTTGGCTATTATGGTTTGCACCCCACCATTGCCCCTAAAATTCTTCGACAACAATGGGCTGGAGCATTTTATATACTTCCTTGGCCAAAATTATTGGTTTATGAAAATTCAACATTTGAGCTTGTGCGAGGGAATGCTTTTGTAATTATGAAGTTGTTGAGACAACTACGTTAGTCTTTAGTCCAAACATGAATCGCCAGTTCGATTAATCACTAGGAACTCTTTCCATATGATTTGACTTCTGGGAATTCGCTTTTGTTTCCTTAAAGAGACTCTGCACCATTGTTTTTATAACTTCCTTCATTCAAAAAGATTATTTGGAGCATTCGTCTTTATAATCTTCCTATAAGTTCTCCTTGCTCCTTTTTATTTTTCTTGTGACTGTTCTAAGTATCTTCATTTCCTCTTCTCTATTATTGTTGAGTAATCCTTTCTTCCGTAAAAAATGGTGTATAGTGTTAATGAGAGGATGGTGGGTGAGTTTAGGAAAGTATATCTAATCCCCTCCCAGGTGATGATTGAGTGTGCCCCCATTCCTAAAAATTGTGTTATTGTTGAGGCTGGTCATTGGATTCACACCCTCTCAGTGGTAGAAGGGGGATTACATTTCCCCCTAATCAATTATTTTTGGAATTATGTGAATTTTTTTAGGTGGTTCCGGACCAATATGCCCCAAATATATGGCATATTTTCAACGAAGTTCACCGAATTAATAAGTTATATGGGATAAATATTTGTATTATAGAGATCGGATACTACAACTCCGGTCACGGATGGAATTTTATATCGAAAGCCAAGGAAGGTTGACAGGGTATTAGTTGTCAACTTCTTGATTTAAATAAAGGATATTGGGATCAAGATTTTATTTCCAGAAATTGGCAACACCCACCTCTTCTAAAGGTGAACTGTATAGGGGGTTCCTATGCCTGGAGCGGACTAATTACAATGAAGGAATTATAATTGATTGGGTGTTAGGTGTTTTTTGTTAAGCTCATTAAAATGTTCATCTTTTATATTCGCTTCTTTTTATGTTCGCTTCTAAACCTCTCCCTATATATACACGCATATATATATATATATATATGCGTGTGTGGGGGGGGAGAACAAGCATTTGAACATGAAATTTTATTTTATAGTTTTAAAGAAAATATATTGCCAGAGAAAACACTCATAAAACCAATGACCTTACAACAATATGATATTTAGGAAGAAATCTATCATGTTATGTAAAATGAGATGTAATTTCCAAATATTAACGCTCCAATTATAAGATACTACGGTTTTTTATTATAACCAAAAATGGGTTTAAGGAACTTCATTTCTATATAGGATCATCATTTTTTTTGTGACGTAGGGTAATCTCCGGACCAGTTTGTGCGCACCTCGAGACTAAACCCTCCGACCCGAACAAGGCTTTCTATAACAGGCGTTTTAGGCTCATCATAGTTAAACAGTTATAAACCAATATCTCTTGATGCAAAGTTCATGGCTTAAAAAGAAAATTTGATGCCCCAAAACTCCACGGGTCTCTAATTTGCTCCTGTGGCATCCTAGGACACACAAGCACAAAAGTCAAACAATTGAAAAGAAAGAAGTTTATCTAATATATTGACTATTCGCCATAGATTATTGGCAACATATTATTAAATTGTAATGTTATCAAATATGAACAATAACTTCATTTGAAAAAAAATTATTCTAAATCTAATGATTCCTTAAACATAAAAGATAAGAGGTCTAACCTAGAGAGGTATGAATGGGTCAACAATAAAGGGACCTTCGGAGAGTTGGTTTATAACCCATCCTTCCGGCTGTGTGTATAGGCTTTGAATTGATTCATCCGTGTCTAGTGCAATATTCAAGAACTCATCAAATAGTGGTATTTGAATGGTTGAATTTTTGTTAGCGTCGTTAGCATTTGTGTCATTTTCTTCTGGATTGGGCATTGGACCAATTTTTCTTGAATAACTTCTTGGGCGAGGACAATTTTGCGTAGAAGATTTTGGGACAGTATCTGACTGTGGAATTCGTTTGGGCATTTATGTGGCAAAGAATAAATCAAATTTGAGGAAGAGGATCCATAACAGAACGTTAGGCTAATATTGGGAAAATGAAAAGGATTGATAGAAAGGTAAGGAAGACATAATGAAATTGCGATAGGGGGTTTTCGAAAAAGGTCGTCACAATTCTCAAAGTGTATAAAAAAGGACACTCCATATAATTTTATAAATTTAGTCCTTGTACTAAAAACACCATGAAAATGGTGAAAAATGATACCGCTGGCGCAGACAAAAAAAATGAGCTTCTAACTCTAAAGGGACCACACAAATAAATGCTAGTGTACCACAGGGACTAGTTTTATAAACTTGAAAAGCATTGTCCTAAAAATCCAAATATGAGAAGGAACGTGACCTTTACCTTAATTATCTAATTGCGATATTAAGTCTACTTACTTGAAACATTACTCTTACACATCTCAATTATAGTAATGAAAAAGGAAAGAACATAAAATACCAAGACCCCCCGGACCCCCCCCCCCCCCCCCCCCCCCCCGGAGTTATACAACATGGATCATACAAGCAACCTTCATGAATGGGCTAAAAGGATCTGGTATGCCTTATATAATTCAATTGATCTCTTTTGGTGCAAAAGGTGTAATGTTTATACGAATTGAGGAACTTTCTTATCAGTTACCTATGAATAACTCACTTACGAATTGCACAAAAACGTGATCGAAAAATCACTAATCTTCTTGTTTGAAAATCCCCTTAATTTTTGAATTCTAATTTCCAGCAACAATATTATATACCACATACAAGAATTGTATAATTTACGTCTTAAACACAATCTATTTTGATTTTAGGGCAGCTGATTCAAAGTTGGATACGGCTGGCCACTTGTTTCCTCGTGAGCCCAGGCACGTTCATAAGATCCATTATGTCTTTAGGGTAACATTCTATGCCAAAAATTATTTAACATATTAATATAATGCCATTATTATGAACACTTTGAATGTGACTTATATAAAAGTGGCAATATCATTTGTCATCTCATCTTGGTTATCTTTCCCCTCATGTTTGTTAATCAATATCACTTTCTTTCACTTAACATACTGCCACAAGTACTTCAGTGTCTTCACACATACAGGTTTTTCAAGAGAATGAAGAACACCATTTTCCAGGGCTCTACATATGAACATAACATCTATATCCGCAGACATTACTTTATTTAAAAAAACATGGTATGAGTTAGCACATTTGTAGGTAAATAAGGCAACAATAAATGTTTCTATTTTAAATTTAATTATGGATTAAAAACATATGAAAATAAGAAACAACCATAAGTATCCCTCACATAGTGTTGGCATGTCCATCTTAGTCGTCAATCTGAGAAAATTTATGGCATCAATGCCAGGTATATATATTGATCTTGTGCGGACTAGTCTGCATTTTAAGAGTGTGGACCAAACATGTGTTACATGACGGTGCGCTTATAAATTATCGGCTCACACCCGAACATGTGTAAATTAATTTATGGCAGCTTAAGTTTGACCGATTTTTTAAAAATATCAAAAAAATATTTTTTTAGCTGATTTTTTTACATGAGTCCGTTGAAATGTTTAAATATCACACAAAAAAAATCAACTAAAAAATATTTTTTTTACTATTTAAAAAAAATGATGTGCAAACTTAGTGCTCTCTCTCTCTCTCTCTCTCTCTCTCTCTCTCTCTCTCTCTCTCTGTGTATATATATATATACATATATATATATATATTATTCCTCTTCTATATAAAAAATAGTTTATATCTTGATAATATATCCTAGAATATAGAGAAGAATGTTAAGGACAAAATACATTATTATGTTAATAGAAGAACTCTGGCAATTGATCTAATCTGCACAATAATATGGAATGGTAAGCCAACTAAATCAATACATACCTCTGGGCTAAAGAAACATACCCCATTCTCATTCTCATTCTCGTACCCGTGCTCGCAATCCATATAAATGTGGGTATTACACTCATTCATGAGGTTTGGGGTTTTCCATGTTTTAAAGTGTGGCATGAATAACACTTTTGTAAAATGAAAAAAAAAACACTTATTTTAGAAGCATAAAATAAAATTTTAAAACTAACATGGAATAATAAAGTTAAATAAAATCATATCCTATAGGAAATTTAGCCCTTTCATTGTTCGAGAAACTAGGGTGATATGGAAGAAGGTAAGTAATCTCTAGTTGACGAATAAAATTAATTTCTCAAAACTAACTCAGAATAATATGTTTCTATACCATAACAAATTAAAACTGACTTTAGTTGTAACATAATTGTGGTTTTTGACAGCCTAAAACCACTGTCTTAGCATTCAATACTTGTTTTTTTCGGTTGAACTATTTTTTTACAACGGAATTCAGTGCATCTCATCTGTTTATCAAGGAATGCTGAGAATATTATACTAATTAGAGACTCCCCACATGGAATGCTGTAATTGCATTTATGTACTAATATTATAGGAAAGTAATTAGTGTTTACACCCTTAAATCAAAACCATGAAAGTCTCATGTTAGATATTTTAATATGACACATTAACATTGCTTGAGTTACAGAAGAAAGTAAATGGGATGAATTCTACACAAATTTAAAATATATACAAGTCGAAAGAGTGTGAAATAGGAATAACCATAAAACAACACTAATAAAGAGTATTTAAATGATATAATTAAATAAATACGGAATGTTGTGTTTAGAAAAGCACAGTATTTTTTTGCCTGATTGTTTTCAAGAGTCATGAGAAATGTAAGAGATTTCTACAAAAATTGATTTTGTAATCCTATTTGAGTTTTCAGATTGATAAAATTTTAGTTAAAAGTAATAAAAAAATAATGTTTGAAATCTTTCTTATGTTGAGTAATATGTTTTAAACATAATTTTCTTTCACAACTTGAGAAAGGAGAAAAGATGGTGCCTTCCCTTTGTGGTGACCACAAGAATTTATCTCTTGATATTTTTTAGATATTAATTATCTAGACGTAAGATGTTGTTCTTCAAGAAAATGTGTACCAGTGCATCATTTGTCTGGATTCACTCTCTATTACATTTATCATATTGTGTTTGTTATCTATATTTAGTCTTTTTTTTTCCCAAACAAAAAGAAGCTTTATTATATTACATGTAGCCACTCGTGTACTACAAACATTAGAGATGTGGTTTGTAAAAGAAAAAACAGAAAAGAAGGTACATAACTAAAGTAGATTTCACAAAAAACCTAGAACTGAGTAGGTGGCTAGTGCATCAATGCATGAATTAGCTTCACGAAAATAGAAAGACCAGGTCACATGCTAAAAGGTTCCAACTAAATCAACTAGCTCCTGCATCATAAGTCTGTGTGTTGAGTACATCGCCTCCATTTAAATCATGTGAAAAATAATCTCTGAGTTCATTAAAATTTAAATGCATGTAAAACCTTGACGTTGTCTTATTTGTAATCCATTGAGAAGAGTCCAAAGTCCATCCATGACTAAAGTAGTGATCCCAATGTTCTTTGTAAAAGCACTAAGGGTCCGGTTAATTGACGTTAGCCAAAAGTATTGGCATGTCAAATTTGTCCCAATAAATTTTGTTAAATTTTGCTGTGACAAAGATGATTTTGTACTGTTTGATAGACTTTATTTATATATTGATAAAAATTGTATTTGCCTTCTTTTTATGTTTGATATGCATAGTTTACCTACTAAAAAACACTTATTTACCTACGCATATTGTTTGATAGCTAAAATTTATCCTCATAAACACAAACTTTATGAATATAATGTTGTCAAATTCTTATCATTTTTACCCATTTGCGTTATAACCAATAAAAAGGCTTTGACTATATGTATATTAAAAAATATTTGATGGATTTTTTTATAATTGATCATTTTTTTAAATTGACCATTTTATATAATTAAATAATTTATGCAATCAAATGAACCTTTTATTTATGAAAACTGTTATTTTTAAACTTTTTTACAAAACAGTTTTTGTAACATTTTTTCTTGAAACATTATAAACACCGTCAAACTCTTTGCTCATAAAAATGTTATAATTTTTTTATAAAATTATATTTTACATAAAAAAAGTTGTCTTATAAAGAATAAAGTTTTAAAAAAAATACATCCAACTAATTTCGTTTAAAAAAATTTCCAGTTGTTTTTTAATTAAAATATCATCCAATTTAAAAAATAACAAAAACAGTTTTTTTAAAACTTTTTTACAAAACAATTTTTTGTAATAAATCAAAAAAAATGTTATAAATAACGTTGAACGTTTTTGTTTATGAAAAAGATAGAAACTTTTTTATAGAACCCTAATTAAAAAAAATGTCTTATGAAAATTACAGTTTTTGAAAAATAAAATTACATCCAACTATTTTTTTTAGAAAAGTCCAAATTTTTTTGAATAAAAATAGCGTCAAGTTTTTTTTTTTAAAGTTACATCCAGCTATTTAAAAAAGTTACATTCATTTTTTCAAAATGTCCAATTTTTTTTAATAAATATAGTGTCAAGTTTTTTTTAAAAAAATGATGAAAATAGTTTTATAAAAATGATGAAAACAGTTTTATAAGGAAGGAGCAAAGCAAAACACTTGGCAAATATTTCGCACCTAAAGACCAAAGCAAAAATTCTCCACATTCTTGGGCAAATATGGGTCACGTGAGCATTTTTGGCGGCAAATTTTGCCTTAGGCAAAAATGGCTATCAAACACTCCTAATGTGGGTAAAAGAGTTGGCAAATAGCATTTGCCATGGTAAAAAGTGTGTATCAAATGGACCCTAATAAATTGGCCATGGTGGTGTTGGAAAATTCCTCCAATCGAAGCTAATTCATTGGGTATTGATGTATGTTTAGTAATGGTTATCTGTGGGGTAGGAGAACTATAAATTGGTAAACGAGCCTTGATTTGTTTTAAGAGACGTGATAATGAATTTTGTAGGAATAATTAGTTTATTTCGTAAAATGTATTAATTACGAGCTCTCCAAAAAACCTACCTAGTAAAGAAATCAGTAATAATAGATATCCAGTTTGAATGATCGTGATTACTTGTTTTAAGACAATTGAAAATAAGAGTTGATCGAGTAACCAAGTTTTTGTATCGTGATCTTAAAATGAAAAAAGTGGGGCAGACTTCAAATATATGTTTGTGACTATTCGAAAGAGAATATAAAGTACAATTTGGAGATGGAAGTTCGTGACAACAATGAAAAATATTTTACGGTGGTAGGCCATTATGTATGAGAAACCAAAGAACTAATTTAATTTTGAGAGGTAATTTTTTATTTCCATAAATAAAACTATGGATAACATGGTATATGTTAAGCATACTTTAGCCAAGAATATGAATTTTTAACAATAAATTTTCCAGATTGAGTTAGAACCCAAATGGGGGTATGAGGGATGTTTTTAGAAGTCCAAAGAACGCATCTTATTTAATGTAAGATATTAACGGGTAGTATTGAGCTTAGTAAATCAATATTCCAACTATTGACTAGTTAAAAAAATAATAGCTTTGGAAAATAAGTCTAGTGGAATAAAGGACGAATATCCGCAAGAGGAAAATATTTAATCCGAGGATTATAGCCGAAAGATATTTATCCATTGGTAATATGTTTTTTGACGATATGAATAAGGCCTTTTTTTTTTTCAAAATCCATCAAGAATTATTCGTTAAAGTAGAAGTTAATATATTATAAGATTGAAAGTATTTAGTTTTGAAAGTTTGGGTACAACGATTGTTCTGTTGCGTAAATATTTGCCACATAAGTTTAAACATAAGGTTATCGTATGCCATGGAATTATATAGGGGTGACAATTCGGGTCAACAGGTCGTGTTTCGGCCCGACACGACAAGGTTTTTCGAACAGGAACACGACACGACACGACATTCATGTTTTTTTTAGCAGACACGAACACGACCCGAATAAAAAATAACACGGCGCGACACGACAAATATAATTTCTTAAATTTCAGGCCTAAAAAACACGATAACACGACACGACTCATAATTAAGACACGAACACAACACGACTTCGTGTCAAAAAAACACGACACGAACACGAAACATCGTGTCAATTTCGGGTCAATTTAGTGTCGTTTTTTCGTGTCGTTTCTAAAATTGTCAATCCTAAAATTATAAGTGTTTTATGGCATTCTTTAGAACTATTGCCAAAAAAGGATTTGATTTTTTGTTGTAATTTTTGTAAAATAGTTTTATGTTGAGCGTAGATAGACATGGGGTATGAAGGGAGTGAGGTAACGACATAGTTTATTAAAGTGGTTCCCCCCACATGTGCAAGACATGTAAATGCTCATCCAGTTTATCCGTTATGTGTGAAAAAAATTGTTTAGTTACTCTCCCATTGAAAAGAGGAAGCCCAAGATACTGATTAATACCACGGTACACATGTATTTCAAAAGCGTGAATGGTGTTTCGTTTAATAGAGTGAAGAGTAAAGGGATAAAAATATGGAAGACTTTTCGCAATTAGTGATGCGAGAGGAGTAAATGAAAAATTGATCTAAAAGTATTTTCAACTGAGTAATAGTTTATTGATTCAGTTAACGAAAAAATAGAGAATCATCGGCAAATGCATGTTAAGGAAAAATTATGTCTTGCTTTGAAGTTTTAAGAGACCTTAAATTATGATGCTGACATTCATGGTCAATATGTCTTAGAGTACAAGAATAAAAATATGGAAAATTATAGGTGAACCGTCACAATGGACCGCATGCCCCCCCCCCCCCCCCTTTTTTTTTAACCTTCTTAGTGTTTTGTCTATAACAATTAATATACAAATTATTTTTTATATAAAAAGCAGTTTTTCTATTATTATAAAAAAATAGTTTTTTTTAAAGTAAACAATTTTTATTAAAATTAAAAAATATATTTTTCATAAATAAATGTTTTTTATTAACATGATATTGCGATTGATTAATGTCGCTGGCGCGGACCCACATTCCCGAACCGACATCATTTGTTGAATGTAGGTCCGCGCCAGCGACACTAATTAATCGCGATATTTTTTTAATAAAATATCGCGATTAATTAGTGCCGTTGGTGCGGACGCACATTCCTGGACCCACATCATTTGTTGAATGTGGCCAATTAATCGCGATATTTTTAGAATAAAATAACGAGATTAATTAGTGCTGTTGGCGCGGATCCACATTCCCGGACCACATCATTTGTTGAAAGTGGGTCCGCGCCAGCGTCACTAATTAATGGCGATATTTTATTGAAAAAATATCGCGATTAATTAGTGCCTTCCCGGAGTCACATTATTTGTTGAATGTGGGTCAGTGCTAGCGGCACTAATTAATCGCGATATTTTATTAAAAAAAGTATCGCGATTAATTAGAGCCGCTGACGCGGACTTACATTTTCGCACCAAAATCATTTGTTGAATGTGGGTCCGCGCCAGCGGCACTAATTAATCGCGATATTTTATTGAAAAAAATATCGCGATTAATTTGTGCCGCTGGCGCGGACACACATTCTCGAACCAAAATCATTTGTTGAATGTGGGTCCGCGCCAGTGGCACAAATTAATCGCGATATTTTATTGAAAAAAATATCGCGATTAATTAGTGCCGTGTAATACCCCGTATTTTCATGCAATATTAATTTGGGGATTTATTAAATTTAATGTGAGTTATTAATTTAATATAAATCCGGAAATTAATCACTTTATAATTATTAACGTGATGTGAGTTAGTAATTATGGGAAACTTGTTGTTGAATATTACTAATGAGTAAAGTAATATAATATTGGTTCTATTAAATGTCAAGAGTGAATAAAATGACAATTTTGAAAATTTGAGTCGGGACGCCTCCGTGTCGCGTCGGGACTAAATATTGATAAATAAAAATGAATAAATTATAAGTCATCCGTATGGTCATTTCGAGTGCCTCAAAGTGTCCGGAAGGGTCAAGATAGTCAGAAAAGTGTACCCGGAGGTTTAGTTTGGACTTCGGGGCGTTTTTAGGCTTAATTAGTACCCCTGGAGGGCATTTTGGACATTTTATATTTTTGGGTAATTAAACCCACGAAATTTCAAGGGTTATATCAGATGTCTAAGGTTGCCTTCTAGGGTTAAAACAACCAAAGACAAGTGACGGCCATAGGAGAGGGAAGGAGAGAGCTTTCAAAGCAAATTCTAGAACGAAAATTCATTCGGTTGCACCGCCACCACCACCAACGCGTAGATCGCGCGACGGGGAACGCAACCACACCAAATTCGTCATCAAATCAGAACTCTGAAAATCCCAAGCAAGTATTTATCTTACTTATTTTCGTTAATGCATCATTCATGTTAGTCTAGGGTGATTAGGACGAGTTTGGTAGAAGAAAATCCATGTTGGAGATAGGAAAATCGCATGTAGAATTGATTTGAATGAAAATCTGGAAACCTTTTCATATGTAGAGGCTTAACCACGAAATTATGATGAATTAGGAGTAGAAATTTCTGGAAAAAGAATGATTAGAACCATGTTAAAGAAATTCTAGGGTTCTTGCGATTTTTATGAAGTTTTGGCCTATTAATCCATGATTATTGATGAAAAATTGCATGCTTTACATAGAAGATGAATAATATGGGTGTATACTGATTATAGTACAAATTTTAGGGAGTTTGGGTGTGAAAAATCTGGATTTGGATGAGGTTGTGTGATAGAACCCGTAACTGGTTTCCTGCAGAATTTGCCATACCTGCTTAATCGATCGATCGATCGAGCCAAGAGCTTCGATCGATCGAAGGTTCGATCGATCGAGCCCCAGCCCTCGATCGATCGACCCCTTCTGGCAGACTCATATTTCCCCCTTTTAAATTAGTTGAATTCAATTTAATGAGAAATAATCCTTGGACACCCTTATTAAAATGTTTTGGGAGATAAAGAAGTCCAGTAGGACTTATAAATAATTATGGGACCTTTAATGTAAAACGAGAGTTGTATTTTTGGATGTTTACATAAAAGGGACGATGAAATTATGTATTAAGGGGAGAGACGCGTAAGATAGTTACGTTGGAAATTAGATGACCTACTGAATTGTACACTTGGGAGGATAGAGTCCAGGAGTGTTACGCAATAAGTTGGAATGATCCCTCAAATTAAAGTAAGAAATGAACGGTTGTACATGAGAACTAAATAATGAGAAATAAGAACAAATGTCGTAATTATGGGATTAGAAATGTACCTAATTTGATATGGTAATAGTAGTATAGTTATATGACTGTGTTTTTGCATATACTATCTATGTGTGAAAATCGTGCCCGCGCTACTTGCTATCCCTGAGGTTACCGCGCTGGGACAGTCTTATCTCGATGGGACCTTTATGGGGGATATTGACTCGTACCCTAGAAGATAGAAATCCTTGGTACATGCTATCGAATCGATAGTTGAGACGGTCCTAAGAGACGTGGGGGCATTTGCTATCTCTTAGAGACTTGGCATCTATGATTCGCCTCAATATTGTCTGTGTATGTGCTAATACAGTTCGAGAGTGATTCCGAACATGTATTTCCCTTAGTACGAGTAATACGGAGATTGGATAACAGAGTATACACGCACCATAATTTTTATGTGGGGTGCTGTTAGAATATATATATTATACGAGTATTTAATATATATATATATATATATATGTGAAATTCTGAAATGTGGAACTTCCTATTGTGTTTATGGTAAGTAAGAAATGAATAATGATTTCAAATTGGAAATACTTGTTTTGAAAAGTATAATATGACACTGGGAAACTTTATTAATAAATAAAGTTAAAAATGAGAGCTTTGCTACTGAATGAAAATTTTCCTCTTAAACAATTATATTGTTCAGTCTTAGATCTTACGAGTAACCCAAGATAAGTTAAACCATTGGAAAGATTAGTGCGATATAAGATAAGATAAACCGTTGGGAAGGTTAGTGCGATAGGTGTGCACATTAGAAGAGAGGTGAGAATTTCTCAAGAGAGTGTCGCACTAATATGTTGTTGCATTGGCCTGTAAACATTTTAAATACTTGCTAAACGAATTTTAAATCATTTACACTATCGGGCTCTGACTCGTTTCTATTTTCCTTTCTCTCTTGTATATATATGTATATATTACAGGTGCCCATCCACAAGGGGCGTCTTGCATAGGATCCTTTCACTACACCAAAATGATAAAATTGTCACCTTTCAGCCGGCCACCCTTGTCAAAGTCATTGACCGTGACAAAAAAACACGCATTTTGTGTCACGGTCATTGACCTTGACACGACCGTGACAAAGAATTGTCACGGTCAATGACCTTGACACAACCGTGACAAAGAATTGTCACGGTCAATGACCTTGACACGACCGTGACAAGTTTCGCAGCAAAAACCCTTTCCCCCTTCTTTTTTCCCTCCCGCCGTTCCCTCCCTCTCTCTATCTCTACGCTGCTCTCTCTCTCTCTCTACTTTCAGGTTTAATTCTCTCTCTCTCTCTCTTCCATTTATATATATGTTTGTGTGTATATATATGTGTGTGTGTGTGTGTATATATGTGCGTGTGTGTGTGCGTGTGTGGGGGGTGGGCAGGGTGGGGGTAGGGGGTGGGGATAAGAGACCGTAAAGGGAAAGGGAATAGAGTTTTCTTATGAATATATGGGTAAAATATTCATTAAATGGATTTCATGGGTATAGAGTTCAACTCTTTATGGATTAAATGTGAAAGTTACTTAAATATGTGCCATATGGAGTTTACATATGAATTTATGGAACTATAATTTTAAAAATAATTCTACACAAAAATAATGCTACTTTGTGTTAAGAATGGTTAAGAAACATGATTTTATGTTCTAAAAATAAAAGTTGATATAATGAGTAAAGTTAACATGATGAATATTAACATTTGGGCATGAAAATAAGTAGAGCTCAAAATAATGAGTGAAAATAATGACTTTGCAAAGTAAAATTTAATGTTGATAAAGACAAGGTTTGTATAAAAAAGTAATAAGTATGTTAGCATTTTTAACAAATTGAAGAATATGTTAAAAATGAGGAATTTCAAGTGGCTTTCTGTGCTAAAATAAAAATTGAAACAAAATGTGAGTTGTTTTGTAAAGAAATCACACTTAAAAGATAATATTCTATAAATTTGGTATTATATCATGTTGATAAAATGTTTGATTACATTTAAGAGTTTTAAGACACTAAAACTACGATTTTATGGGTAAAACATTCACAAAGTCACTTTTTTAATTTTGGACTAATTAGTAATATATCAAGATGATGTTCAAGGTGAGATTATAGTGTTAATAATTTAAATATAATATTAGACCAAATAATGTGACTTTAAATTGAAAGAAGATATGAGAATTTTATTAAAGATTTTTATGGGAACTTGTTATACTAGAACTTAGATGAACACTAAGTGATGAAAATAGTCCTTAAAATTGAAAATTAAATAAAGTTTATAAAAGTAAAGATGCTGGTAATACATCAAAGATAAATTAATATGGACTAAATAACAAAACGTGTTCAAGTGTATAACAAGAAAGAAAATGTGGTAATTAGATTGGGTAAAATTCTTAAAGTAATGTTAAGGGACTAAAAGGTACACCATATTGTAAATAAAGTAAGATAATAAGCCATTTAAAAAAAATAGAATGGCAGTCAGATCGTAAGTTAATGAAATTAATGAAAACTAAAAGAGTTTTCACAAAGGAATATCGAGAAAAAAAATTGAGAAGGGCCCAGAGCCCTAGGGTGAAAAGACCCAAGACAACTGGCCAGTAAAAATTTATGACGGGTGATGAAATCCCGTAAACATGTTGGGGTGGGGGTGGGGTGGGGTGTGTGTGTGTGTGTGCAGGTGTGTGCGTGTGTGTGTGGTGGGGCAATCTTAACAATTGTATAGCTTTAATTGTAATTTTAATTGTATTGTGCCCAGTTCATATGAAAGTAGGATTTCCCCTCGTTGTAAATTTGTAAATTAATAATTGCATACTTTAGTAATTGTCCATTTCATATGAGTAGATGAATTAGAAGGAGTACGGGATAAACATTTGTTGTTGACATTGCTGATGAATTATTTTGTTTAGTAAATGTTGGGTTGGTTCGTTTTAAAAGTGGCATGACCACTGGATTATTGTCCATATGAGGGTGGGATTTTTCAACTTTTTTTGAAAATTACTTTGTATATCGAACAATATATATATATAGTATGATAATTAAATGAAACATACATGAAATTCACAATATATATATACACCTGCATGTTGTTAGAAAGTCTTAAATGTAATTCTCACTTTATTCATGCCAAACCCGACTCTCTTATAAGATATGCATATTGTGATAAAATATAATGAGGATAAGAGACTTTTGTAGTTGTCACGGTCGTGGTGGGGGGAGGGGGGAAGGGGTGGGGTGGGGGGTGGGGTAGTGGGGGTGGGGTGTGGTGATAATATTATATCTGTATTAATAACATTTTTTACAGCAAATGTCTCATTCAGATATTAAGGCGAAGATGATGATGCTGTTTATGATGATGTCGTCTGGGCTCGGTGGTAGTGGAGACGACGAGGGCTCTTCCGCCCCTAGGCTCCCCAAATATGGGAAATTTGGGATTACCGTCGAGAACAAATCGGAGATATTAGCGAGATCCCTCGTTCTGCTAAAGATGGTCATCGGCCCAGGGTTTATGAGTTGGAAGGAGGTGCCATATGAGCTCAAGTTAGCTGTTTGGGCGGCACTACAGGTAATATATTTATATTTATATTTCAATTTCAATTTCAATTTCAATTTCAATTTCAATTTCAATTTCAATTTCGATTTCGATTTCATTTTATATTTATATTTATATTTATATTTATATTTATATTTATATTTATATTTATATTTATATTTATATTTATTCACAACTAACATTGTATTTGTTGGACAGGAACAATTCAACTTGGATCCAAAGCTACGTGATCCCGTCTTGGAGCAGATTAGGGAGCAACTCAAGTCGTGGAAGAAAAATATGCGGGCACGGTACTTTGGGAAAACACGAGAGTCCATTATCCAATGGCGTGAATCTGTCCCCCCCCAAGGAGCCGATCTCATTGGCACAACGGCAGAAGTTCATTGACAATGAGATCGAGGATCGACAATTGGCATCTCGCCAATCGGGGAGGGAAAATCGGGCAAAAAAGACGGACGTGCACTACTCCGACCGGACCTCTTACGCCTAGGTGGAGCATAGGATGCAGGTAAGATTTAATTTATCTATAACTACAGAAATATATTATTCTTCATTATTTTACTTTGCGGGGCCGATACTAATTTTACTTTACTTTATTTTATTTCAGGGGGTAGGGGGTGGGCCAGGGGGTGGGCCACATAGGCTCGATACTTATGTGGCTCTTCGGACGAAGAAGGGGAAGGACAAGGAGGTGTCCCTGAGCGTCGCGGCCACGATTGTAAGTAATCCGACAGTTTAATTTTTGTTAATTACGTTATAATTTGTTAGTTTACTTATTTTACTAATCATGTGCTTTTTGTCGTTTCAGGCAAAGCTTAACGAAGTGCATGAGTCGCAGTCTGATGCCGACAAGGCATCTTTGTCCACATACGCACTCAGCCAAGTGCTTGGCTCTGATCGCAAGGGGAGGACAAGGGGGTGAGCTCGCGGGTGGCCAAATCTAGGATCATCGGATTGGAGACGAGCGACACCGGGTTGGCTCGAATGGTGGATTCACACGACGTGAAGCTATCCCGTTTGGAGGCGACGATCCAAGATATGTACGCATTCATGAAGCGTACGTTGGGCGGAGATCGTAAAGGGAAAGTGAAAGGTAAGGAGAAGGCGGTGGAGGAGGAGGTGCGGGAGGATGAGGCGCAGGATGACGAGGATGTGGACCTCGCTTCTTCATCACCGACACGTGCGTACTTCGATGATCCACTTCCCTATTTGGCTCCCCTCCCCAAACTGATGTCGACACTTGGTTGGCCGAGCGTGCTCATATTGGACGTATTTGATGGCAAGAAGATAGGGCGGGGGTTGAGGGACCCGAATATCGTCCAGGGTGGAATAGTTCATGGACGTGAGCTTCAAGAGATGGAGTCCAGGGTGCTCGTCACGCATGTCATACCCGGGAAGGAGAACTCCCTATTGTGGTTGCGCGAACAATGCGGCACGACGTATATTAGTGGGTGCGTCAATTCGTATATCGTGTGGCCTACTCACCTCCTCAGTTTTAACAATACACCAGACATGTAGCGACATTATTTTAAGTTTGAATTGAATTGTTTTAAGTTTGAATTGAATTGTTTTAAGTTGTTACATTTGAATTATATCGTGATTCATATTGTCTCTATTTGAATGTATATTTGCATTATCTCTATTTTATTTGAATATATGATGTTTGAACAGGTACAACGTTGCTATAACAGGTACAAATATACTACTGGGCAGTGGCAGTGGCCATACTGCCCTGCAGTTTTTTTTTCAATTCTGCCCAGAATTGTCACGGTCATTGACCGTGACAAGCCCGTGACAACTTTTTATCACGGACATGTCACGGTCATTGATCGTGACAATTTTTTTAAAAAGGGTCACGGCTTTGTCACGGTTTCTAACCGTGACAAAACGTGTCACGGTCATGGACCGCGACACGACCGTGACAAAAAAAGTTGTCTGGCCTCGAAATGTCACGGTCATGGACCTTGACAAGTTGGATTTGTCAAGGTCAATGACCTTGACAATTCGGCAGATTTGGTGTAGTGTTTGGAAGGAACGCGCTGCAGCTTAGGTGGGAGTTGCAGGCCTCTTGCTTAGACGTCTTCATTTATTTGATTCCACTCCTAGCTTATTTATTCAGTTGGGCATGTGTCGCCCGTTTCCATTATCCAGCTGTTTCATTGGACATTATGATTTATTTATTTCTAGTATTATCACTTTGAAATTTATTACTGTCTGGATGTTTTACTTTAAGTTTTAAAAGTTGGGATTTAGTTGTTGAATGTTTAAATTATTTGGATTATATGTTCCAGAATAATTGTGGTGTGATTCGTTAATATTGAATTATTGGAAAGATTTAAATCTTGGTTTATAAAATAAAATTTGGAAAGTAATGTCTAAAAATGGTTTTGACACTTAGCTTAATTAATTAGGGTGTTTAAATTGGAAAAATTATTTTTCGACAGTGATGCTAAGAATGAACCAACTGTTCACCTTGATTTAATTTAATAAAGGAGTGATCTCCCGGTATTTAATTAGGCGGGGTGTCACAGGTGGTATCAGAGCATCAAGTTCTAGTGTCCTTAGGATCTGTACGGCTTATTATGCTTTCAGCATTGCTTTGTTTGATATAGAGCCCTATGTTTAGGATTGCTGATTTATTTGACGAGATTTCGTTCTCCTGCTATAATGTGTATACGTTAGTGAATTCTAATTTCGTTCGGATGTGTGCGTGTGTCGAGCGATGACGGATGTCAGAAGAGGACCGTTTAGCGAACACCAGGAGGCAGGCCTCAGTTGAGGTTGTAAAATATATTCAAGAATGATGACCGTAGTCGAGGTCACCTCCATTATGGTACGAGAAGCCAAGATTAGAAAGGTGACTAAGGCGCAGCAATGATTTCCAAATGCTGTTATAGTCAAATGAGGTGCAAGAGTAAACTTATCCATGTTACAAAATGGGTAAAGAACTGTCTGTGGAGATTCTAGAAATGCGAGAATTATGTGTGTTTACCAAAGGAGGTAAAGTATCCAAAGGTTTAGATTTAGAACGGAGTGTGGCTAACTGAAAGTGAAAATTTAGAGAAAATTTTCTTGGCTTTCGGGATGAAGTTATAATGATGGGAGTCAACTACCAATTTTAGAAGTGGAATGCTATGCCTATAGGAGAACCTTAGGTATAGTGTTGACCGTATGTTCCTTCCTCAACTGTTCAGGATGAGAAGCAAACGTGGTTCTGAACTCATCGCGGGAAGTCATGACAGAAGTCCATTTGTGAATATGAATCTTAATCGTTAGCGAATTTTGTGTCGGGAGATATAGATACAAGTTGAGGAAACGACTCTAAGTGGGAGATCGACTCATAATAAAAAATTGATAACACTCAAAGAGGAAATTCTAATAGACGGTCGATTTAGAGGTTGACAATGTTGTATTTTGTTAATAAAGATGGTAATGCTTCTTTGTGTGGGAAGCTAAAAGAATCAAAGAATTTAGTTGAGAAAAAGACTGAATACAACGGTGGTGGTATAACACCACAAAGGGATGTGGATACACATCAGGGGACCCATTTAAATGATTTGGATAGTTGAATTCTTACCAAGTGATGGTAAATTTAGTAAGTACTATTATAGATAGTGACCTGATCTTTAGGGCCTAAAAGGCTAAGAGTATAACCTAGGCAACTAACAGGAATCGAGTCTACTAAAGTCCGAGAGAAGGACAATCCTAACCTGGTTAGTAGGACGGGTAATAAGGGGATTATGTGTTGAGGTATTTTGTGCGGAGTGAAATCTCTCGTGATAATATGTTCCAAAGTGAGAAAAAGGACAAGAATACGGTGCCTAGTAAAGGACAACGATTAAAGTAGTTTTGTTTTGGTTTGGGTAGACGTGTTACGTCCGGAAACCATTCGCGCAGTCAAGACGATTGACAAGGTAGAAGTATAAGTTGTATCCTCAGAGGATGCGGCGTGTTTATGTGACATGAACGAGTCACTATATTTTATTCATTGCTAGATTAGCATGTGAGACGAGATTAATGTATATAATTATAAACGCTATTACTATGTGAATATTTTTCCCTAGCGTAACGGGATTTTTCTTTAGTGCTATCTGCGGAGGATGAATAAGTATATTAAAAGTGCTATGTACTTTATTGAGGTTACTCGTTGTAGTGATGCGATATGCGAGTATGATATTATCTTTGTTAAAACGTTATAGAAATGGTTAGTACGATAGCGGGCATTTATTGCAAGACTATGGGAGTGGTTACGTTAGTGGAGCATATTTTGTCCTGGCAAGGCTTCACCTACAAGAGGGTCAGACTCGCACTTATATTATCTATCCTAGAAACTTCGGAGGGGATAGTGGGCTCGAGATATTCGATACCGATGTACGTATGGACTTTACCCTTATGATTTAGTATGTATCGGGTTTACGTTGAGCGAAAAGATTTAATTCAGTATTATGTTGAGCACTCAGGACTTGGTGATAGGAAGAATGCATTGTTATATCTATCCTCTAGAGATGTGGGAATTAAGATTTATACTCTTATTATTAGGGAAAAGGATTTCGAGAATTCTGATTGTATGCATTCGAGGTTTATGGAATGAAATTACCAATACCCAATACTGAAAGATAGTGCAATTGGTGAGATGTTCCTTGTTAAGTGTAATTACGGGAGGAAATGTAACTTTCGGTCAAAAAACGGAATACGGGGGTACATGCTATGGACGGAGGACCTAACGGATTTCAATGACCAACAATGCTAGGTATTAGTGTATCGGGGGGATTCCTTGTTTGGATTTCACTTTGTGAGACATCCCACGCATGAAACTTAGCATAAGGTTGGAAATAGGGAGACGTTTGGTCACTATTCCATGAGTTCGGTACCCCGGTCGAAATGGGTACAAGTAATTACATGTGTAAGTTAGTAGTTGAATTTTAATTTAAAGCCATTGGAGCCGGATTGTGTGGTAAGAAAGCATTGAAGTTATCCCCACGAGTTGAGGGGGTGGAACGATGATAAGGAGGATTTAAAAATTTTGATTTCTTGGGTGATTGAGAGTACCCAAATGTCGTAACCGCGTTTGGAAAACAAGGTGAATAAAGAGTTAGAATGATTTTTAACATGAATTATCTGGAAAGAACTTTATTATATAAAAGAGATGGCCTATAATTATTTTGATGAATAGAGCGTTAGTGATTTATTTTGGTCGTTGTACCTATTTGGGAAAATTGTTTTACTTATCTGAAGAAGGTTGAGATTTGTTATTCCTCTTTTATGGTCATGGAATTTGAATGCCCTATTCCTTATACTTTGTTGGATTTAGTTAGTTTCACTGATGAGTAGCACGCCGTTCGCTCTCCTAGGGCGATCGGGGTGTTGCAAAATGTGGGCATCTTGGTTAGCTGCCGTTAAAATCGTCTGAGTCGAAGGGACGTGGTAATAGGCGTGTGAAATATATGTTTGTGGGACTATTATAACGAAGTGGAAGTGATAGAGTGGATTAAACGTCACATGAGGGGCAAAAATCCATACATAAGTGTGCAATTAGAATAGCACACCCTAATTTAATTGGAAGGTTGTGGGAAGCCATTTAAGAAAGGGTATTCCTTGAATGGAGTAGAATTAAATTATTATGAAGAACACTCGGAGTGGAGTTGTTAGTAGTCAAGTGTGAGAGTGACTTGCACATACAAAGGGTGATGATGTTAGTATGGTATAAGAGATCCAGAAGTGCGCTTCGTGGAGAGAAGAACATGGGTCGGAACTTCCGGCATACACCAAGGAAGGAAGGGGAGTATTACGTGTCACTTAATGTGAGGCATTTCAAGGAAAAATCGATGTTTAGCGGGACGTAGTGATTAGTCTCTACATGTACCGCCCATAGGTAAGGTTTGGTTGAAAGAGGAGAATCAACCAAAGAATTTTGTGTTTATCGACAATTCCTGAAATTGGAAGAGGTTGGTAAAGTCGGTAAAGTTTTGGATGGGTTGCCATCCTCAAAACAAGATCAAAGGTTCATCCCGAACATGTGAATTAAGTCTCTGAGTAGTAAGTGATTGATATTCCTTTGGCCTGGTTTATAATATTAACTAGTATGCCCCAGACTTCCTTTGAAAGGAAGGATCGCGCCAGTGCATGGTCCGGCGCAGTATAAATTTCTAAATCAGGATGAGATTAGTGAATCCCACCTTTGATATGGGATTTCAGGAACCAACGGAGATAAGGTTTCATTTCAAGTAGGATGTATCACCCTTAGCCAGGGAATAGGCGCACGGTGATTAAAGATTAGTGGAGCCACGTGAAGCAGATTTTGGAATCTTGGTACGATAATTTCAGGAATGCTCTGTAGAAGCACTTGTACCTGTTTGTCGCGTACGAGGTGCTTATTAAGGTTTTTGTTATGGAAGAACCTCGACTATTCTCCTTCCGTATGTTTAAAGGTGAGTAGATAATCAGAATTTTTGAATCGGTCGAGAAAATATCCGATAACTATGGTAGAATTCCACGACTGTTTTAGGCGAACAAGAGTGGTCAAATGTTCATATGATTTTTCTCAGAATGAGAGTCTCGTATATACATGAATCCGAGAAGGTGTAATGTGGTGAGGTGCGGCCTCCTAAGGATAGTGAGATAATGGAAATTTATAACGTATAGGCGTGACCTATGCAAATGTTGTCGGTTGGGAGCGCAATGTGAAGTGTCTCCAATGAGAATGTAAAACAAGGTTGCTGTGAGGAAAGGGCTATAGTGATTGAGCGCCGTAATATGTAGTTAGTTTGCGTACTGACAAGGATATCCAGAATTGTGCTACCTGGTAGGCCTTATTTTCCGAATTTCGGGACGAAATTCCGTTATTAGGGGGGAATTATGTAATACCCCGTATTTTTATGTAATATTAATTTGGGGATTTATTAAATTTAATGTGAGTTATTAATTAATATAAATTCGGAAATTAATCACTTTATAATTATTAACGTGATGTGAGTTAGTAATTATGGGAAACTTGTTGTTGAATATTACTAATGAGTAAAGTAATATAATATTGGTTCTATTAAATGTCAAAAGTGAATAAAATGACAATTTTGGAAATTTGAGTCGGGACGCGCCCGTGTCGCGTCGGGACTAAATATTGATGAATAAAAGTGAATAAATTATAAGTCACCCGTATGGTCATTTCGAGTGCGTCAAAGTGTCCGTAAGGGTCGAGATAGTCAGAAAATTGTACCCGGGGGTTTAGTTTGGACCTCGGGGCGTTTTTAGGCTTAATTAGTACCCCTGGAGGGAATTTTGGACATTTTATATTTTTGGGTAATTAAACCCACGAAATTTCAAGGTTTATATCAGATGTCTAAGGTTCCTTCTAGGGTTAAAACAACCAAAGACAAGTGACGGCCATAGGAGAGGGAAGGAGAGAGCTTTCAAAGCAAATTCTAGATAGAAAATTCATCCGGTTGCACCGCCACCACCACCACCAACGCGTAGATCGCGCAACGGGAAACGCAACCACACCAAATTCGTCATCAAATCAGAACTCTGAAAATCCCAGGCAAGTATTTATCTTGCTTATTTTCATTAATGCATCGTTCATGTTAGTCTAGGGTGATTAGGACGAGTTTAGTAGAAGAAAATCCATGTTGGAGATAGGAAAATCGCATGTAGAATTGATTTGAATGAAAATCTGGAAACCCATTCATATGTAGAGGCTTAACCACGAAATTATGATGAATTAGGAGTAGAAATTTCTGGAAAAAGACTGATTAGAACCATGTTAAAGAAATTCTAGGGTTCTTGAGATTTTTATGAAGTTTTGGCCTATTAATCCATGATTATTGATGAAAAATTGCATGCTTTACGTAGAAGATGAATAATATGGGTGTATACTGATTATAGTACGAATTTTAAGGAGTTTGGGTATGAAAAATCTGGATTTGGATGAGGTTGTGTGATAGAACCCGTAACTGGTTTCCTGCAGAATTTGCCATACCTGCTTGATCGATCGATCGATCGAGCCAAGAGCTTCGATCGATCGAAGGTTCGATCGATCGAGCCCCAGCCCTAGATCGATTAACCCCTTCTGGCAGACTCATATTTCCCCTTTTTAAATTAGTTGAATTCAATTTAATGAGAAATAATCCTGGGACACCCTTATTAAAATGTTTTGGGAGATAAAGAAGGCCAGTAGGACTTATAAATAATTATGGGACCTTTAATGTAAAACGAGAGTTGTATTTTTGGATGTTTACATAAAAGGGACGATGAAATTATGTATTAAGGGGAGAGACGCGTAAGATAGTTACGTTGGAAATTAGATTACCTACTGAATTCTACAATTGGGAGGATAGAGTCCAGGAGTGTTACGCAATAAGTTGGAATGATCCCTCAAATTAAAGTAAGAAATGAACGGTTGTACATGAGAACTAAATAATGAGAAATAAGAACAAATGTCGTAATTATGGGATTAGAAATGTACCTAATTTGATATGGTAATAGTAGTATAGTTATATGACTGTGTTTTTGCATATACTATCTATGTGTGAAAATCGTGCCCGCGCTACTGGCTATCCCCGAGGTTACCGCGCTGGGACAGTCTTATCTCGATGGGACCTTTATGGGGGATATTGACTCGTACCCTAGAAGATAGAAATCCTTGGTACAGGCAATCGAATCGATAGTTCAGATGGTCCTAAGAGACGTGGGGGCATGTGCTATCCTCTTAGAGACGTGGAATCTATGCTTCGCCTCAATAGTGTCTGTGTATGTGTTAATACAGTTCGAGTGTGATTCCGAACTTGTATTTCCCTTAGTACGAGTAATACGGGGATTGGATAGCAGAGTATGCACGCACCATAATTTTTATGTGGGGTGCTGTTAGAATATATATATTATACGAGTATTTAATATATATATATATATATATATATATATGAAATTTTGAAATGTGGAACTTCCTATTGTGTTTATGGTAAGTAAGAAATGAATAATGATTTCAAATTGGAAATACTTGTTTTGAAAAGTATAATATGACACTGGTAAATTTTATTAATAAATAAAGTTAAAAATGAGAGCTTTGATACTGAATGAAAATTTTCCTCTTAAACAATTATATTGTTCAGTCTTAGATCTTACGAGTAACCCAAGATAAGTTAAACCATTGGAAAGATTAGTGCGATATAAGATAAGATAAACCATTGGGAAGGTTAGTGCGATAGGTGTGCACATTAGAAGAGAGGTGATAATCTCTCAAGAGAGTGTCGCACTAATATGTTGTTGCATTGGCCTGTAAACATTTTAAATACTTGCTAAACGAATTTTAAATCATTTACACTATCGGGCTCTGACCCGTTTCTATTTTCCTTTCTCTCTTGTATATATATGTATATATTACAGATGCCCAGCCATAGTGGCGTCTTGCATAGGATCCTTTGGAAGGAACGTGTTGCAGCTTAGGTGGGAGTTGCAGGCCTCTTGCTTAGACGACTTCATTTATTTGATTCCACTCCTAGCTTATTTATTCAGTTGGGCATGTGTCGCCCGTTTCAATTTTCCAGCTGTTTCATTGGACAATATGATTCATTTATTTCTAGTATTGTCACTTTGAAATTTATTACTGTCTGGATGTTTTACTTTGAGTTTTAAATGTTGGGATTTAGTTGTTGAATGTTTAAATTATTTGGATTATATGTTCCAGAATAATTATTCATTAATATTGAATTATTAGAAAGATTTAAATCTTGGTTTATAAAATAAAATTTGGAAAGTAATGTTTATAAATGGTTTTGACACTTAGCTTAATTAATTAGGGTGTTTAAATTGAAAAAATTATTTTTCGAGAGTGATGCTAAGAATGAACCAATTGTTCACCTTGATTTAATTTAATAAAGGAATGATCGCCCTGTATTTAATTAGGTGGGGTGTCACATGCCGCTGACGCAGACCCACATCTGTTGTTTAATTTTAATTAAAAAAAATTAATATTAATAGGAAAACTGGTTTTTTATATATAAAAACTGTTTTTTTTTATTTTATAAAATACTTTTTTTAATTTAAAAAAACTATTTATTTTTATATATAAAAAACTGTTAAAAACAAAACAAAAATAAAAGGGAAAAAGACAAAAATGAGGTCCAATGCGGTTCTACATGCTGGTCATGTAGAACCGCTCTAAAAATATAGAGAGAGCACTGTTCTAAAAAACCCGCCTAGGCTCCGCCTAGGCACGCCTAGGCTTAAGGCTTGGGAGAAACGCCTCGCCTTACGCTTTTCACGCCTTATTCTTGGTAAAACCCTTACGGCGCACTTTTTTCTAAAAACAACAATGCCTTAGTGAAATGATGTCGCCTTTTAAAGAATTTGTTTACAAACCGAACCATTATCTTATCTAAAATAATCAGATAGTATTTTAATTTGCATATATTCAGACATATTTATATGATATGTGCAATTTTTGTATTTTAATAGCCTTGTTATGGTTAAAAAATATAAAAATATATTAAGAAGGCCTAAACGCCTTTTCACGCCTTTTTACGCCTAGGCCCGCCTAGGCTTCTAAGGCTTAAGGCTTGGCCTCCACGCCTCAATCACGCCCCGCGTTTTTTAGAACCTTGAGAGAGAGTGTCCCTTTGTCTAAGATGACATCTTGATTGAAGTAAAATTATTTGTTGACAATCGAAAAGAGTTTAGAAAGATGTAGTGGTGACACATTCCATTAAATGTTGTATCCAGAAACCCGAGAAGTCATGTCTTTGAAAAACACATTTAAGAAATGGCCACTCCACTTGGTCGTTGGCCTTATTTAAATCAAGTGTCAAATCATAATATCCATTTTTATTTAAAGTTTAACTACACATACTTATTTTCAGACTCAACAAATAAGATAAGGTAATAAAAGTTTGTACCTTATGTCATGACGGGACCCACAATAATAAGGTACAAGATTTTAGTGCACAGGGCATGGAAAAAAGATAAGAAAGTGTGTCAGCATAGTTTTATTCTTTTGTTTATATTTTGCAGAGAAATTCTAAGCGTACCGCAATTTCAAACCATATTGAAACCGTCGTGCCTACGTGGCATACGATGATTGGTTAATTCCTTATGGACGTGGGTCCGCGCCAGCGGCATTAACCAATCACTGCAAGCCATGTAGACATACGATTTCAAAGCGGTATGAAAATGTGGTACATGTAGAATTACTCTATTTTGTGCAGTAGGGAATATTTCATGTGTTTTAACAATGTTGTCCTAAATGTGTCGGTAACATTCTGTGTTTTTATATTAATTAAATTGATAAAATTTTAAATAAATAAATTGTATGAATCAAATGTGACACTTCACCTAGCCAGTTGATTAGGCCTTTATTAAATTAAACGAGATTGTATTTGATTTAATTCTTAGCATCATTGTCGAACCAATTAATTAAACTAATAACCTATTAAGTCCGGTGGCAATTTTAAATCTTGTTAACATGCATAAATGAAACCATTCTAGAATATAAACATAAACACCCACAATAACTGAAATGTAAGGACACTAATAGCATAAATAAATAAACCGAATATACTCCCGGTATCCAAAATATAATAATCCAAATGTTGAATTGAATAATGTAAATAATGTCTAATAATAAAACTAAACAACTACAGGCAGCATGACCAGTAAGAAATACTAAACTCGAGCCATATCTCGATGAAAATGAATAGAGTGTCCAATAAAGTCTAGCCGACATCCACATCTGCTGCATCATCCTCTGACAGGAATGTAATGGCTATCCCTGGTGACCATGTGTCTCAGTACCTAAAAAGTTTTGAAAAATATTTTTGATACGGGTCAGTGTCCAAAAAATTTGAAAAATAATTACAAGTATTTAAATGCAAAAATAATAAAGCAATATGAAATATCCATGTCCACCTTATGTCGCACTCACCTGAGATTATCCTCACCCATCATCTATAGTGAGCACCTAACACATTTATTTTATCCGCCTAGTTATGCTATCCCGCTTAACTAGTCTAACCATTCTGAACTTACTTTGACCCACTAAACATAAGAAAAGGCGTATGATCATGTAAATTGGGAGTTTCGTATCTACCTCATGAAGAGGATGGGTTTCGGGGATCGATGGTGTCGGTGGATGCAGAGGTGTATCTCTATGGTCAGATTCTCAGTTTTGATTAACGGAGTTCCAGAAGGATTCTTTCCGACTTATCGTGGTTTGAGACAGGGCGAACCATTGCCTCCTTTTTTGTTTATTCTGGTCATGGAGGCATTCAGTCGAATAATGGGCCGAGGGGTCGAAGCGGGGTGGATTAGGGGTTTTCATTTTGGGACCCCTACATCCGAGGTGATTTCTGTGTCCCACCTTCTATTCGCTGATGATGCTATTATCTTTGGTGATGTTAATCGAAGGCATATCCGTTCCCTTAAGCTTCTGCTTATTTTCTTTGAGGTTGTTTCTGGGTTGCGGATTAACGAAGGGAAGTGTGAGATGATCCCGATAGGGGGGGAAGGGGTGATTGAGGGTTTAGCGGGCATCATTGGTGGTAGGGTTGGATTATTCCCTAATTCATATCTAGGGATGCCTCTTGGAGCCAAATATAAGTCCAAGACGATTTTGGGATCCGGTGTTGGAAAGAATGAGGAAGAGATTGGCAGGGTGGAAGAATGGGTATCCATCAAAAGGGGGGAGGTTAACTCTTATCAAGAGTTGCTTGTCTAGTTTACCCACCGATTACATGTCTATATTACCTTTAACTGTTGCGGTGCGAGAGAAAATGGAGAAACTTATGAGAGATTTTTTATGGAGAGGCACGGAAGATAGCTTTAAACACAGCCTAGTTGGATGGGAGGCCGCCTGTAAGCCAATCAAGGAGGGGGGAGCGGGTGTCAAAAACTTGGGTGATTTTAATAGGGCGCTCCTAGGAAAGTGGTTATGGAGATTTCATCAGGAGACTAGCAGATTATGGAGACGTGTTATGGAAACTAGATGGGGATCTTATCAAATGGGATGGAGGCCGGCAGGGGGATCTTTAGCTCATGGAGTGGGATTGTAGAAACACATCATGAGAGGCTGGGATGAGTATGCGAGGCACATAGAATTTTTTTTAGGAAAAGGGGATAAGATAAGGTTTTGGAAATACAAATGGGGTGCGAATGGGACTATTCAGGATCTTTTCCCAGGGATGTACAGTATAGGTCAGAATACGGATGGCCCGGTAGCTGATCATGTGACTGTTAGCGGAGATGAAATATCGTGGAGACCTCAGCTTAGGAGAAGGTTGTGGGACTGGGAGCCAGGATGCAGATTTATTCATAGAATGGTTGAAAGCGGCTCCTAGTACGACACTCAGAGAGGATTCGCTAAGATGGAAGGGGGGAGGATGGGTGTTTTTTTGGTTCGTAGCTTCTATGGATTTCTGACGAGTGGGAATCCTATGGATCGTTTCCCCATGAAGAAGATATGTAAAGTAAAAGCACCGCCAAAGGTCAAGTTTTTCCTTTGGACGGCGATAAGACAGGCCATTTTGACCCTAGAGGGTTTGCAGAAAAGAAGATATCATCTGACTAGTCGATGTTGGTTATGCTACGAGGAAGAGGAAAAGACTAATCATTTGCTATTACACTGTAGGGTGATGAGAGATCTGTGTGACAACATGCGATCCGAGATAAGGGGTGGACAGCCCGATACCCAAATGTAACAGGAATCATGGATGGATATCATCCTCAGCATCACAAAATATAAACTGAGTATACAGGAAAACTCCCCAATAAATCAGAAAATGGGTTGCCAAAAAGTTTAGAAATGTAAAAATCAGTTAAGAAATTTAAATTAAAACAACCCCATCTGATAAGCAAGTGGAATTCCACAAGAATATATAATACAACTAAGACGAATGTATACAAAAGGACCGAATAGGCTGTCGATCCACAACAACATACAACGAAGTACAACAATTTAAATATCTTACATAATACATTCATTAATCAAATACAAAAGTTTGGGCCATACGCCCGAATATAAGACCCGATCATATCTAGAACGCAAAGATGAAAGCGTCTAATACAATATCCTGTAATAACCCGCAAAATCTTACAGCTCGTCGAAATCAAAGGAATGGGAACATCAAAACGGGCGTCCTTGCGGGGGAGCACCTAAGCGGATACAATCATATATGCAACAAGGAAAGTAAACCGGTCAGGGTCGGGTTCTATATGATCACCTGAAGAAATAAAAAGCATGATAGAAATGAACAGTTATGTATGAATGATAAGGATGATAGACTTACATTACAATTTAACTAAATGATGAAATGAAATGGCATTTACATAAAAGAGAGAAAAGTAAATAACTTAAATTTAAAACCTTTCCTCATTTATCAATTTTCCATTTTCTTTTATATTCCTTAATAGGAATAAAACCATTTATTAACCTCCATAGTTAATTATCTTACCATTTCATCTTTCCATTCCTTAATAGGAATACCATTAATATCAAGTGCTCTTTATGGCACATAAATCTCAATCCCGTGCTCTTTATGGCATATATCCATGCTCTTTGTGCCATTTATCATACGCTCTTTGTGGCGTTTAACAACCATCAAGTCCCACTTGATAAAAATATAGTTATATTCATATACATATAACGATTCTAAGACCGCCCGTCCGGGTTTCCCCACTGTGCGCGCCCCTAAATGACCATCATCTTCCAGGGCCTATCATAAGACAACCTGGGATCCTACAATGCAAGACGTCGGGAAGCGTCCATGTGCCTGCGGGATAGTCAAGACCACACCTAAAATCTCCTACCCATCGCAGAAAATATATATATCACAAACGCTCACATGGCCTAAGACTATATCCAACATGCATTCATTAGCCAGGGGGCATCACCATGCGCGCGAACTTCCCTTATGATGTCATTTAGAGAGGTGTGTAACAGTAAATTAACATTTAAATTTTTAATCTCATCATCATATTCAATATTCATTACCAATTTCCATTTCCATTATCCATGTGATTTGTTCTTTTTATTCGAACCTAACATCATTAAACAACAGGGTTCATTTTATTTGAACCTATCATCTTTAAACACATTTGGGTTCACTTTAGTGGAAACTATCATCTTTAAACCATTTGGGTTCATTTTATGCGAACCTAATTTCCACCGAATATTGACATTAACATTCCTCAATTTACAAGTCCCGACTAAATCTCCAAATAGACATTATGATCCTGCAATTCCCAAAGTTCATAGGATTCCGATAAGCCCTTACGTCTCCAAATATGGGCATTTATCTTCCAAACTTCAAAAAGTTTGAATTAAAATAAGTAATGCCTTAACATCACTTTAAACCTCCCCGGAATACACCCCATATGACCCCATTCTAGTCTAGGGTGGCGACCAAACTCAATTACAACTCTAGGACTCTAAGTTTACTTCTTTCAAGAAGGTTCCTAGATCCTAATCCTAAAAAAAATTGGTTAAAATTAATAAAAGGAAAACAACAAGGAAAAATACAAGGTTTCCAAATCGATTCGGCCTAGCCGAATAGATTTGGGTTAAGAGAAGCGAATCAATTCGGACTAGCCGAATCGATTCGGTCAAGAAAAATGACCTTCTGCATAATTGTCGAATCGATTCGGCAGTCCGAATCGATTCGGACAACCCAGGCTTGCAAACTGTCTCTCAGCGAATCGATTCGGTTCTGCAGAAATTCCTAGTTTTGGTTATGGAGTTTTAAACTCCAAATTTCTTCCTAAACCCAAAATCAACCAAACCAAGATCATTTAATGGAACCAAAACTCCATAAATCCACCCAACTACCATTATTTACAATATTTATCATCCAATTCAATTTCCAAGGGTAAATACCCAATAAATCCAACAAAACCCTAACTAAACTAAATCATAACAATCCACAATTATCAATGCTAATTAATTCACTTAAATCATATAATAGCAAGTAAGTAACTTGCCTTGATCATGCAATTGCAGATTTGATTTGTTGTAGGCAATGATCCAAGGTTGAATCTCCAAATCTCTCAATTTCTCCCAAAGTTCTTTTCCTCTCTCTTTCTCTCTAAGGCTCAATTGTGTGTAATGGAAGAATAGAAATAGGATAGGGGACTTAAACGTGGCTTAAGTCTAAAAAGCTCAACTTTAATGACTAATACGCGATATAATAAATCGCAACTACACATTTAAGCTAAAACTAGTCAAAAGTGCCCGAATTACCAAAATGCAATATAGCACTTATTTTGACTGTCTCGTACCTACCGGGACTAACTGCACTATCCAAATTATCATTTGGAAATTTTATAACTCATTTTAAGTTCCGGTTTCATATTAATCTAAAATGTTATTTTATATCTTATGACACTATAAATCACCACATGGATGTTTTTACCCACTCAACGGGTAATCATACAACATTTCAGTAAATATTAACCTTTTTTCTTATTAAATTAATAGTTACTCAACATCCATCAATTTATAATTAATTACTACATATAGTAAATAAATATAAAATAGGCTCTCAAAAGATAGGGTTGTTACAATCCGTGGGACACTTTTCTAGCTATGACGAAGACAGCTTGGGTCATGCCGATGTCTGTGAGGGCACTTCTAGAAATGTAGAAACCTCCGTGGGGCTGGATGGGTGACAAACGGATTTGGAGACTGGTGCCTCACTGCATATTTTGGACGACTTGGCTGGAAAGGAATTCGAGATGCTTCGATGGCATTGAGACGCCACCATCGAGACTCCGTTATATCTTTTTGAGCACTCTGCTTAGTTGGTACAAGGAGAGGATCACTGTCACGACACAGGATTTCTTGGATTTCGTTGAAGAGATTCACTCAGCTATGTAATTTCAGAGTTTTGTTGGAGGGCATCCTTTCTGTGTTTTTCTTTAGTTTTCCTTATTTTTATACTTCCTTTACGCGGGTTCGCTCCCTTTAGCGTTCGGTTTTGATGCAAGCATTAATTTATCGAAAAAAAAGTTGTCACATAATTGTGCTTTTCGACAGCCTAAAACCACTGTCTTAGCATTCAATACTTGTTTTTTCCGGTTGAACTATTTGTTTACAACGGAATTCAGTGCATCTCATCTGTTTATCAAGGAATGCTGAGAATATTATACTAATTAGAGACTCCCCACATGGAATGCTGTAATTGCATTTATGTACTAATAATATAGGAAAGTAATTAGTGTTTACACCCTTAAATCAAAACCATGAAAGTCTCATGTTAGATATTTTAATATGACACATTAACATTGCTTGAGTTATAGAAGAAAGTAAATGGGATGAATTCTACACAAATTTAAAATATATACAAGTCGAAAGAGTGTGAAATAGGAATAATCATAAACGACACTAATAAAGAGTATTTAAATGATATAATTAAATAAATACGAAATGTTGTGTTTAGAAAAATACAATATTTTTTTTCCTGATTGTTTTCAAGAGTCATGAGAAATGTAAGAGGTTTCTACAAAAATTGATTTTGTAATCCTATTTGAGTTTTTAGACTGATAAAATTTTATTTAAAAGTAATAGAAAATAATGTTTGAAAATCTTTCTTATGTTGAGTAATATGTTTTAAACATAATTTTCTTTCACAACTTGAGAAAGGAGAAAAGGTGTTGCTTTCCCTTTGTGGTGACTACAAGAATTTATCTCTTGATATTTTTTAGATATTAATTATCTAGACGTAAGATGTTGTTCTTCAAGAAAATGTGTACCAGTGCATCATTTGTCTGCATTCATTCTCTCTATTAAATTTATCATATTGTGTTTGGTATCTATATTTAGTCTTTTTTTTCCAAACAAAGAGAAGCTTTATTATATTACATGTAGCCACTCGTGTACTACAAACATTAGAGATGTGGTTTGTAAAAGAAAAAACAGAAAAGAAGGTACATAACTAAAGTAGATATCAGAAAAAACCTAGAAACTGAGTAGGTGGCTAGTGCATCAATGCATGAATTAGCTTCACGAAAATAGAAAGACCAGGTCACATGCTAAAAGGTTCCAACTAAATCAACTAGCTCCCGCATCATAAGTATTAGTGGCAAAATGTGGTCCAAATAATAAAACAATCCATATTAGCCCAGTCATTTAAATATAGGGCCCATATTTCAAAGCTATGAGTTAAATATGGCGCCCATATTTCAAAGCTAGGAATCAAATATAGAGTCCAATTTTAAAAGATACAAATCAAATATAATACTCATTTTTAAAAGTTGTGAGTAAAATATAAGTTTTTTTACATATACCTCGAATTGTAATACTTATTTTTGTAGAAAAATAATGGGTGGGCCCAACCCATATTTGGTCCGCCCATATTTGACCCGACCCACATTTAACCCAACTCATATTTGGCCTAACTCACATTTAATCCAACCCATATTTAACCCGCCCAAATTAAGCGTAACCCATAATTTTACCAGTGCTAATCATAAGTTTGTGTGTTGAGTACATCGCCTCCTTTTAAATCATGTGAAAAATAATCTGACAGTTCATTAAAAAAATTTCAATGCACGTAAAACATTGACGTTGTCTTATTTGTAATCCATTGAGAAGAGTCCAAAGTCCATCCATGACTAAAGTAGTGATCCCAATGTTCTTTGTAAAAGCATTAAGGGTACGGTTAATTGACGTTAGCCAAAAGTATTGGAAGTGACAAATATGATTTGGTGCTGTTTGATAGACTTTATTTATAAAAATTGTATTTACATTCTTTTTGTGTTTGATAAGCGTAATTTACCTACTAAAAGATACTTATTTGCCTCCTCATATTGTTTGATAGCTAAAATTTATCCAAATAAATACAAACTTGATGAATATAATGTTGTCAAATTCTTGTCATTTTTACCCATTTGCGATATAACCAATAAAAAGACTTGGACTAAATGTATATTTAAAAATATATGACGGATTTTTTTATAATTGATCATTTTTTTAAATTGACCATTTTATATAATTAAATAATTTATGCAATCAAATGAGCCTTTTTTTTTATGAAAACTGTTATTTTTAAACTTTTTTACAAAACAGTTTTTTGTAACATTTTTTCTTGAAACATTATAAACACCGTCCAACTTTTTGCTCATAAAAATGTTATATTTTTTTTTATCAAATTATGTTTTATATAAAAAAAAAAAGTTGTCTTATAAAGAAAAAAGTTAAAAAAAAATACATCCAACTAATTTCATTTAAAAAAATGTCCAGTTATTTTTTAATTAAAATATCCTCCAATTTTAAAAAAATAACAAAAACGATTTTTTTTTAACTTTTTTACAAAACAATTTTTTGTAATAATTTTTAAAAAAATGTTATAAACAACGTTGAATGTTTTTGTTTATGAAAAAGCTAGAAACTTTTTATAGAACCCTAATTAAAAAAAATGTCTTATGAAAATTACAGTTTTTGAAAAATAAAATTACATCCAGCTATTTTTTTTTAGAAATGTCCAAATTTTTTTTGAATAAAAATAGTGCCAAGTTTTTTTTTAAAAAAGTTACATCCAGCTATTTAAAAAAGTTACATTCATTTTTCCAAAATGTTCAATTTTTTTACAAATAAATATAGTGTCAATTTTAAAAAAAAAAAAATGATGAAAATAGTTTTGTAAAAAAGATGAAAACAGTTTTATAAGGATGGAGCAAAGCAAAACACCTGGTAAATATTTCGCACCTAAAGACCGAAGCAAGAATTCTCCACATTCTTGGGGTCACGTGAGCATTTTTGGAGGCAAATTTTGCCTTAGGCAAACTATCAAACACTCCTAATGTGGGTAAAAGAGTTGGCAAATAGCATTTGCCATGGTAAAGAGTGTGTATCAAATGGACCCTAATAAATTGGCCATGGTGGTGTTGGGAAATTCCTCCAATAGAAACTTTGTCCGTCGTTGGGTGCCATCCATATTAAGTTTTATAAAATTTGAGGAAGGTCTAATTCATTGGGTATTGATGTATGTTTAGTGGTTATATGTGGGGTAGGAGAACTATAAATTGGTAAACGAGCCTTGATTTGTTCTAAGAGACGTGATAATGAAGTTTGTAGGAATAATTAGTTTATTTCGTAAAATGTATTAATTACGAGCTCTCCAAAAAAGCTACCTAGTAAAGAAATCAGTAATAATAGATATCCAGTTTGAATGATTGTGATTACTTGTTTTAAGACAATTGAAAATAAGAGTTGATTGAGTAACCAAGTTTTTGTATCGTGATCTTAAAATGAAAAAAGTGGGGCGGACTTCAAATATATGTTTGTGACTATTCGAAAGAGAATATAAAGTACAATTTAGAGATGGAAGTTCGTGAGAACAATGAAAAATATTTTATGGTGGTAGGCCATTATTTACGAGAAACCAAAGAACTAATTTAATTTTGAGAGGTAATTTTTTATTTCCATAAATAAAACTATGGATAGCATGGTATATGTTAAGCATACTTTAGCGAAGAATATGAATTTTTAACAATAAATTTTCCAGATTGAGTTAGATCCCAAATGGGGGTAGGAGGGATGTTTTTAGAAGTTCAAAGAACACATCTTATTTAATGTAAGATATTAACGGGTAGTATTGAGCTTAGTAAATCAATATTCCGACTATGGACTAGAATAAAAAATATATGCCCTGGAAAATATGTCTAGTGGAATAAAGGACGAATATCAGCAAGAGGAAAATATTTAATCCAAGGATTATAGCCGAAAGATATTTATCCATTGGTAATATGTTTCTTGACGATATGAATAAGGCCTTATTTTTTTTTCAAAATCCATCAAGAATTATGCGTTAAAGTAGAAGTTAATATATTATGAGATTGAAACTATTTAGTTTTGATAGTTTGGGTACAACGATTGTTCTGTTGCGTAAATATTTGCCACATAAGTTTAAACATAAAAGTTTGGTTTAAAAGATTTAAATTGTTAACTCCCAAACCTTCTAAAATCATAGGTAAGGTTATCATATGCCATGGAATTATAAGTGTTTTATGGCATTCTTTAGAACTATTCCCAAAAAAGAATTTGATTTTTTGTTGTAATTTTTGTAAAATAATTTTGTGTTGAGGGTACATAGACATGGGGCATGAAGGGAGTGAGGTAGTGACATAATTTATTAAAGTGGTTCACCCCACATATACAAGACATGTAAATGCTCATTCAGTTTATCCGTTATGTGTGAAAAAAATTTGTTTAGTTACTCTCCCTTTGAAAAGAGGATGATTAATTCCACGGTACACATGTATTCCAAAAGCATGAATGGTGTTTCGTTTAATAGAGTGAAGAGTAAAGGGACAAAAACATGGGTAGACTTTTCGCAATTAGTGATGCGAGAGGAGTAATTGAAAAATTGATCTAAAACTATTTTCAATTGAATAATAGTTTATTGATTCAGTTAACGAAAAAATAGAGAATCATCGGCAAATGCAAGTTAAGGAAAAATTATGCCTTGTTTTGAAGTTTTAAGAGACCTGAAATTATGATGCTGAACATTCATGGTCAATATGTCTTTGACACATCCAGTAAAAGAATAAAAATATAGAGTGTGTGTCCCCTTGTCTAAGATGACATGTTGATTGAAATAAAATTCATTGCTCACAATCAAAAAGAGTTTAGAAGGATGTAGTGGTGACACATTCCATTTAATGTTGTATCCAGAAACCCGAGAAGTCATGTTGTTGAAAACACATTTAAGAAATGACCACTCCACTGGTCGGTTGCCTTATTTAAATCAAGTGTCAAATCATAATATCCATTTTTATTTAGAGTTCAACTACACATACTCATTTTCATACTCATCAAATAAAATAAGGTAATAAAAGTTTGTACCTTATGTCATGACAGGACCCACAATAATAAGGTACAAGATTTTAGTGCACTGGGTATGGAAAAAGGGTAAGAAAGTGTGTAAGCATAGTTTTATTCTTTTGTTTATATTTTGCGAAGAAATTCTAAGTGTACTGCAATTTCAAACCGTATTTAAACCGTCATGCCTACGTGGCATGCGATGATTGGTTAATTCCTTATGGACGTGGGTCTGCGCCAGCGGCATTAACCAATCACTGCAAGCCATGTAGACATACGATTTCAAAGCGGTATGAAAATGTGGTACATGTAGAATTACTCTATTTTGTGCAGTAGGGAATATTTCATGTGTTTTAACAATGTTGTCCTAAATGTGTCGGTAACATTCTGTGTTTTTATATTAATTAAATTGATAAAATTTTAAATAACTAAATTGTATGAATCAAATGTGACACTTCACCTAGCCAGTTGATTAAGCCTTTATTAAATTAAACGAGAATTGTATTTTATTTAATTCTTAGCATCATTGTCGAACCAATTAATTAAACTAACAACCTATTAAGTCCGGTGGCAATTTTAAATCTTGTTAACATGCATAAATGAAACCATTCTATAATATAAACATAAACACCCACAATAACTGAAATGTAAGGACATTAATAGCATAAATAAATAAACCGAATATACTCCCGGTATCCAAAATATAATAATCCAAATGTTGAATTGAATAATGTAATAATGTCTAATAATAAAACTAAACAACTGCAGGCAGAATGCCCAGTAAGAAATACTGAACTAGAGCCATATCTCGATAAAAATGAATAGAGTGTCTAATAAATTCTAGCCGGCATCCACATCTGCTGCATCATCTTCTGACAGGAATGTAATGGCTATCGCTGGTGACCATGTGTCTCAGTACCTAAAACGTTTTGAAAATATTTTTGATATGGGTCAGTGTCCAAAACATTTGAAAAATAATTACAAGGATTTAAATGAAATAATAATAAAGCAGTATGAAATATCCATGTCCACCTTATGTCGCACTCACATGAGATTATCCTCACCTATCATCTTTAGTGCGCACCTAACACATTTATTTTATCCGCACAGTTATGCTACCCCTCCTAACTAGTCTAACCATTCTGAACTTACTTTGACCCTCTAAACATCTAGCACATCCATACCACCCATATGATACCCTATACTATGTACCCCATAGTTAATCCATAAGCGATAACATAAGGCTTCTCAATTATATATGTCTTACTGCATGGCAATGTAACCATATGCTAGCTATACTTTATATTCGCATAATCATTTAAACACATAAATATATCACTCTTTATACGTATATACATAGCATCCCGGGTCCGGACCTTCCAGATGCATCCCTAGTATTCTATTAGCGATTAGGTACATCACATACCACTAGCGTACAAAATTCCAAAGTCTAAACTGACTTCCCAATTTTGTCCAAGTATTCCCTTACTTATAGTTTAAATCTCTGATAATATACTTCTAGCCAACATATTATTCTAACTAAGAACTAAATTAACTGTAGGTACCTTTACTTTTAATGCGGAAATCAATTTTTCTTTAAGGATGACAAAAAGCAAATTTCTCTTTTTGTGAAAACCCTTTTTCCAATTTTTGATTGGCACCAAGTTGTGAACAAATTTCAACTTAACCAAATTTTATCTTGATTAATCTTAAACATCCATCTAATCTTAAAGAAAGTACAATAAAGTAAAGAATAGTCACAGCGCTGCCGAATGTACAAGGAAAACCATAACAGAAAAACACCTCGGACAGCCCAAGCCAGACAATCACTATGAATGTGGATTTATAAAGGGTACAGGCTGCAGTCTTACTCAATGACTCGATCCCCCAAGAGAATTGATGCTCTTCTGATCTTCAACCACTCATCTTACAGTTCCCACCCGAATCCTTCCGCAATACCTGTCCACAACAGTCGTCTCCTCGAATGCCTCTGTGTCCACCGATATGGCTTGTAATGTCTACGATGTTGAAACCGGACTCCCCCGAATCTTCACCGTAAAAACAAAAATGTTCAAGTGTAGAATAACTCTTCTTGGTGTAACAAACACCACTATATCATATATCAATGATAACTCGGATCTTTGAAACTTTAAGGATGTGTTTACTTTGAAAAACCTTAGAAAACTTGTGTGCAAAAACGTACTAGTTCGTAAACAGTTTTTTCAGAATGCACACTTATGAAATCTGATGGAAAATACTATTTAAATACTTTTCTTAAGGGGGCAGCTCGTTCAAAATAAATGGCATATCACTTGAACGAGATGTGTATGTCGCTCGAACGGTAGATAATCTTGCTCAAACGACGTGTCAGGTCGTTTGAGCGAGCGTGTATTAGAGTTTAAATTAAAAGAAACTCTGAAATAAGAGTTCAACTTAAATTCAACTCTAATTCGTCCTTATTTGATTAAAACGAAGTGTAAACCTTTTCAAAAATTTATAAAACATTTTAAAAACATTTATTTAATAAAAATAGCATCATTAAACAATTTAAAATAAATTTCGAGTTCCATTAAAATTACGCATTCATACCTGAGTAATATCGGAAAGCAATTAACTTTGAAGACGAATAAACTTACACCAATAAACCTTTGGCATAATTCATTCCTTGAAGCTTTGTCGCAAAATCTTCAACATGTCATAGTTTGTGTGGGATCATAACAATAAAAATCTACCTATGACTCAAACGTGTTTTGTTTCGAGAATAAGTCAAAATTATATAATGGACTCACTTGGGAATTTTGTCCTTAAAAATCTCCCCCCTTTGACTTTTCGGGGATAAAATCAACAGTGAAATTCCTAAGCCAAGCCGTCAAGACGTATTATGCCTAAACCCCATCCCATAAACCCAAAAATAAAAATACAGGACACGACTAGTAAATGATGGTTCGACAAGCATGAACTATCTCTAAATGTCTAAGTGTGATGTAGTCTTAAAATCTTACAACTCATTAAGCATACCTGCACACATGAAACAGATAAATACCCAGTGAATTATGGAGGAACAAATGATATAAAACATAATGAAATATGTGAGTGCAATATTTTGATACCAATTTGAAACAAAAACCAACTTTTAAATCCGAAAATCAAATATGCACATAAACAAGATACCAAGTAGATACAAATGTGTGCAATAACCAAACACAATGATCAATAAGAATCTCCCTTACATAACAGACATATCTCCCCCCTTTTTATCATGAATTGACAATCTGGAGAAAAGATTAATATATCTAGAATCAGATAAATCAAGGAAATATATCTAGATAATCATGCAAACAATAATCACACAAATAAATCAATCAATCTAAGCAGGGTTGAGTAAACAAATCATATGCAGTATTGAATGCCAAAATGGTAGCCAAATTCATGCGGAATAATATTATCCGCCGATACGGGGTTTTACACGACCTGGTACTAGATAATGGGTTACATTTCAAATCAGAAGTCATCAAATTAGTCGATGAGTATGGAATTCAGAGACATAAATTTTCTCCCTTTGACCACAAACCAAGAGTGCAGTTGAAGCCACCAATAAGAACCTTAAAGCAATCATCAGCAAGATGATTGAGAGTTACCGACATTGGGCCAATTAGATCCCTTACGCCCTCGAGGGCTATCGCACTTCAATCTGAGCATCTAATGGAGCTACCCCTTACTCTCTGGTATACGCCTGGAATCATTCCTATCAACCTCGATTTACAAAGTTCCTTAAACCCTCTCACCTCCCTTGCTATATTTACATTCATGATTTACTCTAAAATACTTATTATTTATATTACTTGAATGTGAATATAAATGTGAATGGATGCAAGAAAACATTACAAAAGTCATTTTTATCAATAAACTAAGTAAATTTTTTTTACTAAGTTGCAAAGTTTATTAAATGACAATAAAGAGAAAGGAATAAGGTTAATTTTCAAAAAGTCAAATAAGCGCCATAATCCCAATTCACCCCTTCTTGGGATTATTTTGGTCCATCAGAACGAGTCTTGTGGGTAGGTGAAAAGTATAGCACTATCTCTTGCATTGAAGACTCCCATTCATATTTAATGCACCCAAAAACTACCTTAAAACATGTGAAAACCCTTTGGTCGACACTCCACCTCTGGTGACACCTCCATACCTCAAAGGGATCACATCCATGTCGTTATAATCTAGTCATTATCTCTCCAAGAGTTTGCATATAAATATGGTCATCCATCAAGGTTCAAGGCATGATATTCAAGTTTGAAAAGTTGTTACTAAAGCCGTTTAATACAAGATTAAACTATTTAAGTAACTTCGAACTGTTTTTTGAAGAAACTCTTTTCTAGAAATCAAATCAGTTTAATCACAAGAGGTGTTTAAAACTTTGCACGTGATCAGTTCAAGATTTGTTAACTAGTTTTGAAAAACAAAACTAAAACAGTTTTAAATCAGCACACTTATCAGAATGAGATGAGGAGATGTAGAAAGATTAATGACAAGAGATTTTTAACGTGGTAAAACCTCACCCAACTGAGGAAAAATCCACGACTCCCTCTACGGAGTAAAAAGAAAAATCTACTAAAACAAATATAACAGTTAAAAACTATATAACACACATGCACACAAATCAAACCTATACAAGTTTAGGAATGTACCCACTGGTGTCCTTATAACTTTTCTGCAGTTCTGATTGTTGATGTTGTTCTCCCAGTTTGCTAACTTCACTTTGTTCCAGTCTTTACGTCGAATCTTGTATCAAGATTTTATTACCAACACTTTCAGTGTTATTGTGTGTAAGTGTTTGTGATGGTGATCTAACACATGCATGCACACACTCACGCTTATTTTTACAAACAGTCCTAATAAATTACAAATCAGATCTATATGCTGTGATTTTCAGTTTCTCTCTTCTTAGGAAACTTTGAACCTTATTTGACCTTTAAGAATAACCCAGAATCCACGGCTATCTTGCTCAGAAGACGTATCAAGATCTTAATCAATTTCAGGGTTTTGAAAAGATTTTTGAAATTGAAAACCGCCAAGTGTGATTCCAACTAGGTCAAAGGTCTTGTTTCAAAAGAACTAGAAACATAAAACGTTATTATTGATTTTGAGTATGAAAACATTTACAGAAAAAGAATCAACAACAAATTTCTCAAGATGAGAAACAATAAATGTAGATCTAGGTGTAATGTAACATAAAATGCTCAGATCTAAAATTTCTATGAAACAGAAATGCAAATCTAACTTAATGCTTAAGTTGAAATAAGATCTTAAAACGAAGAGGTTACCGCACAAAACCACTAACAAACCACTCTCAAAACTCTCAAACACTCAAGGTTGTGTTTGGTATAAAGCTGGTTTTGGTAAAAAAGGATTAGGGTTTGAAAAAGGTTTAGACGAACTAGGGTTAGGGTTTTTAACTCTGGTTTCTCTCTTCTCTCTCTTCTCCCTTCTCTCTCTTCCCTCTTCTCTCTCTAAATGACAAAGTGGCCAAAAATCTCTAAATGGCTGAGAGGAACCCTCTTTATATAGGGGGCTGAGAAGGATCTAGAAGGTAGAGGAAAATCGAGGGATGAGATGAAGTCAAGTTATCTTGACTTTCATCCAACGGTTAAAGGTAAGCGGTTGGTTATAAGGCTTGTCATTGGATGATAAGGGTTCACGAGCATTGGGACAAGGATGCATGCAGATCGTCGATTAACTCAACCCAAGGGCTAATAAAAGACGTTGGTTTACTCTCTTAGAAGAAACAAAAATACACCCAATAGGGAAGCAACACGTGTAAGGCAATCACCAGATATCAAACGCGTGTATAAACTTAATTACATAGACACCCTGAATTCTCTAGCGCTTTCGATTACTACCCAAGGTAACATTCCAGGGAAAAAAACAATAACCAGAATTTATATAATGACCCCAAAACTTTTAATTCCATTTTTAAATAAGAAAAAAATGTTCAAAAATCATTCCAAAATTCCCAAAAAAATTATAAAAAATTGTTTCAAAGGAAATTAACACACACAACACACATATAAACTATTTAAAGAATGTCTGAATAATGTATGTAGTTCTAAAGTGTGTGTTTGTGATAGTGAATATACCTTGATCAATCAAATAAGAAGAATCAATTGAATTGAAGGTTCTGAGGCTCTTTGGTATCTAGGATGGGGACTTAATTTTGTCTCTATTTCCAAACTAGATGAGAACTTATATAATGTAGACTCAAGTGAGTCAAGAGTATAAGGTGCTTCAATCTCCTCCTTTGGAAATATGAGATAAAATCTCCTTTGAGTCAACTTGAACTCGTAGGGAAACAAAAAGAAAAGGAAAAACCTATTCCTATACAAAAATTCTATCTAACCATTTCCTAAAACAGAAAATTACATAACTCAACTAAATACAATTTAATACCCTATTACAACTGTTGAATATAAGAGAGAATAACTGTATAGAATCCTGCAAATAATCACTAAGATCAAGCTCTTTAGAATATGTGCAACATAAATGAATTCTTATAAGACTCAAATTTCTCCCCTATTTTGTCTCAAATGGACAAAGGAAAAAATTAGATAAATCCAAGAGTTTATTCAGCACAAACCATTCCGATTGATTTACGCATGGCAATAAACCTATTATAATCCAAAGTTTTGGTAAACATATTTGCGAGTTGAAAATCAGTAGGAAGATAATTGATTTCTAATTCCTTAGTCTCAACTAATTCGGAATACAGTGATGCCTTATTTTTATGTGTTTTGTTCGCGAGTGTTGAACAGGATTTTTAGAGATATTGATCGCGTTTTGATTATCACAATAGAGATGTAATTGTTCCTCTTTAATACCATAATCACTTAGCATTTGCTTAAGCCAAAGTAATTGAGCACAGCAACTGCCAGCGGCTATGTATTCAGATTCAGCAGTGGATCAAGAAGTGCAATTTTGTTTCTTACTACTCCAACCTACCAAGTTATTACCAATATAGTAACATGTGCCTAATGTGCTCTTACTATCGTCAGTACACCCTGCCCAATCGGCATCAGTGTATCCTATTATAGTGTTAGGAGTATCATTGGTGTACCATAGTCCTAAATTTAGACTGCCTTTAATGTACTTGATAATTCTTTTAACACAAGTTAAATGGCTCTCTTTAGGATTGTTCTGGTAACGAGCACAAACGCAAACAGCGTACATAATATTAGGACGCGAGACAGTAAGATATAATAAGGTTCCAATCATACTACGATAAAGGGTTGGATATATGAATTTCCCAGTTTCATCTTTAGACAGTTTGACTGTAGTACTCATGGGAGTTTTAGCATCTTTTTCACTCTCAAGGCCAAATTTTTTAATAATCTCTAATGCGTATTTGGATTGCGAAAAGAATAATCCTTCTGGATTTTGTTTGACTTGAAGTCCTAAGAAAAATTGGAACTCCCCCATGAGAGACATTTGAAATTCTTTATGCGTAATTTCAGAAAAAGATTTAACTTCATTAGGGGAGGTTGATCCAAAGATGATATCGTCAACATATACTTGAGCTATAATGATATGTTTGTCAAAATGTTTGACAAAAAGGTTTTGATCATTTCCACCTCTCTTAAAACCTTTGTCTAAGAGAAAGTTGGAAAGGCGCTCATACCAGGCTCTTGGGGCATGTTTAGGTCCATACAAGGCCTTTTTAAGACGAAAGACACGATTTGGATATTTAGGGTCAATTAACCCTTTTGGTTTTTCTACATAGGTCTCCTCAGTCAATAATCCATTAAGGAAGGCAGATTTGACATCCATTTGGTGAAGCGTAAAATGTAAGTAGCAAGCTATGGCAAAGAGAAGACGAACAGATTCTAATCGAGTGACAGGAGCAAAAGTCTCGTTAAAATATATTCCCTCTATTTGAGAGTATCCTTGAGCAACTAATCTGTCTTTGTTTCTAATTACTATCCCACTTTCATCAGATTTATTTTTAAATATCCAACGTGTGCCAATAACCTTTTTGTGATCAGGCCTAGGTACAAGATACCAAACATCATGAATGACGAATTGAAGAAGTTCTTCTTGCATTGCAGCAATCCAATGAGGATCATTTAATGCATCATTAACATTCTTTGGTTCCACAAGGGAAATAAAACATGCATAATGAGAAAAGTTTCTTAATTGAGATCTTGTACGCACAGGTTCACTAGGGTTACCAACAAAGTTATCTATGGGATGGTCTTTAGCAACCCAAGTAGGTACTTCAGGTGTCTCAATTGGTAAAGAATCATCTATTTCTGGAGAGTCATTTTCTAAAATATTTTCAAACTCTACCATCATAGTTGGTTCTCCAGTCTTACTCTCTACAGTAGTGTCACTTACAATAACGTTGATGGATTCCATTAAGGTCTTAGTGCGAAGATTATAGACACGGTATGTTCTATTATTAGGAGAGTATCCTAAAAAGATGGCTTTATCTCCTCGAGTCTCAAATTTAGATAAGTGTTCTCTATCTTTGCAGACATAACATGTACTACCAAAGGTTCTAAGGTACTTAATATTGGGCTTGTACCCATACCAAAGTTCGTGAGGAGTTTGTTTAGAATTCTTTCTAAGATAGACCCTATTAATAATGTGACACACAGTACGAATGGCTTCTACCCAAAAATACTTAGGTAAAGTCTTAATACGAATAATAACACGTGCCATCTCTTGAAGGGTACGATTCTTTCTCTCAGCTATACCATTCTGTTGAGGAGTCTTAGGGGCACTAAATTCATGTTCGTAACCATTATAGTCACAATACTCTATAACACCTATATCTAAGAACTCTCCACATCTATCACTACGAATCCTATTTACCTGAGAGTCTTTCTCATTTTTAATTCGAAGTAAAATCTTCAAAAGGGTTTGAAATGTGTCAGACTTTTATTTTAAGAAAGCTACCCAAGTAAATCTGGTGAATTCATCAACCATAACAAGAATATAACTGTGTCCAGATAGACTAACAGTTCGAGAAGGACCCATAAGGTCCATATGGATGAGAGCCAAGGGTTTAGAGGTAATAATATCTTTGACTTTTGTTATGAGGAGCCTTACCAATTTTTCCTTCTTGATAAGAACCACAGACAATGTTAGAGATAGGTTTGATCTTAGGAATCCCTCTAACTATTTCTTGAGACGGCAGTCTACTAAGATTTTCGTAATTTATGTGACCCATACGATTGTGCCATATATCATTGTCATCTATTCTGGAAATGTTACAGACCTCAGCACTCTTTTGAACAGTATAACAATTGTCCAGAGTCATGAGTCCTGTAATAATGCACTTACCTTTTTCATTTAAAAGTTTACAATTATTCTTTGAAAAGGTGACAATATGATTTGAGTCACAAAATTGCGAGATACTTAGTAGGTTTGCCTTAAGACCTTTTACTAGAAGAACATTTTTAAGTAAAGGCAATCCTTCTTCTTGCAGTATTCCTTTACCAATGATTTGAGATGATACACCATCAACAAAAATAACTTTTCCTCCAGTAAAGCTGGTTTTGTTTTAAAGTTTGGTATCATCCCCAGTCATATGTTTTGAACATACAGAGTCTAAATACCAACCAGATGGAGTGTGTTCAGCTTTTAAAGCAGTAATAACAATATTACACTTCATCTGGGGTAATATCTCATCTTTTCTAACCCAAACAACTCTTGTTTTCATTTTACGCTTATTTGCTCTTAATTGATAAAATTTGCGAGCATTAGATTTTTGTTGAAAAATGTTTTGCGCATGAGGCTGAATTTTATGGAAAGTATATGCATTTGGTTTAGAAAAGTGTCTTGAAATCCTTCTTGGAAATGATCTTTCAGGTTTAGTCTTTCTCCTTCTATAGTTGGAGTTTTTATCTCGTTGTCTAGGAAGAACATAATTGTTACGGCTTCTCCTAGAATAGTTAAAGTTTTGGTACACAGGAGTAATAGAGAGAGGTTTGACTAAACGTCTAGAGTACCATCCTTCAAAGGAATGACCATACAAGTCACAGTAAGAGAAAAACAAGTTGCTCGAAGTTGGTATCTCTTTAGGAAAGTTTCTAAGCATAGGCTTGATGAATTTTTGAGGTTGAACCTTATTCCTAGGGAGTACAGTTTGAAAGATTGAATCACTCTTCCTAATAGGGGCACATACATATTTAGTCTTAGGTGGACTTTGACACTTAGAGAAACTTTAATCCCCAATATTAAACTTAGATTGGTTTTTTTCAAACCCATTTTTTAGAGAATGAAAGTCTGGACAAGTTTCTATAGGTCTTTTGCCTCCTGACACAAACTTTATTGGTTCAAGGATTTTAGTTTGAGTCTTTAAATTGGGGAAAAATCCTATTCCAGTTCGATCATCAGAATTGGTTTTGGAATCAGCAACAAATCCATCAAAATAGTTTGAGTTATTTTCAAATTTAGCAAAATTTTTGAAAACTATTGATGTCTTTTCTTTAGATTGTTCCAATTCTAATAATGTCCCTTTATATTTTTTCTCCAGGGTTTCATTTTCTTCGATCAAATTCTTCAATTTTTTATCAAAAGTTTTAACTTCATTTTCATGAGTTAGTCATTGGGTAGTATACTCTTCAGTGTTATGTTTAACCATCAGACTTAGGTCTTCTAATTTCTTAGTGAGATCTTTCACTATCTTTTCTAGTCTAGTGCTTTTCTTGAGAGCTTTCGCATAAAGTGAGTGAATGTTAGGGAGGTCTTCAGTGTCTGAGTCACTAATTGCATTGTGTGAAGTGACCCTAAGGATTCATTTCTTGAACTCACACATCCATGGACATCGTCATTATCGCATTCCCTTTGACTCACACACCCCGTGGTAGAACTAGAAATATTCTCATAAATTAACGCATCTAAACCAGTAGTAGCAGGATTCACAATAACAGGAGTAAAGTTACTATCATCATTCTCATACATAGGCATATCATCATTGTATATAATCTTACCAAAGAAGGATATGCAAGGATCAAAAGCATCAGATGATTCAGGTTCCTCATTCTCATAATCACTTAAATCATCCCATGTTTTACAAATGTTGGCCCTAGTATATTTATTAGCAGTGTTCAGTTTTACTCTACAGTCTTGTGCCATGTGTCCTAATTTTCCACATCTAAAACACTCAATATCCTTGATGTCTTTGTTGGGTCTCATGTCCTTATGGTTTTTATCTTGACCTTTCTCATGAGGTTTGTAGTTAGACTGAATTGGATAATTTGGCTTGCCTTATCTATTTGCCAATTTATTTCTAAATTTGGCAATTTTCTTAAATTGTTTTGACATAAAGGCAATTTGATTATCCAAACTATCTATATCACATTCTTCATCTGAATCATCAGTGGAAATAGTAAACTCAGGTTTCATCAACTTAGAGTAAAAACTCAAGTTGGAACTAGTCTATTTCCTATGGTATTGGGTTATTTGTTTCTTAAATTCTAATTCCATTTCCACGGTTTGAAGTTTACTACTGAGTAATTCAGGAGTGAGATTTTGATCACACATTTCCTCAATAGCATATCTTTTATTATCAAATTTCTGTGGCAATGACCTTAGAATTTTAGATACAATTTCATGTCTGTCATAAGTTATTGCAATTTTGTCACGATGTCAGTTAATTTCATGTAAAAGTCATCAAAGGTTTTAGAATCTGACATAATTAGGGAATTATACTGCTGAACAAGCATTTGAGTTTTAGTAGCCTTGACTCTAGTGTCACCTTCATGTGCAGTGATTAGTGTATCCCAAGCTTCCTTAGAAGTGACACAAGATGATATCCATTTGAACTTATGTTCATTTATGGACATAAAGATGGCATTATTGCCTCTATTATTATTTCGAGAAGTTTGCTTCTCTTCTTGTGTGAACTCACTTAATGCTTTCCTAAGAATCTCATTGCTTCCTTCAGTGGCCAGTTTTATAGGATAAGTGTAACCATTTTCAACAATATCCTAAACATCATCTCCTAAAGTTCCTTGTATGAAAGCCACCATTCTTACCTTCCAGTAAGCAAAGTTGTTTCCATCAAAGAGTGGGGGTCTGGTCAAGTTAGCAAATCTTTCATTTTTATCATCCATTGTTTTGATTTTAAGAAAACAATTTCCCCCCACTTTGGATGAACTACCAAACTCGTTAGAAGTCTCGTTCGAGTGAGGTCGTCCGAACGACCTGGGATGGACTTCTAATGAAATTTTTACAGTTGCCCAGTTCTTCTTCAAAATTCATTTTTCCAGATTTTATCCTCTACAATCTCGATCTAAACCCATTCCAAACCAAGTACAAGGTTTCCCAACTACTCTAAGTCGCCCTAGAACACTTCTTAGCACAGTTTAGGGGTCAAATCCTTCTAATCATAAAGCAAAATTTCATGATTAACATCTAATTCACCATATTTCACATTCCTATTAAGGGGAAAAATCCTCTACATGCAAACCCCCATCAAATTTCTAAGATTTCTACACAATTTCATCATAGGTAAACCAAATTTGGTATTATTAGTTCTAAAACCTCAACATATGTTGACAAGAATAATAAATGCTAAGAGAAAGAGCAAGATAATCACTTGCCTTAAAATGAACTTCTGATTCGCGGATTCGCGGGTTTAAATTGGTATGGGAACGATCATCTTGACACGATCTACGCGCTGGTGTACTTTTTGGTGTGAAAGCTTGAGTTCTTGGCATAGGGCTCTAATGGAATCTTCTTCTTCTTCCTTCGTTCTCTCTCTCTTTTCATATCTTTCTCACGTAGGTTGAAATTGACAGGCCACTAAACCTAAATGTTTTTAATTAAACCCAATTTTCGTCCATTAAATTACCTAAAAATCCTTAAGGACCAAAATACCCCTCTGGGGTGTCGTTTTGGGTTAAAAAGCCCCGGATTTCAAATAAAATATCCGAGTAGTGTTTTCTAACTATTTCGACCCTTTAGGACACTCTGGCGCTCTTAAAATAGTCATCCGAGTTATACAAAAATAATTTACCTTTTAAACCCCCAAATGCTTACTAGTGACGCGACTCATACGCGTCCCAAATATTTATAACATAAATGCCGTGTATCTCATCCCCGGCCATAATATTATTTTAATAACTACTAACTCTCATCACGCTAGTAATTATTATCATAAAGTCGAATTAATTACAATTTAAATTTTTCTCCCTTTAATTTAATTAATCCCCATTTTTCATAATTTCATAAAAATAAATATGCGTAAAAATACTTCCTCCCCCTAATAATAGAATTTCGTCCCGAAATTTCATCTTGAAGAAATCTCCTCAGCGAAGAGATATGGAACACGTCATGGACTCTATGCAAGTTCTCCGGTAACCCAAGTCTATAAGCAACTGGCCCAATCCTCTCGATAATGGGGAATGGCCCTACATACTTAGGCGCCAACTTTTCCTTCTTCCCAAAAGGCATAACTCCCTTCATAGGAGACACTCGAAGTAACAACGGATCTCCAATGTTGAACTCATAAAAATACCGTTTGGCGTCAGCATAGCTCTTCTGCCGATCTTGAGCAACCCGAATACGGCTCCGTATTAACTCTATCCTCGCTGAAGTATCCTGAATCACTTCCAGACCAAGTAATTTGCTGTCCCACACCTTTAGCCAATATGTTGGGGAACGACAAGGTCTACCGTATAGTGCCTCGAATGGAGCCATACCGATAGTAAACTGATAGGAGTTGTTATAGGAAAACTCCACTAGTGGAAGGTACTGCTCCCAGCCTTCGCCAAAATCAATGATGCACAAATGTAACATGTCCTCCAACATCTAATTCGTCCGCTAGGTCCGATCCTCCGTCTGCGGGTGATAGGTTATGCTCATTTGCAACTCTGTACCCAACGGCTCCTGAAAACTCTCCCAAAAACGAGACGCAAACACCTTATCTCTGTCAGACACAATATTAAGAGGCACTCCGCGGAGTCTCACTATTTTTGCTAGGAATATCTGAGCATACTGTCCCATGGTGTAGTCTGTCCTGACTGGCAAAAAGTGGGCTACCTTGGTCAACCGATCCACCATCACCCATATTGAATCGTAACCCCTCTGCGATGTGGGTAATCCCGTGATGAAGTCCATGGAAATGCTCTCCCATTTCCACATAGGAATCTCTAATGGTTGCATAAGTCTCGTCGATCTCTGATGATCCACCTTTACTAGCTGACAGGTGGCACATTTCAAAATGAACTCAACAATATCCTTCTTCATCCTGCTCCACCAGTACTATCTACGCATACCCTAGTACATCTTATCCCCACCGAGATGTACCGCAAATTGGGAACCGTGCAACTCCATCATTACCCTGTATCGCAAATCTTCACCATCGAGAACAACCAATCTTCCATTGAAACGTAGATCCCCATCTTAACCCACGGTATAAGACTCAGTCCCCTTGGCTAGAAGTTTCACTATCTGACTTTGGCAGAATGGATCATCTGCCTGAGCCTATACTATTCCTGTAATAATCTGGGGGGTAAATGTCATCACAGACATAAACGATCGAGCCACCGCATCCTAGTTCCCTAACTCCTTTCATTTCGCTTTCCACACCTCGGCCACCTCACCGACTGTCCTACGGCTCAACGCGTGTGCTACCACGTTAGCCTTCCTCGGGTGGTATTGGATATCAAATTAATAATCCTTCAGAAACTCAATCCACCGACGTTGACGCATATTTAACTCCTTCTGCGTGAAGAGGTACTGTAATGACTTGTGGTCCGTGAATAAATGAAATTTCTTCCCTTGGAGGTAATGTCTCTAAATCCGAAGTGTGAACACCACTGCTGCCAACTCTAAATCGTGGGTGGGGTAATTCCTCTCGTAAGGCTCAAGCTTACGGGAAGCATAAGCTATAGCCTTATCTTCCTGCTGCAGTGCACCTCCAAGTCCTAACAAGGACTCATCAGTGTAGACTAGATACTCCACTTCCGACTTGGGTAATGCTAACATTGGTGCTGAGGTTAATTTATCTTTTAACTCATCAAAGTCTAAATGACAAATATCACTCCAAATAAATGATACCCCTTTTCAAGTCAAATGCGTCAATGGACCCGCTATCTTTGAAAACCCTCAAATGAACCTGCTATAGTATCCAGCTAAGCTCAAGAAACTGCATATCTCGGTTGGTGTCGTGGGCTATCCCCATTCCCTCACCGCTGACACCTTCCCTGGATCCACGGATATCCCTCTATCGAAGATGATATGCCCTAAAAACTGTACCTCCTTCAGCCAAAACCCACATTTCTTGTATTTTGTGTACAACTCATGATGGTACAGTGTCTGCAAAACTTGCCTCAAGTGCTCGGTATGATCCTCCTCGGTCTGCGAGTAAATCAAAATGTTATCTATGAATATGATGACAAATTGGTCCAGGAACTCTCTGAACACCCTATTCATCAAGTCCATGAACACGGTTGGGGCATTGGTTAGCCCGAAAGTCATAACCCTGAATTTATAGGAACCATATCTCGTCAGGAAAGCAGTCTTTGACACGTCCTGTTTCCTGATATGTAAGTGATGGTATCCCGATCTCAAATCAATCTTCGAGAAGAAAGTCGCTCCTCTCAACTGGTCGAATAAGTCATCGATTAGAGATAACATATATTTGTTTCGTATTGTGACTTTATTCAACTCCCGGTAATCAACACATAGCCTCAATGATCCATCCCTCTTTATAACGAATAATACGGGAGCACCCCACGGTGAAGTACTCCTACGGATAAATCCCTGCCCCAATAACTGCTCAATCTGGTCCCGTAACTCCCTCATCTCTGCTGGATCCATACGATAAGGTGCGCGAGCTATCGGTCGAGTATCTGGCCCTAAATCAATGACAAAATATATCTCTCTACTCGGTGGTAACCTCAAAATCTCCTACAACACATCGAAAAACCCTCAAACTATAGGAATTGAATCAAGCGGTACCACAACCTCCGTAGAAGTCTACTCCTCTATATAGTATAAATGAGTGGACGATCCTCCCTTCGAGCGAGGCATCGCCACCAAGAACATCTCCTTCCCAGGTATGGCAAAAACTATACTCTTACTATAACAATCAATTATGTCCTTATACCAGAAAATCCAATCCATACCCACAATCGCTTCATACTCAGACATGTCTAATATGAGCATGTCAGTGGGTAAGATAAACCTCCCAATCTCTATACCCACTCCCCGACAAATAAAAGAAATAATAAAAACCCTGCTTAATGGAGAATCCACACAAGTGACCGTACCCTCTGTTGTATCAAATAACCCTGTAGTACATGCAAACCCCATGGAAATAAAATAGTGTGTGGCTCCCGTGTCAAATAAAATGCGCCCCAAAGTCCCCTGGATAGAAAACATACCCTCAATCGTAGGCGAGTCCTGCGGGACTGCGGCCTGGTGAATATTATAAACTCATCCTAGCTGAAGTTGCCCTTGCTAAACTGGGGTGGCTGAAATGGGTGGCAGTGTTGCCATCTGTGGAGGTGCTGGAAGAGCTGCGGGAAATAAAGGTCTCTGGGGTTCCTGATGAACACCCTACTGCTGCTACTGGCCTCTACCCTTCTGAGGGCAGTCCTGGCATGTGTGGCCAGTGTTTCCACACGTGAAACATCTCCCTGGGAAGGGTCCTCCTCTCTGTCCCCAGCCCTGATGGCTGTTACCACCCCTCCCTTGGCCATTCTGGACCTGATGGTCATGTTGTCCCTGATGGCCATGTCGAAAGCCTCCCTGCCCATTTCTAAAACCTCCTGACCTGAACCTCTTAAGATCCCCTTACTGGGAACCCTGATCATTGTGCCTATGCTGATCTCGAACTGCCGGTGCCCCACCAACACCATTCCCTCCTACCCTGCCCTGCTGGCTAGATTCTCCCTCTTTCTTAACCTCGGACAAATGGAAGTGGTGGTCCTGGCAGTGGAGTAGTGCTATATTGGCCACCTCTGAATAGGTGGCCAAGGAGAGATTGCCTATTAAATGCTGGCGGATCCTCCATGTTAACCCATTTATGAAGGGATGAATCTTTTTCTCGTCGGTCAGGATCTCACTCGATACAATATTGAGAAGATTAGTAAACTCTACCTCGTACTCTGCCACGGTCCTTCCCTCCTGCTTCAGATTTGCTAACTTTTTACTCAACTCTATCTGGACAGTCGAAGGGAAGTACTTGGGGTCGAATCGCACCCAAAATTCTCTGATACTAAGTGTGTGTCTCTCCTCAGCGGTGGTAATGGACTCCCACCACTACAGTGATGCCCCCACCAGTTTTAAGGTGGCCAAAATCTGACTCTATACCTCCGTGCACTCGTTCATCCTTAAATGCCTTTGGATGTCCTTTTTCCATTGGCTCGCTATGACTACATCGGAGCTCCCTGAAAACTCTGGGGGATGTTCCTTTTAGAAGGCATCCTTAACACGCTCCTAAGCAGACGAGAAAGCATGGTCCTGTATTGGAGCCACCACCGGTGCCTGAGGTGGTTCTTGTTGCACTACTGCCAAAGCAGCATTTACCGTCTGAGCTACAATGGCGACCACTTCAGCGACATTCATCATACCCTGAGCAGGTGCAGGCTGAGGCTCTGGCTGGGCATCCCTGGGAATCCTTTATGCATGTTTAGGAGGCATCTGAAAAGAGATAAAAGTTTCATAAGTCTAAAGTTATATCCTCAAAATAACAGAAGAACGTAAAACGTATGAAGAGTACAATAATCCTAAAATATAGGGCTTTATATCAAAGGATGCTACGCGGAAACATAATAAGCTGTACAGATCCTAAGGACACTAGAACTTTATGCTCTGATACCACCTGTGACATCCCGCCTAATTAATTAAGGACAGATCACCCGATAATTAATTAGGAGGGGTGTCATAGTTAGTCAATTTCGTATGCACCTTTCCACCCTCATGTTGGACGAAAGGAGCCACAGAAACAGAGGACCGTTCGACGGGCCCCTCGCCACCGGTCGACTGGTGAATGTAATTTTGCCTTCGAAACATTCAGTAGCTTTTTCACTTGGACCGGTCGATCGGGTCCCCACCAGCAGTCGATCGGGGTCATCAGTTTTCGTACACTTTTTCCCTTTCTTTATTTGTAACTTAATATATAAAGGGGGATTTTGCTTATTTTTTGCATTTACTTCATTTTAGCTTAGTTTAGGTTAGAAGGAGGGGATTTCTAGTGGGAGCTTCTCTCTCATAGGTTTGTGCCATTTGGGTATTATAAGCTACTATTCACTTTCTTCTCCATTAATATAGTTTCAATTGTTGTCTTTTATTGCTTGAAGCTTTGTTATTTCTTTTTCTTGATTTGAATAATTAGGTTTACATGCTTTATTGACTTTCTTTATTTATTGCTTACCTTTGTTTCTTGCATTTAGTACATGTCATTTATGATGTTTCCTAGTTAACTTAAATTATGTTGTGATTTATTGAACTCACCTTGGGTTGATGGGTTGCTTTGCTTTGGTGATGGGTTTTATGAATTTAATTCGATTGGATTGTTTTTTATTTTATGCCTAGGATATTTAACTGTGTATATCATGTATGCTCCGTATTTATGACCTTGCATGTGTAATTTTCGAGGTATTTGTTGACGCCAAAGTCCTATTAGGATTTTAAGCAAATTTAGGGAGTGACAACTCTAGATTTAATTACTTGTTGAAATGAGATTCAATCTTGCTAAATTCGTAGTCCCTGTAACCATTTATGCGTGTTAACCCGAGGTGAGGGGATATTAGTCACAACCTATAGTTTTATTCCCTTTGTTAATCTTAGTTTGAATACCCATGCCTAGTTATCTTTTCTTTTTATTTTTCGATATATTTTACACTTTTATTGAGAAGTATTAAACAATTATAATTCTAGTAACTAGTCTCTATGGATTTTTGATACCCGGACTGGCCATTGTACTCCCTTAAAAGAGTGTAGTCAATAGTCTAGGTTTTTGCATAGCGGTGGGAGCCGATCATAACAACCGGGATATATCTTTATACACTTGCACTCTGGTTTCCCCCTGCTGTCAAAATGGCGCCTGTGACTTTTTGTCAATACTTACAAGCTCAAAAAATTGATACATCTAAAATGTCTTTGGGTGAGTATTACCAAAGTCAAGTTATGGATTAAGAGAATTTCGAGAATGATTATGCTAATTTTGGACCTCAAAATCCTTATGATAAGAATTTTGAAACGAATTGCAACAGCTTTCAAAATTCTTATAATAATGATTTTGATTGTAGTTCCGAGGATAGTTTTCAAAGTACTCGTTTTCTAGAATTAGCGCCTCCGCCTATGACTTTCGGTGAGGGTTTGCGTATTCTTTAAAATGGGAAACTTGAAAACCGTTATCGGGAAGAAAATCGTTGTTGGGGGAGAATGAGTTGGATTTATTATTTGAATCCGACGATGATTTTTCTTTCGTGACTTTTGAAGTCGATGAATGTTTTGAAATAATAAGGACTTTATGCCTACTTTGGAACAAACCATTCTTAACTTGGCTCATGGTATAATAGAGAATGAAAATGAGAAAGAAATGGATGTAGTATTCATTTGTGTAAGGACACAAATTTCCAATTGAGTTCATATATTGTTTTGGCTCAATTCCGGACAAAAACATTTATTCATAGGATTGTACTTAATTGTAATATTCTCAAGCCTATGAAAAGTTTGTTGAAGACGTAGCGGCAAAGAGTATAAAGCTTCATCATCATGCCGGTTTCGTGCCTCATTTATACGTCATCAACCGTAGTTCCATGCTCCCAAGGTATGAATGCAATTATATATATATAGGAGTTTGGAACTTGTTTATTGGGTGTCAGGTTTAATTAAAACTGTGTTTTATTTTCAGAAAGAATTAATTAAAACTTTAAAATAAGTTTATAAAGTTTTCTGGGCTAAAAATTGAATATTCCAAAGTTTCTGGAAGCTCGTTCGATATGTCGTTCGAACCAGATGTCGTTCGAACGAGATTACCAACGACTTCCCATTAAGGCTTTCTGGAACTTCGTTCGAAAAATTGTTCGAACGAGATTGTCGTTCAAACGAGATTTCCAACGAGATTCTAACGAGTTCATACTGGTACTTAGTTAGATGACTCGTTCGAATGAGAATGTCGTCCGAACGAAATGTCATTCGAACGAGATGCTAGGCGGGAACAGTTTTTGGCAATTTTAAGCAGTTTTTCTCCCACTTCCCCACTTGTTTCTTAACCAACTTTTCTCAGACTTTATTATGTGCGGGAATAACATTTTTCTATCAATCTTTTTCATATCCTACTAACTCTAAGAGAGTGTTTTGAGAATAAAATCAAAGAGGGAAAAAGATCATGTTTTGAGTGAGTTTTTATCAAAGAGAAAAATATACACCACTCTAGTTTACACCCAAATTAGTTTCTTCCAAGTTACCATATTCATATATCTTGCTTGGAAATTGGCACCGGGTTCATCTCTTTCGTTCAAAGAGAAGTTTTGGGTTTTCTTCTACATCCCATAAAGAAAGAAGAAGAGGTTGTTGCAGCATTACCCACTTGGAGAAAGGCTCCTTGCTCGGGTGACGGTGACCATATAAATTCCGATCGGTGGATTCCGAGACCTCGGTGGATCTCCAAGGTTATCCTCTAGGAAGAGTTATCAACAAGAAGAAGCGTCGGGGCTTGAGAGGGATCGAGTCATGTGTTGTAAAACTTTCTATCTTGTATTTGTAAATTCCGTACTTAGTGGATTTGTGGCTAGGGCCGTCCGAGGTTGTTTCCCGTTGTGGATTTTTCCTCGTACATCTCGGCGTAGTGTGATTGATTTATTTTTATCTTTCATAATGAATTAGAACTCATGCTTAGGGTAATTCAAGATAAAAATATGACTTAGTCAAATTCTAGGACTTGAATGAATTAATTGTGTTTAAGTGAAATCAATAGTGTGTGTGTTCAAGTTAATTTCACTTGGTTGAATTTTAATTCGAAATAAAAATTAAAATTTGTTTGTTTGTTTAGATTGAACCATCAAATTGCTTCTTTACGCTTTCGCATCTTAATTTATATATAAAAGGAAATAATATTTTAATTGAGAAAATTAAAAATCGGGGGGCCTTCAAACTGGTATCAGAGCCAAAGCGATAAATTATTTTGTTAAAGATCCTTTAAATAAGTTTTGGCTAAAATGGAATTTTCCCCATTTTCTAAATTTCCTATTTTCGATGGTTCTAACTACGCGTATTGGAAAGCGCGAATGAAATCGGCACTAAAATCTATCGACGAGAGAGTTTGGATGTCTGTTTTTGACGGGTGGTCCCCACCAACTCACTTAGTTGAAAATGAACGTGTTCCCAAACCGGCCGATAGATGGACTGAGAATGAGTTTAAACTTTCTAATTTTAATTCCCGTGGTTTGAATGCCTTGTTTAGCGCTGTCACACCGGATGAATTCCGACGTATTATGACGTGTGAAACTGCTAAAGAAGTTGAGATATTTTACAACTAACTCATGAAGGAACTAGTGTCGTTAAAGCTTCGAAACTCCAAAACCTCACCACTCAATTTGAAACTATCAAAATGAACGATAATGAAACTTTTGATGAATTTTTTGCTAGACTTTCCGATATTGTTAATTCATCTTTTAATTTGTGAGAGAAAATACCTGACAATCGAGTTGTAAAGAAAATTTTAAGGTCCCTACCTGATAGATTTATTCCAAAAGTGACCGTTTTAAATTCTTTACCAACTTTAGCCTCTACGAAATTAGAAGAGCTTGTAGGTGATTTACAAACCTATGAACTAGATATGTTTCCCTCAAAAACTGAAAAGAAAATTGAAAAGGGCGTTGCTTTAAAAGCCCGAAAAGAGGTCAAACAAGTAGTAGAGAGCGAAAGTGATAGTGACTCGGAAGATATGGCTTTGTTTCCTTGTAAATTTAGAAAATTTTCTTAAATTTAACAAAGATAAATTTAAAAATGATTTTAAGAAATTTGAAACTTCTAAACATGACAAAGCCGAGAAGATCCCTAAAGCCGAGAAGATCCCTAATCCTATTAATGAAAATTTAAATAGGGACGAGTCTAATAGGTGTTTTGGTTGTGAGGGTTATGGCCATAGGGCTTCTGAGTGCCCCACTAAACTAAGAAAAGAGGGTAAACGACCCATTGCATATAATGCGACCCTTAGTGATAGTGATAAGGAAGAGGGACCCGATTCCCCCACTAAGCCTAATTTTGTGGCTTTTATGGCTATTCATGTGAGTGATAGTGAGAACTCATCGATTGATGAAACGTTAACACATGACACTTCCAAGGTCATTGTTTATGATTCTCTTGTTTTTTATGATAGTGATAGTGGAGAAGAAAGAGAGAGTGAAAATGAAGAAGAGGTTAATGTGAGTGAACTTCAAAATGCTTTTCAAGAACTTTATAAAGAATCTATTAGATTGAAAAGAGCTAATTTGAAGTTAGAAGCTAGTTTAAAAGAGCGTGTCAAGGTCGTTGATGATAGCATGTTGGTAGAAGACCTTAAGACATGTGAGAGGACTCTTCTAGAGAAGCTTGAATGTATAGAAGGTGAGAGAGATAGCCTTAGGGGTTTAATGGAATACTTGAAAAAGGAGATTCTTGCTTTTGAAGAGCGAAATGTTTTATTAGAGTCTAACATTTTAGAATTGCAAAATAAATTAAAAGACTCTAATAATGTCAAATTTGATTTGGAGTGTCGTTCGGAAAAATTAGATAAAATATTAGGAACGGTCCAAATTAAAAGTGACACTTGTGGTTTAGTCTTCAATACTTGTAATGAATCTACTCATAAAGCCAAAACCAATGTTTTAGGAGAATCTACTAGGAAAGTCTTTCGAGATCATTTCTTAGGTACCAAATTTCGACGTAATTTTACTTGTATTTATTGTGGTCGAAAAGGTCATCTTAGAAAATTTTGTTTTGATCTTAAACGAATTCCTAGAAAATCCCATCGTAAAGTAACCACGGTAGTTAAAGTTCCTATACCACAAGATAGTCATTCTTCATTAATTTCGGTTAGGAAATCCGACTTGGTTGCCTTGCAAAATAGGGTTTTCGATTCTCATTTACTTTCACATGCTTCCTCCCTTGATAAATCTAAAGGATGAATGTGTTAGTACTTGCATACTTTAGCTTTTGTACTTTATGCTATATTCACATGCTAAATGTATGCTAGTTTAATCCTTTTCTAGTCTAGGCTCCATGCTTATCACATGCTAGAATTATGATTTTTGTTTATCTTTTGTATTATATTTCCTTCATTTTGTTTGCATTAAATGAAATATAAAAAAAAATTGTTGTTTATTATTTGGATTTTATCTCTTTGTAATTTAATCTTAATGAAAAATTCAAATGATTTTTATTTGTCTTTTGAGTATATATTTTTATTTTTGGTTAAAAATTTCAAAAAACTCAAAAACATTTTATTTTGTGTGTATTTTAGTTTGACACACTTTATGTGGCATATACTTGTATTTGAATCCCTCCTTTAACGCTCTCATGTGGCTAGAACTTTTGGTGTAGATTATCAATCCTTATTATGTTCTTTACCATGCTTACATGGAGTAGTTGGATTTTGTGTTGTTTTAAACGGATTCTATTTTTATATGCCTCTATTCACACTTGCACGAGCTCTTTTGAAATTTTAACTTCAAATGTATATTTGAGCTATGTGAGGTGTTCTCCTTCCAATCTTGTCATCTACATATTTGTGACTTAGGAGGACTAGTGCATGTAAAAATCCGTTGCACGTGAGATTTGTGTGAAAAATGAAAACATGATAAATATAAATGTGCACGGGGAAGGGCTCCGAAAGGACTAAGTGATCCTTTGCGATTGTAAGCCACCGTTTGAAATGGACCTAAAAGAAATACGTGGTCCAAAAGCCTAAAAACAGAAAATATGGCATTAAAAAGAGATATAAATTGCCAAGGCCTATGTTTGATTGATATATTCGTTCAAAATTAACATAAATGCTTATTGAGGGAGATTGGATGGTATATCAACGGTTTGCAAAATGTCTGTTTATCCTAGTTGCGTATCTCATGTCATGACTCTATTGGTTTGTAGAATCATCAATATGCTAGGCTTGTATGCATTGTGTATGTTTGTTCATTGAGTTCAATTTATATTTTCACATGAGGTTATATTCAAATGTGATGAAGTTTGCAATCAATTGAGAACTCCGTGAACATGTTTTAAGTGATTGGGTCTAAATTTAATCGTTACTAGTTCACACCCCAACACTTCCGTTTCCATATGACACATTTTTGCCATACAAGTGTGAAAGACTCCTATTATATTTTGTGTGTGTCATTTGTGTGTTTATATCTATATATATGTGCGTGTGCATAATTGATATATTTTTAATACATACATATATGATATTTTGTTTTGCCTTTGCCTTGCTTTCTAGTCCTTTTATGCTTATCTTTTAGTTTTGGTATCACTTTAAGCTTCAACATGCTTTTATATTTGTTCTTTATCCTTTGCCTATTCCTGAACAAAAAGGGGGAGAATGATAGGGGGAGAAATGGTATCTTATCCTATTATAATCTTATCTAGTTTAGGGGATTTAACTTAGGGGGAGTAGCTAACTTCTTGGGTTGATCTTTTTGATAAAGGGGGAGAATTAATTTTGGGGGAGTATTTATTTTCTTTGCTTTAAATACTTTGATATTCCCTATGCATTTGATGAGTTTGCTTAAGTGTGCAGGAATTCTTCTAAAGTGGCATCTTTCAATGGCAAAGCGTTTGATCCTTGGGTTGAGTCAAGTTTGGGTGGGTTATGTTTTGAGACTAGTGAGTTTGACGGCCCTTTAGGATTTTTTTTTGGTTTTTGTCCCGGAATAGCCAAAGGGGGAGATTTGTAAGGACACAAATTTCCAATTGAGTCCATATTTTGTTTTGGCTCAATTCCGGACAAAAACATTTATTCATAGGATTGTATTTAATTGTAATATTCTGAAGCCTATGAAAATCTTGTTGAAGACGTAGCGACAAAGAGTATAAAGCTTCATCATCATGCCGGTTTCGTACCTCGTTTATACGTCATCAACCATAGTTCCATGCTCTCAAGGTTTGAATGCAATTATATATATATAGGAGCTTGGAACTTGTTTATTGGGTGTTAGGTTTAATTAACACTGTGTTTTATTTTCAGAAAGAATTAATTAAAACTTTAAAATAAGTTCATAAAGTTTTCTGGGCTAAAAATTGAATATTCCAAAGTTTCTGGAAGCTCGTTCGATATGTCGTTCGAATGAGATTGTCGTTCGAACCAGATGTCGTTCGAACGAGATTACCAACGACTTCCCATTAAGGCTTTCTGGAACTTCGTTCGAAAGATCGTTCCAAAGAGATTGTCGTTCTAACGAGATTTCCAACGAGATTCTAACGAGTTCATACTGGAACTTCTTTAGAAGACTCATTCAAACGAGAATGTCGTTCGAATGAAATGTCGTTCGAACGAGATGCCAGGCGGGAATAGTTTTTGGCAGTTTTAAGCAGTTTTTCTCCCACTTCCCCACTTGTTTCTTAACCAACTTTTCTCAGACTTTATTATGTGCGAGAATAACATTTTTCTATCAATCTTTTTCATATCCTACTAACTCTAAGAGAGTGTTTTGAGAGTAAAATCAAAGAGGGAAAAAGATCATGTTTTGAGTGAGTTTTTATCAAAGAGAAAAATATACACCACTCTAGTTTACACCCAAATTAGTTTCTTCCAAGTTACCATATTCATATATCTTGCTTGGAAATTAGCACCGGGTTCATCTCTTCCATTCAAAGTGAAGTTTCGGGTTTTCTTCTACATCCCATAAAGAAAGAAGAAGAGGTTGTTGCAGCATTACCCACTTGGAGAAAGGCTCCTTGCTCGGGTGACGGTGACCATATAAAGTCCGATCGATGGATTCCAAGACCTCGGTGGAGCTCCAAGGTTATCCGCTAGGAAGAGGTATCTATAAGAAGAAGCGTCGGGGCTTGAGAGGGATCGAGTCGTGTGTTGTAAGACTTTCTGTCTTGTATTTGTAAATTCCATACTTAGTGGATTTGTGGCTAGGGCAGTCCGAGGTTGTTTCCCGTTGTGGGTTTTTCCTCGTACATCTCGGCGTAGTGTGATTGATTTATTTTTATCTTGCATAATGAATTAGAACTCATGCTTAGGGTAATTAAAGATAAAAATATGACTTAGTCAAATTCTAGGACTTAAATGAATTAATTGTGTTTAAGTGAAATCAATAGTGTATGTGTTAAAGTTAATTTCACTTGGTTGAATTTTAATTTGAAATAGAAATTAAAATTTGTTTGTTTCTTTAGATTGATCCATCAAATTTCTTCTTTACGCTTCCGCATCTTAATTTATATATAAAAGGAAATAATATTTTAATTGAGAAAATTAAAAATCGGGGGGCCTTCAATTTGCAATTAAATGATTTCTTCTTTGGTCCCCAAAGAAGAATATTTCGTTGAAAATGTTCTTATTTCCTTTGAAACTCAATCTTCAAGCGACGATGACTCATCTCTTGAGTTTGAATTTCTTTCATCCCCATTTTTATTCTATATTGTCGAACCGATACAAGTACCCAATGAATCAGTTTCGAATTTAATAACATTTAACCCTTTCACCGATGAGGATTACTTTCTCAAGTTGCTTTCCATGAAGGCAACTTTGCCTCCATACCTCCCATTCCAATTTAAAAAATATTTGGTAGGAAATTCTATTTTTTTTTGTCCCACTTGTTTTTGTCACCCGTTTTATCCAAATCCCCCATCATCCCTCCAAAATTTTTAATTGGTAATGGTTCTTTGCTTCCGCCTTACACATGCCTTTCATTATTTGAGTGGAATTCCTACTTTGCGAAAGGTATGCATAAAAGGGAGGGTTCCCTATTAATCTTCCAAAGTCGAATCATATTTTGGGTAGACCATCAAAAATTTCAACTTCTAATGTACAGTTAGATAGAAGTTAAAATTATAGGTCGTAAATAGTTAGTTTTGTTTTATTTTCCTTATTTTTTCTTTATTCTTATTGTCTAGTGTAATTAATTATGTTTTTGTTATTGGGTTTTTGTTATAAATGGTACTAACATGTTTTGTAGAATCATTGGACTTGTACTTTCTGGAGATCGCTCCATCGTGGGTAATATTTCTCTTTTCCTCTCTTTAGCTTAGCTCTTAATTCACATCAAGGACAATGTCAGGTTTTAAGTTAGGGGTGTGGATCATTCTATCCATTCATTGGTAGTTTCTTTTATTTTATTATATGTTCTTTCTAAGCATGCTTTTCTTGTAAAAAAATTAAAAATTTCAAAAAGATATTCTTTCTTTTTTCTCCTTTGTGGGTCATTTTGCCTTTGTTTTCGATGATAAATTTTAATAAATGCCCAATCCAATAAACAAATCAACAATGAATGTTATCGATTTTAGAAGTTATTAGACTTTGGTCCTCAATCATTGATATAATGAATAACTTCATAAATTAAACTTTAATCCCATGAACACCTGCACTTTTCTTTCTTTATTGATTTGGTTTAAGATTCTTATAACTCAGTAATCTTTTATTTGATTGTATATACTTACACCTAGTGAGCCTTGGACTTTTATTCATTTGTGACTGTCATACACTTCTCTTTCCTATTTGAAAACGTTACAGTCATTAGTAATCTCACTATTCTTTCATTGATCGTTCATTAATTGAGTTCATATATGAAATGTGTTACTTGAGCATGATTTTCAAAGTTTGTTTTGACTCGAGAATTGCGTAAACTTTAGGAAATGATTATATGACATCTTTGTTATATCACCCATATTGACCTTGACCTCGCCTTAAATGTTTTCCCTCGTCAACACCTTTGATCCTTAATATAGCATTTCGTTTCATAACCCTAAATCCCATATCCAACTCCACATTGGAATTATAAGCCATAATATAAGGACACAAGTCTCCGATTGAGTCTTAATGTAGTGTTGGCTCAATTTCGGACAAAAATATTTGAGTCATAGGACAGTGTTCAAGTGTATCCATCCAAGCCTATGACGTGTTAGCCGAAGATATAGCGGCTAAGTTTATAAAGCCTCATCATATGCCGAGTTTAGTGTGCCTCTTTTCTACGTCATCAACAACATTGTTCCAATGCTCCTAAGGTATGAATGCGATTTATATATATAGGAGCTTGGAAATTTATTGGCTGTATTTTATAAAGTTTTTATAAAATGGTTTTAACGACTTTGTTTTACTGAGAAAATATTTTTAAGAACTTTTGATAAAAAGTTTTGGGCTTAAAAATAATATTTTATTTTTCTGATACGTCGTTCGAACCATATGGCATCTCGTTCGAACGAGATTGCCATGTCGTCCGAATGAACTGGCATCTCATTCGAACGAGATTCCAGGTCATTCGAACGAGACTTCTAACGAATCTCCATTTTCCCTTCTGGAACCTTGCTAGTAAAGTTGTTCGAACGAAAAAGTCGTTCGAACGACTTTGGCGGGAACAGTTTTTTGGCGGTTTTTTGCAATTTTCTCCATGTTCCCACTACCTTTTCGCCACTACTTTTTGACAAAATTATCCAGTGTGGGAACCAACCTTTTCTAAGTAACGTTTTCATATTCCTCCATCTCCTAGAGAGAGTTTTAGGGAGTTTCAATTCCAAATGAAAAGATTCAAGTTTGAATGTTTGTCTTTTAAGGAAATTCCTGAAACAGTTTTGTTTACACCCAATTGTTTACTTTATCCAATTTCCTTAATATATATACTTTGCTTGGAGTTTTGGCACTGATTTTATCTCTACCATTAGAAGAGTGTTTCGGTTTACTTCTACATCCCACAAAGAAGAAGTTCATTGTTTTTGGCTGCTGCATTCTCATACAGTGAAAGGCACCATTTGTGGTTGATGGGTTCCTAAAAGTCCGATCGGTGGATTTCGAGACCGCGGTGGACCTCCGTGGTTATTTTCTAGGCTGAGGTGTGTACAAGAAGAAGCGTCGTGGCTTGTAAGGAGTCAAGTCGAGTGTTTGTAAGTCTTTTTGTTTTGTACTTGTAGGACCGTACTTCGTGGATTTGAGGCTAAGGTCTTCCGAGATTTTTTCTCGTTGTGGGTTTTTCCTCATACATCGCGGCGTAGTGGTTATTTATTTATTTTATCTTTTGTCAATTCACATTAGATGCATTCTTAGGTTAAAAAGATAAAATTGATACATTTAATTTGGTGCTATTTAATTTGGGTAAAAGTTAATTTAATTCAAGTCATTAATTGTATTGGATAAAATTTGGTTTGTCCTAATTTTCAAAATTAAATATTTATTATTAGGCAAATTTCTAGGACTTGGGTTGAGTTAATATGTTAAAGTGACAAATGTATTTGTTGATTAATTTAATTTCACTTTGAGTTAAGTTTAATTTTAATTTGAAAGAAATTAAAATTTGGTTTATGTAATTGTTTAGTTGAACCATCTCTATTCCGCATCTTAAAGGAAATTACTTTTTGTAAAATTCAAAATTGGGGGTCATCATTCCCAACAAGTGGTATCAGAGCGGGATCGCTAATTTATTGCATTTAAGATCCTTTTAAATATTTTTGACAAAAATATAATTTTCCCCATTTTCAAAATTTCCTATTTTTGATGGTTCTAATTACGCATATTGGAAAGCACGTATGCGTTCGAAACTTAGGTCTCTAGATGAGAGGGTTTGGTTGTCTATCGTTAACGGGTGGTCCCCACCTACATATTTAGTTAAAAATGAACGTGTTCCCAAACCCATCAATAGATGGAGTGAGAATGAATTTAAACTTGCAAATTTTAATTCTCGTGGTTTAAATGCCTTGTTTAGCGTGGTCACGCCGGATGAATTTCGACGCATTATAAGGCTAAAGAAGCTCGGGATATTTTACAACTCACTCATGAAGGAACTAGTGTCGTAAACACTTCTAAACTCCAAAACCTCACCACTCAATTTGAAACCATCAAAATGAATGAAAAAGAAACTTTTGATGAATTTTATGCTAGAATTTCCGATATAGTTAATTCATCTTTTAATTTGGGAGAGAAAATACTCGACAATCGAGTAGTAGAGAAAATTTTAAGGTCCCTACCCAATAGATTTATTCCTAAGGTGACCGTGTTAAATTCTTTACCCACTTTAGCCTCTACGAAATTAGAAGAGCTCGTAGCTGATTTACAAAGCTATGAACTAGACATGTTTCCCTCTAAAACTGAAAAGAAAATAGATAAGGGCGTTGCTTTGAAAGCCCGAAGGAGGAAAAACAAGTAGTAGAGAGTGAAAGTGAGAGTGACTCGGAAGATATGGCTATGTTTGCTAGGAAGTTTTGAAAATTTCTTAAATTTAACAAAGATAAATTTAAAAATGATTTTAAGAAATTTTAAAATTCTAAGCATGACAAAGCCAAAGAAATTTTAAAATTCTAAGCATGACAAAGCCAAGAAGATCCCTAAAACTTTTAATGAAAATTTGAATTGGGACGAGTCAAATAGGTGTTATGGTTGTGGAGGGTATGGCCATAGGGCGAAAGAGTGCCCCACTAAACTAAGAAGAGATGGTAAGAAACCAATTACCTACAATACAACCCTTAGTGATAGTGATAAGGAAGAAGGACCCGATTCCCCCACTAAGCCCATCTACGTGGCTTTTATGGCTAGTCATGTGAGTGATAGTGAGCACTCTTCTATTGATGAAATTTTAACACATGACAATTCCAAGGTCAAAGTTTATGATTCCCTTGTTTTTTATGGTAGTGAGAGTGGAGAAGAAAGAGAGAGTGAAAGTGAAAATGAGGTTGATGTGAGTGAACTTCAAATTGCGTTTTAAGAATTATTTGAAGAATCTATTAAATTAAAAAGAACAAATTTGAAGTTAGAAGCTAGTTTAAAAGAGCGTGTAAAGGTCATTGATGAGAGTGCGTTAGTGGAAGACCTTAGAACACATGAGAGAGATCTTCGTGAGAAGATTGAATATGTAGAAGGCAAGAGAGACAATCTTAAAGATTTAATGGAATCCTTGAAAAAGGAGCTTCTCGCGTTTGAAGAGCGCAATATTTTATTAGAGTCTCACATTTTAGATTTAGAAAATAAACCAAAAGACTCTAGTAAAGTCAAATTTTATTTGGAGTGTCGTTCGGAGAAATTAGATAAAATATTAGGAACGGTTGAAATAAAAAATGACACTTGGGGTTTAGGCTTCAATAATTGTAATGAATTAACTCATAAAGCCAAAACCAATGTTTTAGGAGATTCTTCTAGGAACAATGTTATTGATCATTCCTTAGGTAAGTCTTTTCGACGAGTTCTTAAGTGTTCACATTGTGGTGGAAAAGGTCATCTTTGGAAATTTTGTTTTGATCTTAAACGAGGTCCTAGAAAATCCCTACGTAAGGAAACCGAGGTGGCCAAGATTCCTACACCCCGAGATCATCATTCATCATTAGTTTGGGTTAGGATATCCGACTTGGTAGCTTTATAAAATAGGATTTTTTATTCTCATTTACTTTCATATGCTTCCTCCCTTGCAAAATCTAAAGGTTGAATGTATTAGTTGTTTGCATACATTATATGGTTCCTCCCTTCCTCCCATGCTAAATTGTCATGCTAATTGTATGGTTCTTAATCATTGCTCTAATCTATACTTCATGCTTTATCACATGCTAGAATTATGATTGTTGTTTATCTTTTGTATTATAGTTCTTTCATTTTAGTTTGCATTAAATGAAAAATACAAAAAGATTTTTGTTTATCATTTGTGTTTTATTTTTTTTATAATTTAAGATTATTGAAAAATACAAATGATTTTTTTGTGTCTTTTGAGTAAATACTTTTATTTTTAGTTAAAATTTTTAAAAAACTCAAAACGATTTTTTTTGTATGTATTTTAGTTTGACACGCTCTATGCGGCATATACTTGTGTTAGGATCCCTTCTTTTTCGCTTCCATGTGGCTAGAAATTTTGGTTTAGATTGTCAATCCTTGAAATGTTCTTTACCATGCTTAGATGGAGTAGTTGGATTTTGTGTTGACATAATGGATTATGTATTTATATGCCTCAATTCACACATGTACGAGCTCACTTGAAACTATAACTTCATATGTATATTGGAGCTTTGTGAGGTGTCCTCCTACCAATCTTGTCATCTGCATGTTATGTGACCTAGGAGGACTTGTGCATGTTAAAATCCGTTGCACGTGAGATTTGTGTGAGATAAAAAAATTATGTATATAAATGTGCACGGGGAAGGGCTCCGAAAGGAATAATCATCCTTTCCAAGTAAGCCACCGTTTGCTTGGACCTAAAAGAAATACGTGGTCCAAAGGCCTAAAAGAATAATGGCATTAAAAGAAAATATTTGACAAGGGTTATTTTGTTTAGTTGATTTGTTCATTCAAAAGATTAAAATAATATGCTTAAATTGAGGGAGTTTGGATGGTATATCAACGGTTTGCACAATGTCCGTTTATCCTAGTTGAACTTTCAATGTCATGACTCTATTGGTTTATAGAATCATCAACATTCTAGGCTTGTATGAATTTTGTATGTTTGTTCATTGAGTTAAATCTATATTGTCACATGAGGTAATATTCAAATATGATAAATTTTGCACAAATGAGAACTCCGTGAACATATTTTAAGTGATTGGGTCTAAATTTAATTGTTATTAGTTCAAACCCCTACAGTTCCGTTTCCATATGACATATTTTTGTCATACGAGTGTGAAAAGTTTATTGTATTTTGTGTAATGTGTGGTGTCTATACCTATATATATGTGCGTGTGCGTTAGTGATATTCATTATGTCTACATATATATGGTATCTTTTTTCTTTGCCTCGCTTTCTAGTCCATCTATGCTTCTAATTCATAATTGGTATATATCGTGTTACATATTGTTGTTGATATCACATGCTTAGTATCTTATATATCACATTAGTATCATTTGTTTTTGCATCTTCGTTGGTATCCGTTATTATTTGTATGGATTAGTTATAATTGTGTTTCCCATATGCTTTCATGTTCTTATCACTCTAAGCTTTATCGTGTTTAAAATTAATTTTATCCTCTGTCTATTCCTGAACAAAAAGGGGGAGAATGATAGGGGGAGAAATGGTATCTAATCCAATTGATACTACTGTAATCGTATCCTAATTTGGGAGATTTAACTTAGGGGGAGTCGCGACCTTCTTATGTAGATCACAGTTGATAAAGGGGAGAATTACTTTAAGGGGAGTATTTATTTATTTTACATGCATTTAATATTCTTGATATTCCCTATGCGTTTGATAGTTTGCTTAAGTGTGCAGGAATCCTTCTAAATGGAAACTTTCATCATCGGCAAAGATATTGATCCTTGGGTTTTGAGTCAAGCTATGTAATTTTTATTTTGGGTGGGATATTTTTTAAGTCTAGTAGAGCTTGACGGCCCTTTAGAATATTTGTTTGGTTTTTGTCCCGAAATAGCCAAAGGGGGAGATTTGTAAGGGCACAAGTATCCGATTGAGTCTTAATGTAGTGTTGTATCAATTTCGGACAAAAATATTTGAGTCATAGGATAATGTTCAAGTGTATCCATCCAAGCCTATGACGTGTTAGTTGAAGACGTAACGATCAAGTTTATAAAGATACATCATATGCCGAGTTTAGTGTGCCTCGTTTCTACGTCATCAACAACGTTGTTCCAATGATCCTAAGGTATGAATGCAATTTATATATATAGGAGCATGGAAAATTATTGGGTGTATTTTATAAAGTTTTTATAAAATAGTTTTAACGACTTTGTTTTACTCATAAAATATTTTTTAGAACTTTTCATAAAAAGTTTTGGGCTTAAAAATAATATTTTATTTTTCTGACACGTTGTTCGAACCATATAGCATCTCGTTAAAATGAGATTGCCATGTCGTTCGAACAAACTGGCATCTCGTTCGAACGAGATTTCCAGGTCATTCGAACGAGACTTCTAACGAATATCCTTTTTCCCTTTGATTCGTATCAAATATAGCATATTTCTGCCCGTTAACTTTTTGCATTCTAGAGCTTTTACGGTCCTTAATGCCTATATTTATGCTCATTAACCAGACAACCTTGGATTTGGATATATACATGTTTTACAGGGGTTAATTATGGTTTTGTCGGTATTGGAACTCTAAAAGTGAGGATCCGTTGCATTTCGAAGAAGTTCCATTGTTGGACGCTACTTCAAGGGCATTTTAGTAAATTCACATTTCTTATCAAGCTCATGGAAATTCCACGTATGCGTATTTTGTTGAGTTAGCATCGCGTGGCCACAAACGGTGCGTCATTTGGAGTTCGAGCGAAGAAGGTATGCTCATTTCCGTAATGGACCTTTTCCCCCTCTTCATGGACCAAAGAATTACAGGAAACATAGTACTGGTCGACCGCATCCCAGGGAGCGGTCGATCGCGATTTCATATTTTTCCGTGGGATGGGGATAGTGGGCTTTTGCCCAAGGAACCGATCGACTGTGCCCCTGCGACCGGTCAACCGGTTATGCCATATATTTTGAGATCTTTCCTTTTCTTTTCTTTTTCCTTTTCTTTTCTTTACTTTTTCCCACTTACTATAAATAGATTTTTTGTTGTAATAATCAGATATACTTAGATTTAGAATATATTTTAGAGAGTGGTAGCTTAGGGTTTGAGGGTTTTGAAGAATTTGGCTTTGATTCTTCTTGGTTTGACACCCTATTGGGTTGTAAGTTAAACTATTCATCATCCACACCATTTAATATAGTTGTATTTCATTATTTCTTGCTTTGTAGTGTAGTTTACATGCTTTCCTAATTACTTTACATGCTTTGATTTAAGTGCTTTCTAGTGTAAATTTATCGCATTTATTTACCGCTTTCTTTATTGCGTTTTTAACATGCATTCTAGGTAATTTAAATTAGATTGTGTTTGAATTGAACTCACTCGAGTTGACGCGTTGCTTTGCTTTGGTGATGGCGTTTACGAGTTTATTTCGGGTGCTCCTAGTTATTGCGCCTAGGAGATTTGATGGGGCATATCATGTATGTCCCGTCCTTATGACCTTTCGTGCGCAATTTCTGAGATATTTATTGACGCCAAAATCTTATTAGGCTTTTTATGCGAATTTAGGGGCGTGACAACCCTTGGTTCAATTAACTATCTAAAGGAGACGCATTTGTAATAACCCATCGACCCACGTATCCATTTTATACAAATTAACTCGGGTGAGGGATATTCGACGCAACCTATAGTTTTACTCGCTTTGTTAGTCTAGTTTCAATACCCTCGCCTAGATAAACATTTCCCTTTTATGCATCTTTTACTTTTTAGTTTGTAATTCACCTTTTACACTTTTATTTCAAAATAGTAAATCATATAAATTCTAGCAACTCATCTCTGTAGATTTTCGATACCCGACTTACCGTTGTGCTTGCCTCGCAAGTGTAGCCATAATTTAGGTCGGCGAGACAGAAAACAACGACTGTGCACTTACACGCGCACACTTCTCGCACGCTATCAAAATGGCGCCATTGCCGGGGATGAGTTAGTTTTAGACTTTATTTGATTTAGTATTTCATAGTATTTTCTTTTTATTTGTATTATTTGCTAAACCTTTTTGCACGACTTCCGCATTTGAGCACTTTGAAACTCTCGAATGTTTCCCGCGCGCACTTACTTTGTGGAATCCGCCACTTGAGCCATTTTTGAGGTAAGCATGTCTTATTCCAATTCTTTCGGTAATCATTGTTATAATTCTCAAAATTCTCGCAAGCCTATGACTTTCGGTCAATATTTAGAATCCCAAAGTATAACAAATTCAAATACGACTTTGGGTGAGTATAACGAAAGTCAAAATTTAGGTTATTGGAATTTTGATGAGGATGATAATGATTTTGGGCCTTTACCTCCTTACAATAGGAATTTTGAAACGAATTGCAATAGTTTTCAAAATTCCTATATTAGTGAGTTTTCATTTAAGTCCGATGGTAATTTTCAAAGTTCCAATTTTCATGGATCCGCACCTCGACTTATGATATTCGGTGAGGGTTTGCGTATATATGAGAATGAGAAAATTAAAAATCGTTATCGAGAATAAAATCGTTGTTGGGAACATGAATTGGATTTATTATTTGAGTCCGACGACAATTTTTCTTTCGAGACTTTTGAAGTCGAGGAATGTTTTGAACCAAATGAGGTACTTGTGCCTACTTTGGAACAAACCATTCTAGACTTGGCCCATTTCATAATAGATATTGAAAGTGAGGATGATTTGCAATGAAATGATTTCTTCTTTGGCCCCCAAAGAAGAACATTTCATTGAAAATGATATTATTTCCTTTGAAACTCAATATTCATGCGATGATGATTCATCTCATGAGTTTTAATTTCTTTCATCCCCATTTTCATTTTATGTTATCACACCGTCACAAGTACCCGATGATTCGGTTTCAAACTTTAATGTTTTAAACCTTTTCGCCAATGAGGAGTACTTGCTTGAGTCTCTTCTACGATCGCATTCGTGCCTTCGTGTGCGCCGCCTCCCATTCTAATTTTAAGATCCATAGGAGGATATTCAGCTTTTCTCGGTTCCCACATCTTTTTGTCACCCGTTCAATCCAAACCCCCCGTCGTCCCTCCAAAACTTTTAATTGACGATGGTTCCTTTCTTCCGCCTTACACGTGCCTTCCGTTGTTCAAACGAAATTCATATTTGTTGTAAGGCATGCTTGTTTGTGTGGGTACACCGGTTATCCTCCAAAGTCAAATCATTTTTACGGTGGACCCTCGGCTATTTAGAATTTTAGTGTACAGTTAGTGTGAAGCCTAAATAGTAGGTTATATATAGTTAACTTTTTATTCTTTCTTTCTTTTTAATTTAGTTTAGTGTAATTAGTTAACTTTTTGTTATTTGTTTTTGTTATGCTTGGTACTAACTTATTTTGTAGATTCTTTGGACTTGTTCTTATGGGGATCGCTCCACTTTTGGGTAATATCGCTTTTTCCTCTCTTTTACCTTGTTCTTAATTCACATTGAGGACAATGTCAAGTTTTAAGTTAGGGGGTGTGGTATATTCTATCTATTTCATTACTTAGTCCATGTTTTTGCTCACATGTTAGTTACTTAGTAGGCTTTTCTTAGAAAATTCAAAATTTTCAAAAATATTTTCTTTCTTTTTTCTCTTTTTTGGGCATTTTGCCTTTGTTTTCGATGATAAATTTCAATAATTGCCCGATCTAATAGACAGCCTAATGATGCATGTTCTCAATTTTAGAAGTTATTAGACTTTAGTCTCAATCATTAATATTATAAATAACTTCATAAATTAAACTTTAATCCCATGATGTACATGCACTTTTCTTGCTTTATTGATTTGGTTTATGATTTTTATAACTCGGTAATCTTTTGTTGCATTGTATATACTTACACCGAGTAAGCTTTGTACCTTTCATCGTTTGTGAGTGTATACACTTTTCTTTTCTGATTGAAAAAGTTGAATTCATTGCTAATCTCTCTATTCTTTCATTTGATCGTTCAATAATTGAGTTCATACTTGAAATGCATTACTTGATCATGATTTTCATATATTTTTTTGACTCGAGAATTGCGTAAACTTTGTGAAATGATCATAGGCCCTCTTTGTTATATCACCCATATTGGCCTTGACCTCACCCTTATATGTTTACCCTTATATGTTTACCTTTGTTAACCCTTTGAGCCTAAATATATCCCTTTGTTTCATAACCCCAATCCCATAACTAACTCTGAATTGGAGTTATAAGCCATATATACACTTTTCATACCTTTGTTTGGAATGTTACTTGGGATTAAATGATGTTGTTATGATGTCGGTTGCAATTTAGGCATATGAGAGTTTGAAAAGTAAAGAAAAGAAAGTAGTGAAAAAATTAAGAAAAAGAGAAAGCAAAAAGTAAAACAAAACAAAACAAAACAAAAATGAGAAAAATAAGAAAAGAAAAAGAAGCTTTATATGTTTTGTATATAGTTCGAATAAGATTTCATTACTCTCTCCGATGATATATCTAATGCCGTTTTGGAACTTTTTTTCCAACTTTTGATAATGCCCGCATTCTCCCATCATCCCGAGTTTTCATCCCGAACACTTTGAATCTGTACATACATTCCTTCGTTTCGTACCTTAGCCAAACCTACATCATAACCCTATTAAACTCCTATGTGATCTTAGGTTGATGTAACTTAAAAGTTTAAATAGTTTTGATAATCTGTGAAAATACATTTCGCCTCCTTTAATGTGCGGTATCTTTCATTGAGATTATAATTTTTCATTTTATATATAACATTCTTCATTTGTGACATGTGTGCGCCCTAGTTTCCATTTACATTTTCTCTCTATGCCCGCATGTTCCATGTGTTACCTCCCTATTTCGAGTGAATTCACTTGATGAGTGTAATGCCCGTGATGATTGAATGTATGCTTGCTTTAATGTTTATTCGGCTTATATAAGTTTTTTTCGAAATCATACTTTTCATGTGCTCGCTCCCCCTCCCACATTTTAAGGTTTCAATTCTATGAGGTGCATTCTATAATGTTAATGATTTGGACTTTTGTTTGAATTCATTCAATGTGCTAATAGTGCGTATGAAATCCTTTTCATTGTTGTTGGGCTTGTCGCATGTTGGGTTGGGCATTTTTTGAGGAAACCATGTCATGTTTGTGGGTACCATTCCTGAAAACCCTCACGAGACTACACTCGTCCACTAGGGTAACCTAGGGGTTTAACGGCTTATTGCATATGCTAAATGCAATCGTGCTCCCTACAAAAGTGCCATTTATATTTCGATGCATATATACATCTTGTACCGCCCTCTATGGTCTAGTTTTGTTTGTTTCATTACCAGCGACTAGCAATGTTTAAGTTAGGGGGTGTGATTCGTATCAAATATTGCATATTTTTGCCCGTTAACTTTTTTCATTCTAGAGATTTTACGGTCTTTAATGCCTAAATTTATGCTCATTAATCAGATAACCTTGGATTTGGATATATACATGTTTTTTAGGGGTTAATTGTGCTTTTGATGGTATTGGAACGCTAAAAGTGAGGATCCGTTGCATTTCGAAAAAGTTCCATCGTTGGACGCTACTTCAAGGGCATTTTAGTCAATTCACATTTCTTATCCGGCTCATGGAAATTCCACGGATTCGTAGTTCGTTGAGTTAGCATTGCGTGGCCGCAAATGGTGCGTCGTTTGGAGTTCGAACGAAGAAGATATGCCCGTTTTCGTAATGGACCTTTCCCCCTCTTCATGGACCAAAGAATTGCAGTAAACAGAGTACCGGTCGACCGCGGTTTCATATTTTGCCGTGGGAAGGAGACAGTGGGCTTTTGTCTAAGGGACCGTTCGATCGCGTCCTTGCGATCGGTCAACCGGTTATGAGAGATATTTTGAGATCTTTCCTTTTCTTTTCTTTTTCCTTTTCTTTTCTTTACTTTTTCCCACTTACTATAAATAGGTTTTTTGTTATAATAATTAGATATACATAGATTTAGAATAGATTTTAGAGAGTGGTAGCTTAGGTTTTGAGGGTTTTGAAGAGTTTGGCTTTGATTCTTCTTGGTTTGACACCCAATTGGGTTGTAAGTTACACTATTCATCATCCTCTCCATTTAATATAGTTGTATTTCATTATTTCTTTCTTTGTGGTGTAGTTTACATGCTTTCCTAATTACTTTACACGCTTTGATTTAAGTGCTTTCTAGTGTAAATTTACCGCGTTTATTTACCGTTTTCTTTATCGCGTTTTTAACATGATTTCTAGGTAATTTAAATTAGGTTGTGTTTTAATTGAACTCAATCGAGTTGACGCATTGTTTTACTTTGGTGATGGCGTTTACTGGTTTATTTCGGGTGCGTTGTCCTAGTTATTGCGCCTAGGAGATTTGACGGGGCATATCATATATGTCTTATGCTTATGACCTTTCGTGTGCAATTATCGAGATATTTATTGATGCCAAAATCTTATTAGGCTTTTTATGCCAATTTAGGGGTGTGACAACCCTTGATTCAATTAGCCGTCGAAACGAAACGCATTTGTAAGAACCCGTCGACCCATGTATCCATTTTATACAAATTAACTCGGGTGAGGGATATTCGACGCAACCTATAGTTTTACTCGCTTTGTTAGTCTAGTTTCAATACCCTCGCCTAGATAAATATTTTCCTTTTATGCATCTTTTACTTTTTAGTTTTTAATTCACCTTTTACACTTTTATTCTGGAATATTAAATCATATAAATTCTAGCAACTCGTCCCTGTGGATTTTCGATACCCGACTTACCCCTGTGCTTGCCTCGCAAGTGTAGTCGTAATTTAGGTTTGTTTGTATAGCCGCGACGAGAAAAAAAATAACACCTGTACACTTACACGCGCACACTTCTCGCGCGCTATCAGCCTTCTGTAACCTCGTTAGTAAAGTCGTTCCAACGAAAAGTCGTTCGAACGACTTTGGCGGGAACAGTTTTTTGGCATTTTTTTTCAGTTTTCTCCATGTTTCCACTACCTTTTCCCCACTACTTTTCGACACAATTATCAAGTGCGGGAACCAACCTTTTCCAAGTAACTTTTTTCATATTTCTCCATCTCCTAGAGAGAGTTTTAGAGAGTTTCAATTCCAAATGAAAAGGTTCAAGTTTGAGTGTTTGTCTTTTAAGAAAAATCCTTAAACTCTTTTGTTTACACCCAATTCCTTGGCACCGGTTTTATTTCTACCATTAGAAGAGTGTTTGGGTTTACTTCTACATCCCACAAAGAAGAAGTTCATTATTTTTGGTTGCGGCATTCTCATACGGTGAAAGGCACCGTGTGTGGTTGATGGGTTCCTAAAAGTCCGATCGGTGGATTTCGAGACCGCGGTGGACCTCCGTGGTTATTTGCTATGCAGAGGTGTGTACAAGAAGAAGCGTCGGGGATTGTAAGGAGTCAAGTCGAGTGTTTGTAAGTCTTTTTGTCTTGTACTTGTAAGACCGTACATAGTGGATTTGAGGCTAGGGTCGTCCGAGATTTTTTCCTGTTGTGGGTTTTTCCTCGTACATCGCGGCGTAGTGGTTATTTGTTTATTTTATCTTTTGTCAATTCACATTAGATGCATGCTTAGGTTAAAAAGATAAAATTGGTACATTTAATTTGGTGCTATTTAATTTGGGTAAAAGTTAATTTAATTCAAGTCATTAATTTTATTGGATAAAATTTAGTTTGGCCTAATTTGCAAAATTGAATATTTATTGTTAGGCAAATTTCTAGAACTTGGGTTGAGTTAATATATTAAAGTGAAAAATGTATTTGTTGATTAATTTAATTTCACTCTGAGTTAAGTTTAATTTTAATTTGAAAGAAATTAAAATTTGGTTTATGTAATTGTTTAGTTGAACCATCTTTATTCCCAATCTAAAAGGAAATTACTTTTTGTAAAATTCAAAATTGGGGGTCATCATTTCCAACACATAAATATCACCTTCCATACCTTTTTTTGGAATGATACTTGGGATTGAATAATGTTCGTGTTATGTGATTGCAATTAAGCATGTGAGAGTAAGAAAAATAAAGAAAAGAAATAAGTGAAAACGAGAAGAAAAAGAAAAGAAAGAGAAATTTATATATATTGGGTTGATGGGTTTCTTTGCTTTGGTAATGGGTTTTATGCATTTAATTCGATTAGATTATTCTTGATTTTATGCCTAGGAGATGTAATGGGGTATATCATGTATGCTCCATATTTACGACCTTCTGTGTGTAATTTCCATGGTATTTGTTGACGCCAAAATCATATTAGGCTTTTATGCGAATTTAGGGAGTGATAACTCTAGATTTAATTACTTGTTGAAATGAGATTCAATCTTGCTAAATTCGTAGTCCCATGTAACAATTTATGCATGTTAATCTGAGGTGAGGGGATATTAGTCTCAACCTATAGCTTTATTACATTTCTTAATCTTAGTTTGAATACCCATGCTTAGTTATCTTTTCTTTTGGTTTTTCGATATCTTTTATACTTTTATTGAGAAGTATTAAACCAATATAATTCTAGCAACTAGTCAATGTGAATTTTTGATACCCGGTCTGGCTATTGTACTCCTTTAAAAGGGTGTAGTCAACAGTCTAGGTTTTTGCATAGCGATGGGTGCCGAGCATAACGACCGACGTATATGTTTATACACTTGCACCGCGGTTTCCCCTACTGTCAAAATGGCATCGTTGCCAGCAACTTGTTTGTTTTAGAATTTAATTGATTTAGTATTTCGTAGTATTTTCTTTCTATTTGTAATTTTTTGTTAACTATTTTCGTAGGACTTCTACATTTGAGTGCCAAGAAACGCTTGAATTTTTCGGCCGCACATCACTTTGTGGAATTCGCCATCTCGAGCCTTCGTCGGGGTAAGCATGTCTTATTCCAATTTTTTCGGTGATCGTAATGATAATTCTCAAAATCCCCCTATACCTATGACTTTTAGTCAATACTTACAAGCCTAAAAAATTTATACATCTAAAATGTCTTTGGGTGAGTATTACCAAAGTTAAGTTATGGATTACGGGAATTTCGAGAATGATTATTCCGATTTTGGGCCTCAAAATCCTCATAATAAGAATTTCGAAACAAATTGGAATAAATTTCAAAATTCTCATAATATTGATTTTGATTGTAGTTCCGAGGATAGTTTTCAACGTTCTCATTTGCAAGAATTCGTGCCTCCGCCTATGACTTCGGTGAGGGCTTTCATATTCTTGAAAATAAAAAACTTGAAAACCATTATCAGGAAGAAAATCGGTGTTTAGAGCATGAGTTGGATTTTATATTTGAATCTAATGATGATTTTTCTTCCGAGACTTTTGAAGTCGATGAATGTTTTGAACCAAATGAGGATTTTGTGCCTACTTTGGAACAAACCATTATTGAATTGGCCCATGGTATAATAGAGAATGAAAATGAGGAAGAAATGGAGGTAGTATCCATTTGCAATGAAATGATTTCTTCTTTGGTCCCCAAAGTAGAATATTTCATTAAAAATGATCTTATTTCCTTCTAAACTCAATCCTCAAGCGATGATGACTCATCTCTTGAGGTTGAATTTATTTCATTCCCATCTTTATTCTATATTATCGAACCGATACAAGTACTCGATGAATCGATTCTGAAAATTATAACATTTAACCCTTTCACCGATGAGGATTATTTGCTAGAGTTTCTTTCCATGAAGGCATATTTGCCTCCATGTGTGCCACCTCCCATTCCAATTGAAAAATATTTGGGAGGAAATTCTGTTTTTTTGGATCCCACGCGTTTTTGTCACCCGTTTTATCCAAATCCCCCATTATCCCTCCAAAAAATTTAATTGGTGATGGTTCATTTCTTCCGCCTTACACATGCCTTCCGTTGTTTGAACGGAATTCCCATTTTTCAGAAGGTGTGCATGAAAGGGAGGGTCCCCCTTTGATCCTCCAAAGTGCAACCGTATTTTGGGTGGACCCTAAAAAATTTCAACTTCTAGTGTACACTTAGTAAGAAGTTAAAATTGTAGGTTGTAAATAGTTAGTTTTGTTTTATTTTTCTTATTTTTTCTTTATTCTTACTTATTTTCTAGTGTAATTAGTTAAGTTTTTGTTATTTGTTTTTTGTTATGCTTGGTACTAAGATGTTTTGTAGAATCACTCTCTTTAACTTAGTTCTTAATTCACATTGAGGACAATGTCATGTTTCAAGTTAGGGGTGTGGGATATTTTATCCATTTATTGTTAGTTTCTTTGATTTGATTATATGTTCTTTCCAAGCATGCTTTTCTTGTAAAAAATTAGAAATTTCAAAACAATTTTCTTTCTTTTTTATCATTTGTTGCGCATTTTTCCTTTGCTTCCGATGATAAATTTTAATAAATGCCCGATTCAATAGACAATTCAATGATGCATCTTCTCGAATTTAGGAGTTATTAGACTTTGGTCCTCAATCATTGATATTATGAATAACTTCATGAATTAAACTTTAATCCCATGAGCACATGCACTTTTCTTACTTTATTGATTTGGTTTAAGATTTTTATAACTCGTAATCTTTTATTGCATTGTATATACTTACACCTAGTGAGCTTTGGGATTTTCTTCATTTGGGAGTGTTGTACACTTTTATTTCCTCTTTGAAAACATTACACTCATTGTTAATCTCACTATTCATTCATTGATCGTTCATTATTTGAGTTCATATATGAAATGTGTTACTTTAGCATGATTTTCAAAGTTTGTTTTGACTCGAGAATTGCGTAAACTTTAGGAAATGATCATAGGCCATCTTTTTTATATCACCCATATTGACCTTGACCACACCTTAAATTCTTCCCTCGTCAACCCCTTTGATCTTTAATATAGCCTTCATTTCATAACCCCAAATCCCATCGCCGACTCCATATTGGAGTTATAAACCATATATATCACCTTTCGTCCCTTTGTTTGGAATGATACTTGGGATTGAATGATGTTCGCATTATGTGGTTGCAATTAAGCATGTGAGAGTGAGTAAAGTAAAGAAAAGAAAGAAGTGAAAAATAAAAGAAAGAAAACAAAACAAAACGAGAGAAAATAAGAAAAGAAAAGAAAGAAAAATTTGTATACATTGTGTATAGTCTTCAATAAGCTTTGTTTACTCTCTTCAAATTCATATCTAGTGCTTGTTATGGAATCATATTCCAATTTTGCATTTACCCACATTTTCCATTATCTCGAGTTTTCATCTCTGAACACTTTGAATTTGTACATATTTCCTTCGTTTCATAACGCGAGCCTAACCTACAATACAACCCTATAAAGTCACATGTGATCCCAGAGTGATTCAGTTCAAAAGTTTAAATAGTTGTGATAATCTATGAAAATAAATTTCTCCTCCTTTAATGACGGTATCTTTCATTGAGATTACTTGTTTTTCATTTTATATATAGCGTTCTTCAATTATGACATGTGTGCGACCTTGTTTCCATTTACATTTACTCTTTATGCCCGCATGTCCCTTGTATTACCTCCCATTCATAGTGATTTGTAGGGACATATTTTATTGTTCGTTATCATTTACGTATGTCGTATACTGCTACACCGTTGAAGAAATATTCAAGAACATTCATGCATCAAGACGGATCCGAATATCAAGTTCTTCAACAAGAAAAGCCTCCGCGAGATTAATTTTAGAAAGGTTGTGTTTAAGTACCTTAGAATTTCACTTAAGGTGTTGGGATATGTTTTACAAAATATTTTCTATGTGTTGGAGCACAGTTTTTACATTTTTCATCACAATAACGTTTTCAGACCTGTAGGTGAATTTTTGTAATAAAAAATGTTTTTTTTAATTCTCGTTCGAGCGACATCATGTTGTCGCGCGAAGTTTCTTGTGAGATGCGCCTTTCGTGCGAAGTCGCCCAAGCGACTTAGCCTTCTTGTTCGAGAGACGTGCCTATATCGTTTGAGCAACGCGACAACTTAACTTTTCTTGTAAAAGGGATTTTGTAACTCCGTTTTTCAGAAGAAGACCTGTGATTTTGAACTTCTATGAAACTACTTTGGCAGAATACTTTGTCTTCTCACTTTTAGGGCTTTAAACCCTTTAGCTTTCAATTCACAACATCCCAATAGTTTATGTGAATTATTTTGGAACCCAAGAACACATCTTTGTTCAAGTTTTCTTATAGAGAAGATCTTTACCGCTGATCTAGGTGCCGCTTGAGGGAGGTACTCGGGTGACTATGACTAAGCATCATTTGGATCACTCGAGGGTGTGACTTGTTGATTGGGACTACGGTTCGTGTGGGTTCGCTGTGTGGGATCCATTACTGACTCTAGATTGTGTGTCTATGTGGATTTTCTGAAGTTAATCCATTGCAGATTTCATGGTAATCCGTTTAAGTTGATTTACAAATTAAAATGAAATAAAAGGTTTTGCCCTTTGGGGATTTTTCCTAAATTCTGCGAGTTACAAATTATTTAGATTGGCTTGATTTATCCACGTTGTTTCATGTTTTGGGGATGATTTAATTTGGTTTAAAAATAGACTCCAATTAAATAAGGTTAAATTGGAAATTTGTGAATGAGTTATTTTTAATCAATTATCACACATAACATCATTCTTCAATTGGTATCAGAGCCGGTTACGCTAATTTATCGCGTATTTCTATTTTTCTCAAAATTCTGTGATATTAATTTTTTTAAAAATCAGTTTTGTGAAAAATCGCAATGTTTCCAATTGAGCACTCATATAATAGGATGCCTATTTTTGACGGGTCTAATTATACGTACAGGAAAGCTCGTATGAAATCATAATTAGAAGCTATTGACGAGCGTGTTTGGTTGCTTTGTGAAAACGGGTGCAATCCTCCCACAGTCATTGCTAATAATATCACGTCTTTAAAACCCGTGTCGAACCGGACTGAGGACGATTTTAAAATGTCTAATTTTAATTCCAATGGACTTAGTGATATTTCTGGGGCCGTCACTCCTGAGGAGTTCCGCCGAATTAGGACGTGCACCACGTTTAAAGAGGCTTGGTATGTCCTCAAATTGACACATGAGGGTACGAACATGGTTAAAAAAACAAAATTACAACATTTAGCCACCTAGTATGAGACTATCACCATGACTGAGTCTGAATGCTTTGATGAGTTTTATGCACATCTGTCGAAATTGTCAACACTAGTTTTAATTTGGGTGAGGTAATTGATAACATGCGTGTCGTTAAAAAGATTTTGAGAACGCTCCCAAAATGTTTTATTCCTAAGGTCACTGTTTTAAACTCATTAGGAAATTTGAAATCACTTAAGTTGGAAGAACTTCTAGGAGATCTTCAAACCTATGAGATTGACATGTTTTCCCAAACCATTAAGGCTAATGATAAAGGTGTTGCTTTAAAGACTCATTTTAAGAAAAATAAAGAAAGAGTTTGTGATTTCGAGTCTGAGGGAGATTTTGATTTTAATGATATGGCCTTGTTTACGATTTTTTTTAAAAAATTTCTCAATATAAAAAAAATAATTCTTTCAATAAAAATTCTTTTGAGAAAAATAAAAGGAAAGAAAAGGCCAAAGAAAGCGATGAGAAAGAGAAAGAGAGAGAAAAATAAAAGGAGAGTGAGGGGGATTTTGAAAAATTAACTTATTTTGAGTGTGAGGGTAGAGGGCATAAGGCTTTTGAGTGTCCCACTAGGCTTAGGAGAGAGGGAAAAAAGAAAGTATCCATGCTTGCCACACTTAGTGATAGTGATATCAAGGTTTATGATTCGGGTGATGAAAAATAGCACGGTATGTGTGTCGCATTTTTAGCTAGTCGGGTTAGCACACCTAGTTTGCATGATGGTGAGGGCACTAGTACACGTGAGACCCCAAGGAGGAGGATTTGTGTATTTCGAGTGAGGGAGAAGGTGAGTGTGAAAGTGGATATGAAAGTGAGCTCCAAATTGCTTTTCGAGATTTGTATGCAGAGACTTTAAAGACTAAAAAAATGAATAAAGAGCTAAATCTTAGTGTGAAGAATTTGGAGAGAGAGATTGAGGATTTGAGGGGGTTTTAGGCAAAATCAAGTCAACTTGAGAAGGTGAAAGTGAGTTTGAGTGAATAGTTGATAGCTTTAGGTCGGGAAAAGTGTCATTTGATCAACACAGTGTCTAGTCTGACGACACATGTATCCCAACTCGAGAGTGATCTCGAACGTTCTCGGGAGGTCAAAGTCCCTTTAGATAATGCATCTAAGAAGGCTGGAAAGATGGTTCTCAATCCCATTTTGGGTAGTGGTGAGAGTTTAGGAATAAGTCATGACGGTGCGTCAACGTTTCAAGTTGCACCCGAGCCGGTTCCCACTTTAGAGTTAGATTCACATGGATCTCACCCCACCCCACCTAGGCGTTCGATTCCCCATAGGATATCACATCCTAGACTTTATGATAAAGGTGTTCCTTGGCCCATTTATGTGTGTTCCCGTTGTAAAAGGAGAGGACACCTAAGGGAATTTTGTTTCAAGTTGGTTCGTGTGTCACATCGAGGTTTGCCATGTTTTTCTACTACACGTGTTCACACACACGCACCCACACATGATACTTTACAAGCTCCTGGATACTACATGAGAGAATTTGCACATCTTAGTGAGTAAGTTAAGTTTTTAGTCAAAACTTCACATGACTTAATGGATGTTTTTCATAAGATGTCACCACCTTTGGAAAACTCCTCTGCACCTAACGATTCAGGTTTGACTTGTTTGCTAGCATAGGTTGATTTGCATGATGATATTATTTTCCTATTTCTAGTGTGTACCATGTTTGTATGTTTTCCATTTTTTTTGAAATATTTTGAAAAATTCAAAAAGATTTTATTTTTATAAAATTTTGAAAAATCCAAAAAGAGTTTTGTACTTTGTTTACACCTTTTATGGATCAACACTTAGGATGACCATGCCACAACTTCATTCCATATCCATGTGACAGTTTGATAGTGTTTTGAGACAATATGTCATGTCATCCATGTGCTTTACAATGTTTGGAGTCATTGACATGTAATTTATTATCACTTCCAACATATTTGACTCATGATTTCCTTTATTGCACACGTGTATGGATTTGTTTGATTATTTTGCTTGTCTTATCACATGTTGGTTGGGTGTTTTCATCTCAATTATGTCCTTAAAATGAACCAAGTGAAATAATACGAGAGTAATAAAAGTAGTACATATAAATAGGCAGTTCAGGGTATGTTTTCCATTTTTGGTCATGTTGGTCGCATACTTTTTTATACAGGTGAATCACACTCTTTTGTTAGCATGGGGTTTACACGGGAGACGGGTATAATAGAATTTTCTTCAGATATAATTTTGCACATAGACTCACCAGTGGGTAGAGAGGAACCCATATGGTTAGTGTGTCGGGGTATCGATATTGAGATATATTGAATTACTTTTGTTGTCGATTTACTAGTACTTGACATGCATGAGTACGACGTCATTTTGGGGATGGGATGGCTAGCCACTTTAGGGCATGTGTGGATTGCTATGGAAGGTGCATCGTCTTTTCCATTTCGGAGCAGCAGATATACCTAGTTGCGATGTCACACCCCGGGGGTGGATCGAGCACGCATTTGTATTACATTGAGGAGGATACCTCTTTGGAGGTTTTGGTGATGCTAGATTCCATTCCAGTGTTAGACTTTTTTTATGTATTTGGAGAGATTTAGGGGTTACCACATATTTGGGAGATTGATTTTTTGATGGACCTAATCCCGAGAACAAGACCTATTGCCCGTACACCGTATCGAATGGCTCCGTTGGAGATGAGGGAGCTAAGAGAGCAGATTGAGCGTTTGTTAGGGCAGGGGTTTATCATGAGGAGTAATTTACCTTGGGGTACTCCATTATTCTTCATCAAGAAGAGGGACGGATCCTTGCGACTTTATGTCGACTATAAGGTGTTGAACAAAGTCACGATTCGAAACAAATACCCGTTATCGCGTATAGATGATTTGTTTGACCAACTGAGGGGTGATGTGTATTTTTCGAAGATTGATTTGAGATTGAGGTACCATCAATTGAGATTCAATGAGTAGGACGTCTCAAATACAACCTTTCTTACTCGTTATGGGTCGTATGAGTTTTTAGTTATTCCATTCGAGCTAACTAATGCACCAGTGGTATTTATGGATTGATGAACCGAGTGTTCAGGTACTTTTTGGACTGGTTTGTTATCGTATTCATAGATGATATTTTGATATATTCTTGAACTGTGGAGGAGAATGCAGAGCATCTACGAATGGACTTACATACGCTTCGGGATCATCAGTTGTATGCGAAGTCCAAGAAATGCGGGTTTTAGTTGAGGAAAGTATAATTGTTGGTCCACATTGTGTCCGAGTAGGGGATATTCGTGGACTTAGGGAAAGTTTCTACCGTGATGGAGTGGGGTATCCCACTACACCCACCGAGGTACGCAGCTTCTTGGGATTGGTCGGGTACTATCGTCGATTCATTCAAGGGTTCTCTAAGATAGCCGAGCCCTTAAGAAATTTGACAAGGAAGGGGGTACCTTTTATTTGGGATGAGATATGCTAGTAGGCGTTTGAGGAGCTGAAGACTATACTGAATACAACACCGGTTTTGGTGTTGCCTCGATCAGGAATTAATTATAAAGTTTGCACTAATGCATCCCTAATGAGACTTGACATAATTCTGATGCAGGAGGAGAGGCCAATAACTTATGCTTCCCAAAATCATAAGCCTCACGAGGGACATTACCCAACCCACGACTTAGAGTTGGTATCCATGTTTTTTACCTTACGAGTGTGGAGACATTACCCCCCAGGGCAGAAGTTTCAGCTTTTCACACCCCATAAGAGCCTACAGTATTTGATCCCATAACGCGATTTGAACATACAATAGAGGAGGTGGCTAGAGTTTGTGTAAGACTATCAGTTCGACATTCAGTACCACCTGGGAAAGGCGAATGTCGTAGCTGATGCATTGAGCCATAAACCGTTTTTAGAGATGGCAGTAGTGTGGAAGGCGAAATGGAGGTTACTTTATGGGGATGATGACTTAACCCGAGCATTTATGTTTGTTCTCACCATCTCCCCCGAGATCATTATTTGGGTGGTGAAGGCACAAACAGAGGATCAACTTTATCATAAGAGGGTGAGACAGTTGCTAACCGAGGGGGTGGAGCATTTTTTGATTGGGTCTGATAGCGGTTTGAGATACCAGGGGAGACTGGTTATTCCGGATGATGAGGAGTTGAGGTGAGCCATCATATCGGAGGCTCACGGTTCATTATTTACGCTATATCCCAGTGGGAATAAGATGTACCACAATATGCGCCATCAATATAGGTGGGTTAGTATGAAGAGGAATATAGCCGAGTCTGTGCCCAAATATGCTACGTGTCAGCTGGTGAAGGTGGATCATCAGCAGCTAGCCTTTGGAGATTCCGATATGGAAATAAGAAAGCATATCTATGGACTTTATTACCGGGCTACCTACTTCGTAGAGAGGGCATGATTCGATATGGGTGATTATGGACAGATTAATGAAGGTGGCTCATTTCTTATCGGTCAGGACATACTATAGCTCTGAGCAGTATGCCAGGATTTTTCTTGCAGAGATTGTTAAGATGCATTGGGTACCGCTCAATATAGTGTTAGACAGGGACAGGACGTTTATGTACCACTTTTAGAGGAGCTTCCAATAATCTTTGGGGGTAGAGTTGAGACTGAGCACGTCATATCATCCTCAGATCGATGGGTAGACGAAGAGGGTGAATCTAATACTGGAGGACATGCTACGGATGTATATCTTAGATTTTAAGTGGATTTGGGTGCAGTATTTGCCTTTAGTAGAGTTTGTCTACAACAACAGCTACCAGTTCATAATAGGGATGGAACCGTTTAAGGCACTCTACAGGAGACCCTATCGTTCACCCTCATATTGGTTATAGGTGGGGGAGAACAAATTACTTGACCAGACTTCATTCAGGACACCTCAGAGAAGGTAGAGATAATTCGATCCAAGATAGGGATTGCCCAGGATAGGCAGAAAAGCTACGTGGATGCGGGTCGAAGACACATAGATTTCGATGTTGGAGACCAGGTGTTGATCAAGGTATCTCCCATGAAATGGGTGATGAGATTTGGTAAGAAAAGGAAGTTGTCTCCTCGATACGTGGGGCTATTCCCTATTTTGGAGAGGATTGGGCCCTAGAGTACTGATTGGGATTACTAGATCACTTGTAGTGGATGCACGATGTATTTTATATATATTCGCTACAGAGATTCCTTAGAGATAAGGTAGTGTACCAACATATTAATACAGATGGGATTGAGCTCCATCCAGACGATATTTGTGAGGAGAGACCGATAGCCATTTTCAATAGACCGGAGCACCGATTGCGGTCCAAGATTGTTCCTTTTGTTAGGGTGCAGTGGGGGCACCACCGGGAGGACGAGTCGACTTGGGAGAGGGAGGACGACATGTGCACAAAGTATCCTGAACTCTTCTAACTATGTATGTACTTTTTTAATTCTTAGGACGGAATCCCGTTATTAGAGGGGGGAAATGTAATACACCGTATTTTTCTTATAAATATATAATGAAATATTATTTTTGGAATAAATAATTAATTTTGAAAATTAGACCTAAATAAATATTTTCATACAAAAATGTTAAGTGGAAATTTGTTGTTTAGTATACTTGTGTGTGATTCATTTCTTTTTATGTGCATGAATATGATATTTGCATATAATAAAATAAAAGACATAATTTATGTGCGACACAAATTAAAAGTAATTATTATTGGCATAAATAATTCAGAACACATTTTGGGACTCATATAAACTTTTTAAGATGATTTAGGCCTTTAAAGATGGTCCTGGGTCAATAATATATAAGTTGAGGAAGTATCTGGCCAATTAGATTATGGATTAGGGCTCATTTGGGGGTCCAAAAGTTGGGCTTAGGGTCCAACACGGGATTAAACAACTGATTAGATTTTAAGTAGGGGTAAACCACTCCCCCTCTAACATTCCACAAACCTAAAAGTTACAGTTATGGGAGGAATTGGGAGAAACACCAAAGAAGGGAGAAAAAGGCTTAAACAAAAAGGATCCGAAGAAGAAAATCAAAGGGCATCTCCCCTACAAAGTCAAAGGCAAGAATTTTCTTGTTTGATTTATGGTCTACAATTTATTTCTAAATGCATATAATTATTCCCTTTCAATCCCTGAGAATTAGGTTTAAATTGACTGAATTGATTATGAACAAATGCATGTAGAGGATGGACAATTATGTAAAACTTATTCTAGGAATTTAGACTATGTAAATCTGGAAATAGTTGGTATATTATTTAAGATTTGATAATTGTTTTGGAATAATCAAATGAACTAATGTAGGAGAAGTCACTGTGAATTTGTGAACTAAATCTAGTTATGAACCCCATGATAAATATTCAAAATTCGAGAAAGTTAGGACTTAAATTCATAGACATTCGTTATCAATTTTGAACCCTTGTAAAATATGGTTGTTGGGTTGATTTTGAACTAAGGAACTTGGTTTTACATCAGTGGGAATGGTTAATGTGGATTTATTTTTGTATGGACTGGTATCCATGTTTTCTGGGTGTCGAAGTTGAGAATTTAGGGTTGGAACTGATCTGGGAAAAGCAGTAAAGGAAGGAGCGTGGGCTTAGTGATGTGTAGGCTATATAGGTACTACGTGGAGTCTCCACCCACTAGAGGTAGGGTTGGCACTGACCGTTCCTGTATCATCGCTGGGTATGGGTCGAGTACAAGTGTCCTGTGTAGGGACTGCCCCCAATTTGTGAGTGATTGTGTTGTCCGCTTAGGATAAGGGATTTATTCGGACTTGCCGATAAATCACGAATTAGACACCAACGGTATATTCCCTTGTGTGTCATATGTATGGAAGGACATATATTATTAATTACCCGGACACTATGAAAATAAATTGAATTATCTAAGGATGTGGACAATAATTATTATTCTTGATCCTATAATGCATAATAGATGTTTATGCCTTATATTTGATACTGATGAGATTGAAATGAATACAAGTTAACAACTCAAATGTAGGGATTACATTTAATTAATTAATTATTGATATAATCTTTCTATAATTTAGATGATGTCACCATCAATTATTTGGGAGTTATTGGGGTGCGGATAATATCATACTTAGATGAGGGGTGAGGTGTTATACGCAAATGAGTGATGAAAGGGGGTATTTATTGTGCATTAACTGTATTATTGTAATCATAAATTATTCAAGTTAATTCTTGCACGCCTCGAGCTCTAGCCCAAATTTAAATATTTTTGACCCAAGTGCTCATAGATAGGGACAACGGGATTGTGCATAGCAGTCTTGTAGCCTTATTTGCTCTCCGTTTTCAGCTCGATTGGTACTAGCATAGGTTATTCTCATCTTTAGTTATTTATTCATTTGAAACATTTTAAGGGCATAAGCCTGAACTTTTTTACTTTATGTTGGTACAGATTTATGTTACTCTATTTGGATATTAATATTATTGTTGATGGTTTGGATCTATTTACTCATTATATACGTGTTTGTGACGTTTCAAACGTGGACCTTAAATTATAAAAAAATTATACTCGTAAATGGTGCTAAGAATGGTATTAATTGACAAGCAAGCCCTATCTTCGGCGTATCATGCCTAGTCAGCCTTTACATGAGAAAATAGGGGTTGTTACAATCCCAAACATTTTAATATGGTGAAATGACAATCTTGCTCCCTTAAGTTAGGGGTGTCCATAGTCCCGAGTCCCCCCACCAAGCCCGCCCCCAAAAATAGGTCTTGGATAAGGTAAATAGTGTCACGAAGCGGGTTTGACAAAATTTTATAGCCCTGACATTTTTTTTAACGGACTTGAGAATGTATTCTTAGACCCGCTTGAGTTCGATCCGACCCGAGTCACGAAAATTAGATATAATATTGATTATATATATATATATATATATATATATATATATATATATATGTATATATGCGTGTGTGCGTATTATTGGTTTAGTTTTTATTCATTTAAGATTAAAAGTTATAAAAAAAATATAAATGGGGGAACATTTAAAAATTCAACTTTAGGGTTTATTTACTCTTCGTCTTAAGAGTACATTTAAAATAAATTTGTTAAACAATAAAATATGTCACAAATTTTCTAAAACATAAAATTTTGGTAAAAAAAAATATTTGTGTCCGGGGCTCCACAACAGATCCGAATAAGAAACTTTTGAATCTGAACGGCCATGAGATTACACAATGAAATCAATTCGGACTTGAATGAACTTGTGATAGCTCAATTTTTTAATGGCCGATTCAAACCTGACTGCACCCGTCTACACCGACCATGGCCACTTCTACCCTTTTTTTTCATTACAGAGGGTAATCCCCGCGCCAGCTTTCACGCACCACAAGACTAATCCCTTCTCTCCGAACAAGTGTTTTGAAATAAGCATTTAATTTCTGTGATACTCCTAAAGCATAACTGTCAAGGATCGAACTTGAGTGCTGAATTTACCGCTACACCCCTACCTTAAGTTACGACTCCTCACCAACATGTAACTCCATGTAGGCCCCTTACCAGACCCAATACAAATCCACCAACTTCAAAGCCACCAACTTTTGTCCCTCGGTTGTTGCTACCCTTGTGGTCAACCTTCACCTATAAACATAAACCTCTCTCTCCTCGTTTGTAAAGTAATAAAGTGACCAAAAAGCTTCAATCTTTATATTCTTTCAAACAAATACATCTCTCTCTCACAAGATCAGATCATGGCTTCTAACTCTCTTTCCAAACTTTCAACACCAAACCCAACTTTTTCATCAACTTCAATTAAAAGCACCCATTCTTTGCCTAAATTCTCAGTTGATTTACATACCCAAAAACCAAAAGTTCCATCCTTTAAGCTGTTGCTGAACAATAACCACTCTTTCAGAGGTTCTTTGGTGTAACTTTTTTTTTTAATAAACATTGATGTAAAATATATTTATGTGTAAATGGGGGTTGTGGTATTTTTTTTATTTTATTTTTTATGATATTTATATGTGTTAATGGGTGTTGTGGGATTTTTTATTTATTTATTCAAGATCTTTATTTATTTATTTATGTTCGGTGTTTGGTGATCTTGGGTTGGTTTAAATACTGTTGTTGTATGCTAGTCTAATTTGTGTTTATACTATAGGGTTAGATTTTGCTCTGCACCCTATAAACTTTGTATTTCAGCTCATCTGAAATCAAGTTTAACATCTCCTTAATTTCACACGCACACACGCACACACACACACACACACACACACACACACATATATATATATATATATATATATACTGTCCCGCATCTTAACAGTGCGGATTGGACATTTGTCGCCTCACGGTGAGCTCAGAAAAGAGAGAGAGAGAGAGAGAGAGAGAGAGATTTAACCGATAATTTATAGGCTCATCGCCAAGTGACACATGTCCAGTCGGGACTGTTAAAATGCGAGACAATCCGCACAAGAACAATACTGTGTGTATATAAGAGAGAGAGAGTCTCAAATAAGGGCAATTTACGGAATTTTTTTTTTAAATAATATTTTTTGTGGGTTCTAAACATTTATGGGTACTCCAAAAAAAATAAGGCCAAAATGATTTGTTTTGGCATTTTAAAAATATTGGTCATTATTTGAAAGTTTTTTTGTGGGGGGGGGGGGGGGGTAAGTGATGGCCATATGGGAGCCCTCCCCACCTCCTATATATATATATATATATATATATGATGGGTTTACTAACGGTACTATCGGACTACCTTAAATCGATGTTATTTTAAGATGAAAATGAGGGTGTAATAACAAGAAAATTGCTCATTTCACCCCAAAACGTTGTCATGTTGTGGTAGTGGTTTAGTAAACCTGTTGATTGGGGTCCCCATATATATATATATATATATATGGGCAGGGTTCCACTTACACAACTAAATAACTTTTTTATATGATGCATAACTTAAGAAATCAACCATTGGATTAAATAATTATTTCACATTAATTGTGCATGTGAAAAAACAAACTAATTAGGGAGGCACCTCACCATGATTTGTGAATAAACTAAAATTATTTAGTTAATGAAATTGCAAAAAAATGTGGGCATATTGATCTAATCCTTATAAATAGAGTAATACTAGGAAGACCCTAAAATTGGACCCTTTTTTTGGACCATGTGATGTATCAAACACACATGGGGTTTTGTTTGTTGTTCACATGGGATCCATTACAAACACCTCCCTGAGTCCAACATACAAGGGTCCAATTTTAGGGTCTCCCTAGTATTACTGTTATAAATAACCAACTTATTCGATTAATGTGATATATTGCATGCATATAATAGGTAGCAAGAATGTCAAATCAAAAAGGTTTTGAGCGTTGTAAACGTTTCGCTAAGCCCTATGCGGTGCTCTTTCGTCTCGCCTAGGCCCGCGCGCGTGTGTGTATATATGGATACTATTGTGGTGTATCTACTATCATTGCTACATTGATTTGACTACTTAGTATGTTTTGAGTTGTTTAAGTTCGTGCTATTGGTTGAATTTTTATAGTATTATATTTAAACGTAAAAGTAAAAACGACTTATGTGGTCTCCTGCCTTCTGGCTAAAGCCTTTTAGAACTCTTTTGATAAGTTCCCCGATATTTACACATTGAGGTACCTAATAATTTAAGCCTTCACTAATGTTTGCTCAAGATATTCGTAAGACACATACATAAAGAAACAACTTTGACTACGTAAGCAGATCTTATTAAGTAGCTTAGTACATGTACGTGCAACTATCATGCCTGCACAAAATAGGTTTTTACTAGTCTCTCTTTACTAGATTTCAAAAGTTATTAAGATATAAATCTATAAAATTACACATGTATGTATGTATTTTGATAGTAGATTTGTTGCAATTATTTATCAAGGCCACTAATGTTTATACATTACAACGTGTGCCGTATGATGTTAAGGATGGGAAATAATTCTCTGCTTTTACAATCACATTTTATCACTATACATATATTTATAGGATGCAACTTATTTACCATCATTAAGATATTTCACTTTATTATTTAGACGTGTCAAAATGTAATTAACTGTTTATTTATTAATCCATGTTCTATATATGTATGTTAAGTGCAGAAAAAAGTTACGTGCTACACTGTCCATTGTGCCTAGTATTTGTAAAGTAGTAATCCATTGTGCCTAACATGTTGATTTTACTTTATCATATTGGGAGTAAGCATAATACACATTTAGTAGAGCACCCTAATGAGGAATCAAGGTGCGAGCTTACTTGCTAACAAGTGAAACTATGGGTCACTTGAGGAACCTAAAATGAGTAACCTATATGGGATCCTCGAGGTGCTGAATTAGAAGACGGCGAATGAGCTAAGTTAGGAACTCGGAACCATTCTGAGCATCGAGCATCTCATAGAGACACCACTAGGAGTACTTAAGTAATCATTATTTTGCTTAAATAAAGGAAACTCTCGTAAAGACAATCTAGTGATGTGAGATAACATACTTGTTGCCAGATTCGACAGACATCCTTATACGTACATAAGCTAGGCCTGCATTTGGGGACCACATCATTAGAATGTCAATCATCTATCTAACGAAGGGTCTAGTGCGGTTACATATTGTAATGAAGGGCGATACCGACTATAAAATAGAACGATCAAGCACACACACACGCAAGATTTATTCTTCACCAAACCTTATAAATTACTAAGGATTCCCACTCCCTTTTTCTAACTTAAAGAGAAAACTGCAAAGCTAGTGGTGTCTTCAACAAATGTTTAAAACAAGTTATTTGACTTTGAATACCTTAGTTCAATTTGAAAATTTGCACATTGAAATGTAAGAATTCTAGCTCAATACAAATTGACCTTAGTCCATGTGATTACTACTCCGAATAAAATTATCTTTTTAATAGTAAGTATTGTTTGTTGTCACTAGTTGTAACTATTAAGAGTATCTCTAGCAACCTAACCAAAACAATTAGTTTAAAAATCGACACATCTACTTTTAACTAGACATTTACACTATTGTTAACTTTAGTAATCCTAACCTCCACAATGGTTATTTTAACCCATAACAAAAAATTGAGCATTCCTTGCGAAAGCTACACCGTTTAATAAGAAAATTGGATTAGACATTTATATACATCTTCTTAAAAAGGAAAGTGTAAAAACTTCTCTCTCCTCTGTATATACGATATACGGATCTAGATCACGATAGTAAAACTCTTTGCCAGTGATAGGTTGTTGCCGAGAAACGATGGTGGGAGAATTTCTTGTTGACGAGCAACTTGGGCGTTGAGAGAGAGAAAGAGAAAGAGGAGTGGCCGAGTGGGATGTTGTGATGTGCATAGGATGTGGGGCCCAATTTGGTTATTGAGAAATGATTTTAAATTTGATTATGGAAGATAATAAATTTGATTATTTAGATGGGGTTGTTAGTTTTGATTAGACCATTGAAGTTTTTTTTTAAGATGACATTAAATTTGGCTTTCTATCTTAGTTATACCATTGGAGATACTCTAATGCCTCCATTTCCTCGTCTTATTTTGAAGTTCATGGCTCTATATTCATCGAGGGTGTGTTCGATTGGTGTTATATATATATATATATATATATATATATATATATATATATATATATATATATATATATATATATATATATATATATGTTATTCACCCTCAAAGAATGGATTACGTACAAAACCGAAAAAGTACAAGAACGTCTTATCAAACCTTTCAACTTAACTTCTCCTGATTATGAACTATTTCTTAACTTTGTAATTAAACACCCCCTATTTAAATTTTAAATTTTAAATTTTAAATTTTAAATTTTAAATTTTAAATTTTAAATTTTAAATTTTAAATTTTAAATTTTAAATTTTAAATTTTAAATTTTAAATTTTTTCATTAGTGTTAAGTGTTCCCAAGTCGATGGAAATGGAAGCCAAATCAAGAGAACGGTTTTTCATGATCTCTACGAGAAGCAAGGGCAGAGTCCATGGTATGATAACCTGTCGTCCAGTAACGGATCTTCTTCCATTGATTGCAAGGGGGGTCAGAGGTGTAACCAGTAACCCTGCGATAATTATGCATTTTGATTTTCGTTCCAGTGATATCTATTATTCCAATGCAAGTGCATAATATTTTAGGGTCATTTGACCCCACATTAATTCTTATATCTCAACCTTGCCCCCCCCCCCCCCCCCACCCACCCACCCCCCGCAAAAAAAAAATCATTTCTAAGGGTATGACCCTTAAAATGACTTTTAGTGATGCAAGATTGTCACAAAAACACTTTTTAAACTTTTGCTACAGTTTGCATCACTAAAAGCCATTTTGAGGGCCAACCCCAAAGAAATGAAAATGTTGGGGGCTAAAGTAAAATCAAAGAATTAATGTGGACTAAACCCTAAATGACCCTATTTTTTTTAATGAAAAGCTAAAAGCACAAGGGATAATGAAACGAAAGAAAAATGTGATTACTTGATGTGGAACAACAGTGGTTTTCATATGAACAGTGACCGACGGTACCGTTCATATGACTAGTAACTGTAGAGTAACATCCTGTCTTGGATTGAATAAACATAAATCAAGTGCATCTTGCACTATGATAAGTGGTAAACCTCAATATACACTATGTGAAGTGATAAACCACAAAGACCACTTCTAGAATTTTTAAAGATTTCTTTAAATGGACGGTTTAGGTGTTAATTCATCTCCCAATTGTTTTCTCCAGTGGGTTAAGTGTGTATTATTTTAATGTTTTGTTTTCTTTTCTACTTGCCTATATATGTAAGGTTGTAATCCCATCATTCTTACTATCAATATAATTTGGAGTTAATTTACTCTTTTGAGGTCTTGTGAGATTTTTTGACGTAAACTACACGTCAAAAGGCTCCTACAAATATCTAAGCACGCACTTTTAGAGAGAGAAATACTATTTTCCATTTTAAAATTCAAGTCTCCTCAAGTGAGGCTTACAAGTGGGTATTTAAAGGGGAGGAGTATCTTAAATTTCGAGCTAAGGCTTAATTACAAATATGTCATTACTACTACTTACCTCTAAATACAAAAGAAAAATAAAGAAAAATACAATAACAAAATAGAAGAAAAGGAAAAGGAAAATAAAATAACTTATAAAACCCTAAAATAGGGCCCATGTCCATCATTCTCCCCCTCTTAAGACCAAGCTCGTCCTCGAGCGGTAAATATTCGTGAGGAAATCTAAAAAATTGTGCCAAAAACTTATGAGGGCCAAAAATTAATTTATGAATGTTGAGGAGTGCACATCCCACATTTTCTTCTTATTTTCTTCTCGTCATCACCCAAATAAACCCTAGAAAATTCTGCCCGGATCAAAAACCATGGATGTGGAGCAGCTAGAAGGGTTTTGGGCTGGCTTTGGCAGCACAGGTGGGTTCTAAGAAAGACTAGGGTAAGACCTTACTGTTTTAGGGTCGTGTCAGGGTTTGGAGGGTTGTACGACCACCTAGGATGGTCGATTGCCAGCGGCCAGTGGGAGGTTGGATTCGGGTGGGTTTGGGTGGTCGGTTTGGATATGGGTGCCTTTTTGGGGGGTTGAATTGATGGGGAAATGGGTCATGGGATGGGGATGGGGGGTGTGGCTTGGTCAACAGATGTTTTTTCGGTCCGTGGGGTGGTCGGTGAACGGAGGATTGGGTTTGGAGTGGGGAGGGTTATTTGGGTAGGGCGGGCTTAGTTTGAATTGGGGGAGGGGGGTTAGGGTTTGTGCTTCTTTTCTTTTTGGGTTGGGGCAGCCATGGGGATTAAAAGGTTAAATTTTAGCCCTAGGTCAAAAAAGAGTTGGGCTATTTGGTGCCTCAACTCCGCAATTTGTTGCTTCAATTTTCAATTACTCTCCTCTTATTGTCGTTTGGAAATTCTTGGAGCCATTGAAGAGTAGTGTATGAATTTAATAAAGATACACCGATACACCAACAGGTGGAAGAAATGCATCAGACCGTCCAACGTGTGGATTATATGGTGAAAGAGATACAACGAACACTCGCTAAACTTGCTCTTGGTGGCAATGTGTGTTAAAACCCAGGTAGGGGTCAGGCCCGTGAGGTTGCTCATGGCCGCCAAATCATGGGTAAAGGTGGTGCATATTCAGAGTCAGACGAGTTTGAAGAAGATATCTTGAACGGTCGTAGTGGGAGGGATCATCTTGACTATAGGAATGCTGATGTTCTTGAATATAAGATGAAAATTGATATTCCACATTTCAATGGATATCTTCATATTGAGTACGGTGGAAAGTTTATTTGATATCATGAATATCAATGAAGATTGGCAAGTGAAATTAGTGAGCTACAAACTAAAAGGAGGCGTGTCAGCTTGGTGGGAGCAATTGCAGTGCAACAGGAGGCGTCAAGGGAACAACATGTTAGAATATGGGTGAAGGTAAAAAGACTTATGCAGGCAAGATTTTTACCTCCAGATTATGAACAAATGTTGCATCAATAATATTTGAATTGTCGATGGGAAACGCGACCAGTCATCAAATATACAGAGGAGTTTTCCAGACGAAACGCACAAAACCATTTGACTAAGATAAAGAGCCAACATATCGCCAGATTCATAGAAGGATCACGATTGGATATTCATGATCTGATTAGCCTCCGCACCACGTGGAGTTTATTAGAAACAACAAATATTACAGCCAAGTTGGAGGCACGGTTGACGAGATCGACAAAGCAGCGCCCACCAACATTATAGCGTTGTATACATGATCAACAGTAGATAAATGGAAGTTTATACCAATAACCCAGTTTCAATCTCGAGCCAACGTTTATGATCTAGGAGCGGGTGCAAACTGTACTTAGGGTGGTTAACAGAATCCTCATGTGACACCCCGACTAATTAAACACCGGGTAGCTACTCCTTTATAAAATTAATTCAAAATGCCAAGTTGGCTCAGTTAATAGCATCACTGTCGAAAACGTTTTATTATTACTAACCACCTAGTACTTAAAAAGTAAGTGCCAAATTTTATTAAATCTGATTAACATGCAACAAGAGTAATGAATAACTAAATAACACCATTCACCATACTGAAGTAAAAAGAATAACCATCACAATATGTAAATAAAACCTGGAGGAAAAACTCCTCAATACAAATCCCACAACTGATAAGTAAACTGAAGTAAATAACTAAAAACTGAATACTGAGCAATACATGCTAGAGTCTGAAAACTGAAATGTAAAAATGTCTAATAGAATTGGGCAACATGCCCTACAACTGATAGATGCTGAGACTGGAATCCAAATGAGAGAGGCGTCTAAAAGCAAGTCCCTGTAGCTTCCACAAACAGCTACAGCCCGTCTTCTGAATGAGAATCCTATGCTTGGTGTCCTTGTGGCTGGGCACCTAAAATGGTTTTACAAGAAAATATATTTGAAAGCAAATGGGTCAGAGCCCGAAAGTGGAAATCATTTTAAAAACCTGCAAGTGCTTTAAAAACATTTAAAACATTAAATGAAAAGTACATGTTAGGACGTGCACTCACATTAAATTCTCACCTCTCGACTAACTGTGCACTCCTAACGTAAGTACCCATCTATAACTACCCTTTCCACTAGCTAAGTGACAACGTAACTAGCTAGACTACCAAAGGTTCTACCTATTTTACTCGGTTAATCTAACATAACAACGCTCGTAATTAAATAGGGGTTTAATATAAACTCAGATGCTCAATATGCAATATATTATACTACTAGCTAATCCATTTTGTTTCTCAAAATAATACCGTGATATATATATATATATGTTCACTACCTTAACATGAAAGTTCTCATTAAATTAAATGTATATTATTCACATCATAAATATACAATATAAGCACCCCGAGAACCAAGCTCCGGTGCACACATACTCTGCTATCCATCCCGGTACATCACGTACGTAAGGATCACATATTCCGAATCTCTCAGGAATAGTTCTCAAATAACAACATCACAAATAATGGAGGCGAACATAGTCACCTTCACATGGGTCACGCACATACCTACGCTCCCACGATCCGCGGACTTATTAATATCACAATAAGTCTTTCAATGACCTATGTTCATCAAGGTACCAGTCTATAACCCCCCCGTAGGCACACAAGGATTAGAGGGTCCTAAGCGAACGTAACCTCCCGTGATAGCAAGTATGGTAGGTATGTCATACACATAAACTATACTAAGCATTCACACATCTTAGATATCACCATATTAATAAGGTATAAGCTACATCCTAATACCATTATTCCAAACTTATGTATTTCAAGTCTCCCGTTAATATAAAGTTAAATTACCAACACGTCTCACGTCGTAGTTCCTTAAACTTAAAACCTATCTCGAATAGACTACTAAGTTCCCATAATATCTTTATACCTAAGGTCTTTACTTCTGCCCCAAACCTTATTTCATCAACTTATTCAAATTTGTACTATTAACCCAAATATTATCTCACATAACGAATTTCAACAATCTAGAATAATTCCTCGAATTGCATTCTAATTAAAGTTCACTATAATAATCACACCTACTGGTCTTCCTTAAGGGTGAGGGTATTCATAAGTTCTCCAAACATATTCTCTGAGGGTTTCCACCATTAAAATCAAATTAAGGAAAATTTTACTCATTCTGGGAAGGTCGATCGATCGACCTATGAATATCGATCGATCGATCTAGTCGATCGATCGACTGATGAATGTCGATCGATCGATCGAATAGGTATGGCTAAGGACTGCTTCGTTCTGCAGATTTGAAAACGTCCCAAAACTTATTTCTAACGTATGATTCTCAAATATAACGTTATAGTAATGTCATATAACAATCCTACAATATTACTAACGTCCACAAATCAATATTTCAACAACTATAGGCTACATATGGATCAATCTTTATCAAAAACCTAGTTTCCAGATTTTATCTCAAGGACAGTCATAAACTTCATCTAAATCCGTTTTTGGTATAACAAAAGTCGATAATTCTCTTAATATAATCTTCCAGTAATATTCTACATGCAACCTATATCCCAAAATTTAAACTAATAACTCCAATCTTATGGGTTTTTCATTATCTTCAAAGAACATACAAAATTTATGAATAATCTAACATGGAAGAAGCATTCTCTGAAATTTAAATGGAATAAATCACTTGCCTTGGTTTGATTCCGAATTTGGTGTTGATTTGGTGAAGAATCTCTGCAGAATTCCTCTCTCTCTCTCCTTCTCCAAGCTTTCTTCTCCAAAAGGCTATGGTGGCTAGGGTTTGCTTTGGGAGAGTTGGAAGACTAAATGATAACCTACGTAGCTTATGGGGTTAATAAAGGGTTGGTTGGGTCAATTCCTTATCAGATTACAACTCTCAATTTTCGTCACTTTTAATTACCCAAAAATACCAAATTACTAAAATACCCTTTAAGTTGCCGGTATGGCCTAAAAATACCCCGGGACCCAAACTATACCCCCGGCTAGTGTTTTCTGACTATCTCGACCCTTCCGGACGCATTGGCGCACTCAAAACGACCATACGGATTATAGATTTTAAATTCACTTTTATTAACAAAATAATATACCGTGACGCGGCGGTCCCACGCGTCTCAACAAAATTTCTAAAATGCCGTATATAAATCCCACGACAAATTTTATAATACCAAGTTCATATATAATCATATATGCACATAATCAAATACCAACTCGCATCACATTAGTATTTTTAACCCGGATTAATTTCCAATTAATACGCATTTTAATTAATTAATCCCAAAAATAATTATAGTCAAAAGTACGGGGTATTACATACTTCCCCCCTAATAACTGAATTTCGTCCCGAAATTCGAAACTAGAAAGTACCTGCTAAAAACAGCTCTGGATAACGTTCGCGCATCTCATCCTCGCGCTCCCATGTGGACTCCTCGACATTGTGATGTCACCACTGAACACGCACTAACGGGACTATCTTTGATCGCAGTTTCCTTTCGCTTCGGTCCAAAATAGCAATTGGCCCCTCTTCGTAGGAGCTATCTGGCTGGAGATCGATGTCCTCCACAGCAATGTGAGAATGAGCCAAATTGTCCCTAAGGTATTTCCTCAGCGAGGAAATATGGAACACGTCGTGAATCCGATGCAAGTGCTCCGGTAGTCCAGTCTATATGCAACCGGTCCTATCCGCTCAATAATAGGAAACGGCCCCACATACCTCGGTGCCAACTTCCCCTTCTTCCCGAATCGCATAATCCCCTTCATTGGAGAAACCCTGAGCAAAACCTGGTCCCCCACTTGGAACTCCCTGAAAAACCTCTTCGCATCAGCATAACTCTTCTGTCTGTCTTGAGCTACCCGAATGCGACTCCGAATCAACTCAATCCTTGCCGAAGTATCCTGAATCACTTCCGGCCCAAGTAGTTTGTTGTCCCCCATCTCCAACCAACATGTTGGGGAACGACAAGGCCTACCGTACAATGACTCAAACGGAGCCATGCCAATCGTGAACTGATAGGAGTTGTTGTAAGCAGACTCCACCAGTGGAAGGTACTGCTCCCATCCACCCCCGAAGTCAATAATGCACATGCGTAGCATGTCCTCCAACATCTGATTGGTGCGCTCTGTCTGCCCATCGGTCTGCGGATGATAAGCCGTACTCAACCGCAATTCCGTGCCCATGGCCTCCTGGAAACTCTCCCAAAACCTCGAAACAAATATCTTGTCTCTGTCAGACACGATATTTAGGGGAACACCGTGAAGTCTCACAATCTCTGAAATGAAGAGCTGGGCATACTGTCCCGTAGTGTAGTCAGTCCTTACGGGTAAGAAGTGAGCGACCTTGGACAACCTGTCCACAATTACCCAAACGGAGTCGTGACCCCTCTGCGACGTAGGCAACCCCGTGACAAAATCCATGGATATGCTCTCCCACATCCACACCGGAACCTCCAACGGCTGTAGTAATCCTGCTGGTCTCTGATGGTCCACTTTTACAAGCTGACAAGTGGCGCATTTCGAGACAAACTCAGCGATATCTCTCTTCATACCGCTCCACCAATATTGCCGTCTCATGTCTTGGTACATTTTGTCCCCTCCGGGATGTACCGCGAACCGTGAGCTGTGCGACTCAGCCATAACATCGTGCCGCAATTCTTCCCCTTCCGGAACTACCAATCTCCCATTGAAGCGCAATCCCCCGTCTGAGCTAACGGTATAGGACTCAGCTCCCTCTGCGAGTAATCGAACTATCTGCTCCGGACAGAATGAGTTATTAGCCTGTGCCCGTACTACCTTCGTGACAATCTGCGGTGTAACAGTCATCACAGTCATGAAAGATCGGGCCACTGCATCCTGGTGTCCCAATTCCTTCCACTTAGCCTTCCACACCTCTGCCACCTCATCTGCTGGCCTGCGGCTCAACGCGTCTGCTACCACGTTAGCCTTACCCGGGTGGTACTGGATGTCGAACTGGTAGTCCTTCACAAACTCAAGCCACCTACGCTGCCGCATGTTCAACTCTTTCTGCGTGAACAGATACTGTAGGGACTTGTGGTCCGTGAACAGCTGAAACTTCTCCCCCAGAAGATAGTGCCTCCAAATCCGTAAGGCAAATACCACTGCCGCTAACTCCAAATCATGCGTGGGGTAATTCTTCTCATGAGGCTTAAGCTTACGGGAAACATAAGCTATGGCCTGTTTCTCCTGCTGCAATACACCTCCCAGTCCTTGCAAGGACGCATCGGTGTAAACCAAATACTCAACTCCCGGTCTCGGCAATGCTAACACAGGTGCTGAGGTCAATTTGTCCTTCAATTCATCGAATGCCAACTGACAGGCATCACTCCAGATATATGGCACACCCTTATGAGTAAGATGTGTCAAAGGACCTGCTATCTTCGAGAAACCCCGAATAAACCTCCTGTAGTATCCTGCTAAGCCCAAGAAACTACGAATCTCTGTTGGTGTCGTGGGCTGTCCCCACTCCCTCACCGCTGATACCTTCCCCGGATCGACGGATATTCCCTGGTCGGAAATAATGTGACCCAAGAACTGGACCTCCTTCAGCCAAAACCCGCACTTCTCGTATTTTGCATACAGTTCGTTCTGACGAAGTGTCTGCAAAACCTGCCTCAAATGCTCGGCGTGCTCCTCCTCTGTCTGAGGGTAGACCAGAATGTCATCAATGAAGACAATGACAACTGATCGAGGAAATCTCTGAACACCCTGTTCATCAAGTCCATAAACACTACTGGAGCGTTGGTCAAGCCGAAAGGCATAACCCGAAACTCATAAGAACCATATCTCGACAAGAACGCCGTCTTCGAGACATCCTCCTCCCTGATACGCAACTGATGGTATCCCGACCTCAAGTCAATCTTCGAGAAGAAAGAAGCTCCTCTCAACTGGTCGAATAAGTCATCGATTCGAGGCAACGGATACTTATTCCGTATCGTGACCTTATTCAACTCTCGGTAGTCCACGCACAAACGCAGTGAACCATCCCTCTTCTTCACAAACAAAACTGGAGCGCCCCAAGGTGAGGTACTCCTACGAATAAAGCCCTGCCCTAACAGATGCTCTATCTGATCCCGTAACTCTCGCATCTCAGCTGGAGCCATACGGTACGGTGCACGTGCTATAGGTCTCGTACCCGATAGCAAATCAATAACGAAGTCTATCTCTCGACTGGGCGGTAAGCCTGGTATCTCCTGAAACAGATCTGAATACTCCCTGACAACCGGGATCGAATCTAAAGGAATCACTACCTCCCTAGAGGTATCCTCCTCAATGTAATACAGATGAGCGGTCGATCCTCCCTCTGGGCGAGGCATCGCCACTACAAACATCTCTTGCCCCGGAATGGCAAAAACAATGCTCCCGCTGAAGCAATCAATCATGGCCCTATATGCTACGAGCCAATCCATACCGATGATCACCTCGTGAACATGCATGTCTAACACTAACATGTCTGCAGGTAATACCAAACCACCGATCTCTACCCCCACTCCCCGGCATATAAAGAAAATAAGTGACCCACTCCCCAATGGTGAGTCGACACACGTCACTGTGCTCTCTGCCGTCGCTAACAATCCTAAAGCTTTCGCGAAGTGTGTAGCTATGAAACAATGTGTAGCACCCGTATCAAACGATACCCGACCCATAGTGCCATGGATAGGAAACGTACCCTCGATCGCGGGCGGTGCTTGTGGAACTGCTGCCTGGTGGACGTCATAGACACGTCCATACTGTAATTGTCCCTGCTGCACCGGAAAAGCTGGAATAGCTGGTAATTCTGTCACCTGGGCTGAAGTTGGAAGAGCAGGTGGGAAAGGCGGCCTCTGCGGCTCATGTCGGGCACCCTGCTGCTGCTGCGGTGGTATTCTGCTCTTATCAGGACAATCCTGACATTTGTGGCCAATCTTATCACATTTGAAACACTTCCCTTGGAAGTTTCCTCCTCGCTGCCCATGATGACCACGGCCTCGGTGAGCGTTATCATTTCTGCCCTGGCATTGCTGACCCTGTTGAAACCGTTGTTGACCATTCTGCCCCTGTTGCACTGGAGCTACTGGAAAGGTTGGTAGGGCTAGTACCTGAGCTGGTGCTGGGAGAGCGATTGTAAACAGTGGCCCCGGTGGATCATTACGGGCATCCTGCTGCTGGGGAGCTCTAACACCTTCTGGGAAATTCTGGCGTCTATGGCCGTGTGTGCCACACACAAAACATCGGCCTCTGAAGTTACTCCCCCTCTGACTCTGCTGTTGACGATGTCGTCCTTGAAGACTTGGAACTTTATTCCCCTTTCGAAAATGCTTCATTGTACCACGTTGTTGATTAGAACCGACTCGGCCTTGGGCAATCTGTAGTTGAATTCTCGGGGTCCTCGCACATTTGTCTGCCTTATTCACATGCACTTGGCTAACCTCTCTAGGTCTTTTGCCTCCTTCTAGTTGTATGTTGCGTTCTTGGTATTGTAAAACTGCAGTGGTAACTGCTTGTGCCACGATACCCGCTAACTCGGCTGTTGATATTCTCTCCAGGGATACCTGAGGTGTGAGTCGATCTTGCCTGTTGATTCCCTCAACCGTTCGAGCTAGTTCTTCTTGACGATCCATCTGAAAATTTAAGTAAATTTGGATGAGTTCATCATTCAAATAAACAAACCGCGGAAGTACGAATTCCCAAAGTACAGAGATGAATACAACATTCCTAATATTTAGGGCTCTATATCAAAGAAAGCTCAGTGGAAAACATAATAAGCCGTCAGATCCTAAGGACACTAGAACCTGATGCTCTGATACCACCTGTGACACCCCGACTAATTAAACACCGGGTAGCTACTCCTTTATAAAATTAATTCAAAATGCCAAGTTGGCTCAGTTAATAGCATCACTGTCGAAAACGTTTTATTATTACTAACCACCTAGTACTTAAAAAGTAAGTGCCAAATTTTATTAAATCTGATTAACATGCAACAAGAGTAATGAATAACTAAATAACACCATTCACCATACTGAAGTAAAAAGAATAACCATCACAATATGTAAATAAAACCTGGAGGAAAAACTCCTCAATACAAATCCCACAACTGATAAGTAAACTGAAGTAAATAACTAAAAACTGAATACTGAGCAATACATGCTAGAGTCTGAAAACTGAAATGTAAAAATGTCTAATAGAATTGGGCAACATGCCCTACAACTGATAGATGCTGAGACTGGAATCCAAATGAGAGAGGCGTCTAAAAGCAAGTCCCTGTAGCTTCCACAAACAGCTACAGCCCGTCTTCTGAATGAGAATCCTATGCTTGGTGTCCTTGTGGCTGGGCACCTAAAATGGTTTTACAAGAAAATATATTTGAAAGCAAATGGGTCAGAGCCCGAAAGTGGAAATCATTTTAAAAACCTGCAAGTGCTTTAAAAACATTTAAAACATTAAATGCAAAGTACATGTTAGGACGTGCACTCACATTAAATTCTCACCTCTCGACTAACTGTGCACTCCTAACGTAAGTACCCATCTATAACTACCCTTTCCACTAGCTAAGTGACAACGTAACTAGCTAGACTACCAAAGGTTCTACCTATTTTACTCAGTTAATCTAACATAACAACGCTCGTAATTAAATAGGGGTTTAATATAAACTCAGATGCTCAATATGCAATATATTATACTACTAGCTAATCCATTTTGTTTCTCAAAATAATACCGTGATATATATATATATATGTTCACTACCTTAACATGAAAGTTCTCATTAAATTAAATGTATATTATTCACATCATAAATATACAATATAAGCACCCCGAGAACCAAGCTCCGGTGCACACATACTCTGCTATCCATCCCGGTACATCACGTACGTAAGGATCACATATTCCGAATCTCTCAGGAATAGTTCTCAAATAACAACATCACAAATAATGGAGGCGAACATAGTCACCTTCACATGGGTCACGCACATACCTACGCTCCCACGATCCGCGGACTTATTAATATCACAATAAGTCTTTCAATGACCTATGTTCATCAAGGTACCAGTCTATAACCCCCCCGTAGGCACACAAGGATTAGAGGGTCCTAAGCGAACGTAACCTCCCGTGATAGCAAGTATGGTAGGTATGTCATACACATAAACTATACTAAGCATTCACACATCTTAGATATCACCATATTAATAAGGTATAAGCTACATCCTAATACCATTATTCCAAACTTATGTATTTCAAGTCTCCCGTTAATATAAAGTTAAATTACCAACACGTCTCACGTCGTAGTTCCTTAAACTTAAAACCTATCTCGAATAGACTACTAAGTTCCCATAATATCTTTATACCTAAGGTCTTTACTTCTGCCCCAAACCTTATTTCATCAACTTATTCAAATTTGTACTATTAACCCAAATATTATCTCACATAACGAATTTCAACAATCTAGAATAATTCCTCGAATTGCATTCTAATTAAAGTTCACTATAATAATCACACCTACTGGTCTTCCTTAAGGGTGAGGGTATTCATAAGTTCTCAAAACATATTCTCCGAGGGTTTCCACCATTAAAATCAAATTAAGGAAAATTTTACTCATTCTGGGAAGGTCGATCGATCGACCTATGAATATCGATCGATCGATCTAGTCGATCGATCGACTGATGAATGTCGATCGATCGATCGAACAGGTATGGCTACGGACTGCTTCGTTCTGCAGATTTGAAAACGTCCCAAAACTTATTTCTAACGTATGATTCTCAAATATAACGTTATAGTAATGTCATATAACAATCCTACAATATTACTAACGTCCACAAATCAATATTTCAACAACTATAGGCTACATATGGATCAATCTTTATCAAAAACCTAGTTTCCAGATTTTATCTCAAGGACAGTCATAAACTTCATCTAAATCCGTTTTTGGTATAACAAAAGTCGATAATTCTCTTAATATAATCTTCCAGTAATATTCTACATGCAACCTATATCCCAAAATTTAAACTAATAACTCCAATCTTATGGGTTTTTCATTATCTTCAAAGAACATACAAAATTTATGAATAATCTAACATGGAAGAAGCATTCTCTGAAATTTAAATGGAATAAATCACTTGCCTTGGTTTGATTCCGGATTTGGTGTTGATTTGGTGAAGAATCTCTGCAGAATTCCTCTCTCTCTCTCCTTCTCCAAGCTTTCTTCTCCAAAAGGCTATGGTGGCTAGGGTTTGCTTTGGGAGAGTTGGAAGACTAAATGATAACCTATGTAGCTTATGGGGTTAATAAAGGGTTGGTTGGGTCAATTCCTTATCAGATTACAACTCTCAATTTTCGTCACTTTTAATTACCCAAAAATACCAAATTACTAAAATACCCTTTAAGTTGCCGGTATGGCCTAAAAATACCCCGGGACCCAAACTATACCCCCGGCTAGTGTTTTCTGACTATCTCGACCCTTCCGGACGCGTTGGCGCACTCAAAACGACCTTACGGATTATAGATTTTAAATTCACTTTTATTAACAAAATAATATACCGTGACGCGGCGGTCCCACGCGTCTCAACAAAATTTCTAAAATGCCGTATATAAATCCCACGACAAATTTTATAATACCAAGTTCATATATAATCATATATGCACATAATCAAATACCAACTCGCATCACATTAGTATTTTTAACCCGGATTAATTTCCAATTAATACGCATTTTAATTAATTAATCCCAAAAATAATTATAGTCAAAAGTACGGGGTATTACACCTCAGTCGCAGCAGTACCGGCCTAACCTTGGACAATATGCTTATCCTGGAACAATTAAATGTTATTGTTGACAACAAACAGCGCACAAGTCTAACGAGTGTCCTATGAGGCCGCGAATAAAAATGGTTGAGAATGTGGAAGGGGAAGAATAAGAACCTGTAGAAGATAAGTATGACAAGGCAGAGATCGTAGCACTTGATGACGGGGAACGTGTGGCCTATGTGGTGCCGAAGTTATTATGGCCCCAAGGAAGGAAGTTGATTATCAATGACATAACATATTCAAATGTCGTTGCACGATCAAAAGTGTGCAACGTAATAGTGGACAGTGAAAGTAGTGAGAATATTGTGTCCAAAGTACTGGTTAAGGCCTTATAATTACAGGCTGAGAAACACCCATCACCGTATAGAGTCGGTTGGATTAAGAAAGGATCATAAGTGCGTCTAACAGATGTATGTTAAGCTACATTCTCAATTGGAAACCACTATAAATATGAGATCATCCGCGATATCATAGACATAGATGCTTGTCATGTATTACTTAGGAGCATGTGGCAATATGGCATGGACGCCACCTACAAGGGCAAATATAACACGTACCAATTTGTATGGCATTAGAAGAAGGTTTCCATGTTCCAACCAATGAAAGAGAAACTGTACCCAATGGTTTTAAAGTGGAGGGGCTAACTTTCCTAACGTTGGGGGAGAAAGATTTTTGAGAGTTGATAAAGGAAGAGAAAAAGGGAATAGCACTAGTTATGAAGGGAGAGATTAGAGAAGCTACATCAATCCATGAGATTCACAATTAATTATGGCCGCAGAGTTACCAGATCACTTACCACCAATGCGTGATATACAACACAACATTGATTTGGTGTCTGAGGCCACTCTACCAAACTTACCCCAGTACATGATGAGTCCTAAGGGGCATGAGATTTTGCAGCAGTTAAAGAGTTATTACAAAAAGGACTACTCAAGAAAAGTATGAGTTCTTGCACTGCCCTGCTTTGTTAGTACTAAAGAAGGATGAAAGCTGGGGGATGTGCATGGATAGCCGCGCCATTAATAAGATCACAGTCAAGTATAAATTTTCGATCCCAAGGATCGATGACATGTTGGATATACTGGAAGGATCTAAGGTCTTCACCAAAATAGACCTACGTAGTGGTTATCACCAGATTCAGATCCGGCGTCGAGATGAATGGAAGATAGCTTTCAAGACTAAAAAAGGATTGCACGAGTGGATGGTTATGCCGTTCGGGTTGTCAAATGCTCCCAGTACTTTCATTTGACTTATAAATTAAGTGCTCAAACCATTCATATGGTCACGTAATAGAGGTATATAGCCGTAATGAGGCGGATCATATGGGCACTTAATATAGGTTTTACTGACCTGCGTGTCCATAAGTTATATATAAACTTGAAAAAGTGCAGCTTTATGACAAGCCGAGTATTATTTTTTACCTTTGTTGTGGGGTCGAATGACACTCAGGTTGACAAAGAAAAGGTGCGAGCCGTAAGAGCCCATGCCAAAGATAGTGACCGATGTACGCAGTTTCCATAGACTTATAGCCTTCTGTCGAAGATATATCCAAAATTTCAGCACCATAGCTGCAATAGTGACTTCCTCTATAAGGAATGGATAGTTCTAGTGGGAAGGGGGGATGAGGCTAGTTTTGCGTTACTGAAGGAAAGGCTTTGTTCTGCACCAGTATTGGCCTTACCAAACTTTGATAAACTATTTGAGGTTGAATGTAATGCCTCGTTTATAGGGATTGAGATTGTTCTATCTCAAAAAGGAAGGCTAGTAGAGGATTTCAATGAGAAGATGAACGAGCCGAGGAAGCAGTGGACCACTTATGAGCTGTAATTCTCTGTTGTGTTTCGTGCCTTACGACATTGAGTACACAAACTTATCTAACATGAGTTTATACTCTATAATGATCACCAGGCCTTGAATTTTATGAATAGTCAAAAAACTATGATAGGATGCATGCTTGTTGGATCACTTTCCTATAAAAATTCACTTTTTCTCTGCGACACAAATTAGGGCAGATGCCCTAAGTAGGAGAGCATCTTTACTTACTATTCTTAGTGCCGAGGTCTTAGGCTTTGATTGCTTAAAGGAGTGAATGATGAAAACATCCAAGACATTTAAGAGAAGTGTTGGTCGAAGATAGATACTGGAAATTTTCACGTTCACGATAGTTTCCTCTTTCGGGCTACTCGTCTGTGCATTCCATGGACATCCCTTTGGGAGAAGATCATTAGAGAGTTGCATAACGGAGGATTGGGAAGTCACCTAGGTAAGGAAAAGACTATTATCTTGGTAGAAGAATGTTATTTCTGGCCATAATTGAAGCGAGATGTGGGCAGATACATGATAAAATGTCCCATATGCCAGACTTTATACGCCATTGTCGGTGCTAGATCATATTTAGGAGCATCTCTCCATGGATTTTGTGTTGGGACTGTTACGAACCCAATGCATAATGGATTATGTACTTTTGGTGGTTGACAGGTTTTCAAAAATTACACACTTCATTCCCTATAAGAAGATTGATGATGCTTCTAATATTGCCTTTATGTTCTTCAGGGAGATAATTTATTTGCATAGGGTGCCCAAATCCATTGTGTCTGACCGTGATGTGAAATTTGATAGTACTTTGAAGCATAGCAGAGCACATCCTCAGACCGACGGCTAAACTTATGAATCATACTTTACGTAACTTGATTTGTTGCATGTGTGGAGATAGAGCCAAACAATGGGATGCAGTTTTTCCTCAGATGGAGTTCGCATACAACAGCATGATGAACCAATCAATTAGAAAAACTCCTTTTAAGATCGTGTACAGTAAACCCTCACGACATGCTTTGGAATTGGTCCTATTACCAAGGTTAGCATTGCAGTAAAGAATATGGCAAAGCGAGTCCAGAAAATACATGCCGAAGTGAAGTAAATTTTAGAACAAGCTAATTCAAAGTACAAGGAAGCTGCAGACAAACATCGAAGGATCAAAGTTTTTGAGGTTGGAGATTTAGTCATGGATTATTTGGGCAAAAATAGATTTCCATTAGGTACTTATAGTAAACTGAAGAACAAGAAGTATGAGCCATTTCGTATCTTCAAGAAGATTAACGATAATGCTTATCGTGGTGGAACTACCAGATGGTATGAATATTTCATCCACCTTCAACGTTGCAGACCTATTTGAGTATCATCATCCTGTCGAGCCGCTTTATCCTAATTCGAGGACGTGTTTTTTCCAAATAGAGGGGATTGATGCTGAACAACAGTGTTGTTCATATGAACAGTGATCGAGGGTATTGTTCATATGAAAATAGTAGAGTAATATCAAGTCTTGGATTGAATAAACATAAATCTAGTGCCTCTTGCACTATGATAAGTGGTAAACCTCAATATGCAATATGTGAAGTGATAAACCACAAAGACTACTTTTATAATTTTTAAAAATTTATTTAAATGGGTGGTTTATGTATTAATTCATCTCCTCAATTGATTTGTCTAGTGGGTTAAGTGTATATTATTTTAATATTTTGTTTTCTTTTTTACTTGCCTATATACATAGTTGTCAAATCGCAAATCGTATCGTGAATCGCTTACCCTCGAATCGCGACTTGTGAATCGAATCATGAATCGAACCGGTCGAACCAGAATCAAATGATAAATATGAAATAAAACTTATGTAAATGGGATTTGACACTATAGAATTGGTAATTAATCATAATATGACAAAAAACTAATCATAGCACATGAAAATATACCAAAATATAGCACAAAAATTAACCGTAGCACATGTTCTCAATCGTTTTAAGCTTGAAAATGTAAAAAATAAAAATAAATCATAAAAAGTCATCATCAATGATCATTCTTCTTCATTCATCATCATCATCATCATCATCAAGGCCCAAATCACCATCATCGTCATCATCATCATCATCATCATCATGCTCTATGACAATCTGATCTCCCCCCTCTTCAAATTCCTCTTCATCTTCATCATCGTCCTCCTCATCATTAAGAATTTCAATATCATCATCTCCCACTTGTTTGCCTTTTCCCTTGGCATTTAAATTCCTTTGCCCTATATAATACAAAATAATTTTGACATATATTAACAATAAGATTATATATATATATATATATATATATATATATATATATTAGTAACAAATAAATAATAATTATAATAATTCCATATATTTTCACCTCGCTTTCGCTTTTTGCTAGGCCTTTCATCTTAGAAGCATTCGTGAACATCCAACCATGAATGGTCTGTGGGAAGGCATGGTTCCTCTATATCTCTCTCAGTGATCCACTCATCATCGTCCTCTATATCGGATAGACAAATTGGATAGAAGTCACCATATTCTCTCATTTGCTCTCGTCTCATTTCAAGTTGAAGATTATACTTCATGAAAACAATCTTTTGAAGCTCCTGTACATCTTCACCAAAACTTTCCCACCAATTGTCTACATAAACAAAAGAATATAAAAAAATTAGAAACATATAAATTCATTAAAAAAAATCAGCAACATATAAATTAACATAAAAAAATCAACAACATATAAACTCACAGGATTATTTTTTATCTATCGTCAGTGTTGCCAAACTTTTACCAAACAATCCCGCACACGTTTTAAACTTATCCATTTGCTCTTGTACGGTGATAATTGTATCGGTGTCCAAACACATCCTCTCTATAGTGTCATACAAACCACGCTTCACCTCTCTATCGGCCTTAAAGTCATCACTAAAATGGAATCTTCAAATATAAACCAAAAATATATTTTAGTCCTTTATACAATATTAATTAGAATATAGTGGAATCTTCAAATATAAATTAGAATATAAATCATGTTACCTTGGGTTCAAATAGTATCCCGCGGTATGAAGTGGCCTATGGAGTTGAAGATCCCACCTCGTATCAATTATTTTCCAAATCTTCACATATCTCCTCTCTACATGATTAAAATTAATTGCAATTTGCTCCTTCGCCCTATCCATAGCTTCATATATGTAACCCATTACCGATTTTTCATCTCCATCAAAAAGCCTTAAAACTTTGTAGAGTGGATGTACACTTTTCAAATAATATTTAATCGCTTTCCAGAAATTTGTGTCACCCAAAATGATACCCTCCGCTTTCTTCGCATCCACCTTGTTAGCAAAAGTTCCATTCATCCAATCGACCGACGTAAACATACGCCTCAATGCCCCTTTATTTTCTCCAAAACTCTTCAATGTGAGAAAGAAAGTGGCAAATCCACTCTACAAATCAAGCCCCAGTAAGTTCCCTCGTATTTGAAAACCTTCTAAACAAATCAAGCCCCCATGTATGCCTATAAATATACACGGTAACTTCTATTGCCTTTGTAATTGTGTTTTGAAATATAGGCAAGTTACCAATGTCGGTAAGCATCAAATCAATCAAATGGGCGGTACGTGGGTTCGAAAATAAATTCTTTCTTTTCTCTTCCAATAACCTCCCCGCGGCTACATACGCCGATGCATTGTCCGTCACCACTTGCACAATATTTTTTTCCCCAATATCTTCCACCATACTATCAAGCAACTCAAACAATATCATTGCATCCTTGATGATCGAGGAGGTGTCCACGGATTTAAGAAAAATCATCCCGCTCAAGGTATTCACTAAAAAGTTAGTGAGCGGTCTTGATTTTCCATCACTCCGCCCATTTTTTTCATTCCTTTTTATACTTCTCCAACAAGCTATGCACACTTCCCACTTACTTTTTCAAATACGTGACCCTAGGTTCATGATAGCTAGGGGGCTTCAATCCCTTTCCATACTCTCCAACAGACACTAACATTTTTTTAAAAAGAGGATACTTCACAAGATTGAATGATAGAGCATTCTTATAGAAAAATCTCAATATATCCTTGCACACCGGCTCCCTATCCTTTAGTATTTGATTCAGGGTTTGTTGTTTACCCTTTCCCCCACCCCCTTATAACAAACCTATCCATTCCCCCTTTCTCCTTCCCCGTTGAACCTCCCTCATCATCGTTCCCCTCTTGAAAGCACTCATCTTCAACATTTGCTTGACTTTGATTTCTACCAACCGTGGAAGTAGCATTTTGACAAACACTCTTGAAAAAATATTCTAACGGACTCGGGATATTGTTCACACATACTAGTATCGCTATGAGTCCCGGCAAATTGTTGTTTAATTCGGAAAACTCCTCCCCATTTTATTGCTCCTCAATAGTTACATTTCAATTGCATTTTATTATTCTCATTCACCTTGGTGCAATGAGTCCAAGTTGGATCGATTTCTTTCTTTCCCTTTGACTTTACCATCTTGATTTTCAAAGATCAAACAACTTACAAATCAATATCAATGTATTTAATAAACAACTCAAACAATAACTAAAAGATTTAATCAAATAAATATGGTTTATAACAGCAAAATAACTAGTAAAAAACAACAAAATAACTAAAAAAACAAATTAATTAGTAATGGGTTTATAACTAAAAAAAGCAAAATAATAGCAAATTAATTAGTTAGTAAAAAAAACAACGAGAGACGAGGTTTTAAAAGGCGCGAGGCATAATCCTCAACTTTTTTCCACAAAAGTAACTAAAATTTGATATAAAAATAGTAATTAAATGAGGAACAAATTAAGTATCACAACTATCATGAAAACAAACGATGTAAACTTGATTCCACAACACAATACAAATAATAACACCATAATGTCATCATCACAATACATATTATACCATTAAGACAAAATAAATCCATAATGAAAATCACCATCACCAAACCATAACAAAGTATAGTGTATCACCAAACCATAACCCAAAACAAAATAAACAATGTGTCATCACTCTATATTAAGTAGTGGATCATCGGTATCCAATGGCTGGGAAAATGAATAATATGCTTCATCTCCACCTCCATCCCCATCATCATCGCTTAGAGGATCATCTATGGAATCATCTGCATATCGAATCAGTCCATCATCCTCCTCGTCCGAGTTGAGATCCTCCCACTCCTCTTCTTCATCCACCAATTGCAATCCTTTTCCTTTATCTAATAAATAATAAGTTTAAAAATTAGTTATGTTGTTTGTTTGCAGTTAGTAAAATAAAGAAGACAAGTATAAATAATAATTTAGACATTTTCCTGTAGTTTTTGAACTCTTCGACCTTCTCCTTTTTTTGTTGCACTTGTGTACTCGTGCCCCCCTCAGTTGTCAACCCCGATTCATCGCTTTGGCATCCATTTGATGGCTCAGCAACCCACTCTTCATCAGAAGGCACAATGTCAATGACCAACCGATCCTGGTCTTCCTTAAGTGCCTTTTTCATCAAGTGCCTATCTTTCAAATTTTTGTTATACATGATGTAGACGAGCGTGTTGAGCTTCGATGTTGCCAAATGATTTCTCCTCTTTGTGTGTATCTAATACAAATTTTTGTAAAGTTAGTCGTAGTATTATAACTATATTCATAGAGCGAGAATTAATTCATAAATATTAATTACCTGATTAAACGTACTCCAGTTACGCTCACAAGCGTAGGATGAACAAGTTAAACTTAAAACTTTCACAATGAAACTTGTCAATTCTGGGGTTTCATCTCCGAATCGAATCCCCCAATCAGCTGAAAGAAAATATTAACATTAAGTAAAATTTTAAAAATATTAACTTAAAAAAAATTAACTTCAATAATTTATGTACTTACTGGGACGCCTTTTCTTACACGTAACTTTCGCCTGTGAATACCTAAACATTCCCTCTCTCCTTCGAAACACATCCAATTGCGAATCAACTTTTTCCCTCTCCACTAGATCGGTGATGAGTTTGTCCATGCAAATATACAACCCTGACTTAATCTCAAAATGCGTGGAGAAATTATCATCATATTGGAAGTGGGGGTTTAGAAAATATGATTCCGTGTGCAAATAAAGATGTAATTGGAAATCCCACTTCTCGTCAATGATACTCCCCAACTCCTTATACGCCCCCTCATCATTATCCCATTTTTTTTGCTATCTCCTCCTTGTCTTTATCCATAGCACCATAAAGAAATCCCATTTCGGGCATCTTTTCAGAATCCGTCATCCTCAATACACTAACAAGAGGCTTTGTGGTCTTAATTGCATAAGCCACACTACCCCAAAAACTGCTATCTCGCAAAATAATCTTTTTTTCTTCCTTCCCTTCTGGCTTGTTTGCCCAACTGCATTTTGCCCAATCTTTAGAGGTAAACATCGCCTCCATTCCTTGCCTCAACCCATACATACTTTGTAATGTCAAATATGAAGTGACAAATCTCCAAGCGGGATCCTTCCTATTTGACATAATGGCAACTCACTACAATAATACAGATTTTACGTTAACATTAAAGCCATATATATATATATATATATATATATATATATATATATATATATATATATATTCATATAATAAGATGGAATGGTTTTTGAATTGACAAAAATGTAAAAACACGATAAAGGCTCACATTTGGCCACATCTCCCCTTTAGGGGTGTGCAAAAAAACCGACCAAATCGAAACCGACATTTTTTTAGCCCGGTTCGATTTGCGGTTTAAGGATTTAAAAAACCGATAATGTCGGTTTGGTTGGCAATTTAGACAAAGAAAAATCAATTGGAACCGAACCGACATCAATATTTATATTCAAAAACCCTTAAATATCTTTTATTTTTATATCCAAAACCCATTTAACAACCTCCAAAACCGAAATTTGACCTAAAAAAACCTACCAAAACTAAAAATCGGTTAAAACCGAATCGAAATCGAACCGAAACCGATGTGAACCGAAACCGGTGGGTTTTTTCATCGTCGGTTCGGTTTCGGTCTGATTTTTTTCAAAACCGAGTCGATCCGTTCGATTTGAATTGCGATCCAAAATCGAGCCGAACCAACCCGTGCACACCCCTTACCAAATCAAAGGGTGAGATTTAGGGTCCGTTTGGTTAGTCAAATTTGCCTAGGCAAATGCCAAAAAGTTGGCAAAAATGAAAATTTGCCCTCATTTTGGTTGTTTGGTTGCACACTTTGCCTAGGCATTATTTGCCAATGTACAACACCTCCTATGCACAATCTGTGGGCAAATTTTGCTTACCTATTTGAGTGGGAAATATTTGCCAACAAATTTGCAAACTTCTTAAATGGTTTTAATATTTAAAAAATAATTTAAAAACTATTTTAAATAATTAAAAAAACGGTTATGAATATTTAAAAATTATTTTGCATTGTATTAAAAACTGTTTTTAATATTATAAAAAATTGTTAAGAAAATGTTTTACAATTTTTTTAAAAACCCGTATTAACAAAATATTGTAAAAACTGTTTTTAACATTTTTAAAAACTGTTGTGAATATATTATAAAAACAGTTTTAAAGTTTTAACAAATAATTTTAAAAACTGTTTCAAATACTTAAAAAACTGTTATAAATATTTAAAAAATGTTTTGTAATGTTTTGAAACCTGATTTTAATATTAGAAAAAATTGTTAGGAAAATGTTTTACAAATTTTTTTAAAACCCGTTTTATAAAAATATTGTAAAAACTGTTTTGAATATATTATAAAAACTATTTTAAAGTTTTAAAAAATATTTTTTAAAACTGTTTTAAATAGTTTAAAAAAACTGTTGTGAATGTTTAAAAATTGTTTTGTAATATTTTAAAAACTGTTCTTAATATTATAAAAATTTGTTAAGAGAATGTTTTACAAATTTTTTGAAAAACCGTAATATAAAAATATTGTAAAAATAGTTCTTAACATTTTTAAAAACTATTTTTAATTTTATAAAAAATTGTTAAGAAAATGTTTTACAATTTTTTAAAAAAATCGTAATATAAAAATGTTGTAAAAACTGTTTTTAACATTTTTGAATATAATATAAAAACTGTAATTAAATAAATTAATTGGATTGACTTTAATTTCACCTAATGGTTGTTTGATAGCGTCATGTGAAAAAAAGTAGGCAAAATTTGCCATGCCCATTATTTTGCCTATATGCAACTAAACGGACCCTTAATCTCCAAATCAATTATCCCGCCTAAAATCTCTCTATCCCATGTCCCATGTCTCGAGAACATCACCTCTCCCTCTGTCACCCACCAAACACAATCATAATCACAAACACAACATCACGTCTCTCTCTCATTTCAACCCAACCCGACCCATTTCTCTCTCTCTCTCACCAACACAAACACAACATCGCGTCTCTCTCTCTCTCACCCAAACTGTTTCTCTCACAAACACAAGTATAAGTACTGTTTTCTATTTCAAGGTTTGTGAGCAACATACGGTTTTCTATTTCAAGGTTTCGTGTAGAGCTCTAGCCCGATGTGATGATCTCTAGTTGTGATTTCTGTAGGAACTGACCAAGATGAGATTTGTAGCTGAGTTTGGTGATTTTAATTTTATTTTGTTATATTTTTTAACAATGGTTTTACCTCTCTCTACGGTTTTCTGTTTCAGGGTTTGTGAACCACATACGTGGCCACCGTTGTGATCTCCGGTTGGTGTTTGGTGTTATGCTCACAGGTAGTAACTTGAACCACACACGGTTTGTTATTTTGTTGATGTTTATTAATTAATTTCATTTCACACGCTTTGTTTGTGGTTATGGAAAAATAGATTTTTGAGTTTTTCACCCTCTAATTAACTAATTTGTCTTTTGTTGTTTAGATAATAATATCAACACACACCTAGGCTACATTTATGAAGTAGACAAGTGTTGACATTTATGAAGTCTGAAAGGTTTCACATCTTTACATATTATTTTTTGCCTGAGATATATATCATTAGCTTTATATTTTTGCAACTTTTAATTCTTGGGTAATTAAAATTTTCTTATTATTTGTACTATTGTTTCTTTTCATATTTGGTTCATGGAGAAAGTTATTATTTAGTTATATGTTATGTTAGTTAATCTCTTATTGGTTTCCTAGGTCCATTATCATTAATCTTTTTCAATCTTCCCTTTTCAATTGCAGTAATTTGTTCTTTGGTCGGAATGTGTTGGCAATCTTATATCTTTGGCTTACATGGATTTGAAATATGTGGATAGGGGGCTCACTATAATGGTGGTCTGCTCCTAATTCTAAGATCTCAAAATTCATTAAAGAATGAAATAAAATTTAATCACTACATAAGCTGCAAAAGAGCCAAACTTTAGGACCATTTTGTCATACTTCGTATATCACACATTGAAGCTTCACTCTCATCAATACAATACACAGTAGAAGATGTTTTCCCATCAAATGATTGTTCTAAAAATTTATCCAATACATAGTAGGATTAATCCTGTTCAGAATGTTTCACCTGTTCAGATGTTATTTGATTTGAATTGGGACTATGAATTTATATGCCTATTTTGACTTTACAACGCTTAATGTTGGTATTACAGTTGGTTTATGGTGGATATTTTGCTGATGTTGATGTTGTTTATAGCAGGATTAATCCAATTGGAGGTGAATGGAGTTTTTCTACCTTAAATCTTGGTAGATTCTCGATCAAGCGCTTGAAAATGACCAGCCCTATATACAGATTTCTAGACTTTACAACGCTCTGATTTAGTGTTGTAAATTTGTGTTTATGAATAGATTTTTTTCCCTTTTTTTTTATCAGAATTTTTTAATTCTGATTTCCAGTTCTGATAATTTTTTCAATCGTTTCGATTTCTACAACAACTTGCAATTTTTAAAGAATCGTAATCGACAAACGTTTTTCTTTTCTTTTCGCCTGAAATTTCAGAAGTTTTTGTCAAAGGCCATTTTCTGATCTGATAAGGCTGAAGCACGCCCCTAATTACGAATGTGTGTGTGTGATAACGTCACGAGGCACAGGCGGAAGCATGCATGGCATGCAGAGCTGGGGCAGTGCTACTGGTGCAGCACCTGATCAGTGTCAAGTATGGCGTCAGTACCTGATCAGAGCAGGGCAATGTTACACTTGAGGTATGATTCTCCTTTTTTTTATTTTCATTTTTATGGGTACATATAGACAATAAGATGGATATTAATATTTTCATCATTTCTCTTGATTTCAGCGCACATATAGACAATAAGAAGATGACGGCGAGGGAAAATGGTCGAGGCGATGAGGACAAAAATCTCACGATTGCCGGAGGATCGGGAGAAGATATTGCTAGGCTTGGTTCTATTTCAACTTCTAACCTATTTTTAATAGCCTCTGCCTTAATTTAATGTTGTTCCTCCAACCATATACCTAATCCATTCTGAATTTTGTGCATATATTGTTCTTATAGTTCTCACTGTTACAAGGAAGAATCTTGAATTAATATCACCATCTTTATCCCACATTAGATTTTTTTTTTGTCTATTGTATGCTTCTTCCACTTTGATAATACGATTATACTCAGCTGCAGCTCTAGACCAAGCCCTATTTAAAAAATACTAGCAAGCTAATTGATTTGGAAAGAAAATTCAGAATTTGTTGCTTCTTTATACTTCTGATATCAATGGAATTTGATTTGAATTGTTTGGGAAAGTGAATTTAAAGTTAGTAGAATATTGATAACTCCATTGGTTTAACTTAGTGTTGGATATTCTTAATTTCCAACTGCATTACCTATGATAAATCCTATGACATTGCCATGGTTTTAAACCCTTGTTAAATATTTCGCTATAGTAATTAGCTTCAAATACTTTTTGTTGGTGTGGTTGTTGTCATTATAAATTCTAATTTGATCAGAATGAACCGATTTTTTTTTACTTTTTTCAGTGAAGGCAACCTCATTCATCACTAGCACTGATCAAGGAGTGCATATTGTTTGCAAGTGCTTCCAAAGAAAAAAGATTGTGACATGTGAGATTGAATCTACCTTGAATGATGATTTTCGTGTTATTCATGGCATGGCTGAGTTTGGAGAGAGATATTTCGGCAAAAATGATGAATGATCAACAGAGCTGAGATTGCTCGCTTAACTAATATTATGTTTGGGACAATTTTCAGTTTTGAAATCATTTTGACTTTTAAAATTATATGTTTTCTATCCATTGTTAGACTTGAGGCATAAACAAACTGGGGCATAGTTTGAGTCACTGAGCTAAGAAAATTACACCATAGATGGTATGGAGGATGGTATTCAGAAGCGAACAACAACGAATCAATGGATTTCTAGCATCGGAAATAACCACGTGAGTATTTTATTAATATTGATCCCGAATATCACTTAGTATCTCTTTACAATCCCAGTATCTCCCTGCCAACCTCTCTCCATGTCTAGTAAATCAATGAGTTCTTCTACTTTTCATTTGTTAGGTTAATATTCTTAAGGATTTCCATTATTTTTTGGGGAATATCTTATTAATTTATAACTATGGATTTTAAGTTGGTTCATTTGTTCCAAGTCTGAATTGTTGTGGCGAACTTCTTATGATGTTCTCCCAAGTTTACACTCAATTTGTCGGCGCATTGAGTTTGATATTTTACATTTTGTGTGATTATGGGCCCATTATAAGCAATATGGTTTTTGCACTTATGTATGTGGATTATAATATGAATGAAATTTATGTAAAAATATGACAAGTAATATTGAAGTTTTTGTAAAAAAAAAGATGACAAGTAATATTGAGAATGACAAGTAAAAAAAAGATGATTATTGAAGTTTATGTAAGTGGTAATTCAATCGTATAATGTCAATGTCAATGACTGGTACAACAATATCGGGAAATAATATTGTTATTTTGTTGTCTCAACTATTTTCTCTTGATTTTTCATTTTTTAGACTATTTTGAGGTGCATTTTGTGGCATTGTGTCACCCACAATTCATAGCATAGTTGAGTTGTGTATTAACTTCAATTTAAGAAGGCAGTAGCAGCAACTATAGGGGGTGAGTTGTAGCAGTAGCTGGGTTGTGCATTTTGTGGCATTTTTTTTAAATCTTTCTATTGTTACTCTATAGGGGCTGATCTTTGGATCTTTGGATTCAACTTACTGTACCCCTTTAAAGTTATTGCTTGGTATTTGTTTTGGGTTCGAGTTATAAGATCTTGGTATTTGTTGGTGCTATTATAGACTCTACTTCTTTTAATATGTAATTGACATAGTTTCACATATTATTTTTTTGTTTGTGTTAATAGGAATTTAAGTACACGGTGCTCCCAATTGCTCCGTTAATTTTTATAGAGTACAAGGTGCTTCTGGAAACAAGAAAATGGAGGATCCCACTACTCCAAAGATGTGTTTAAGTATTTCTAACCAAGGGAAATGGCATGTCTCGAATGGGTGAAGAGAAAAGTTATCGGATCAGGAGCGTTTGTGACGGTTTAGAACAGGAGCTCCTCCTGCGGCTAGAAATGTTCCTAACCCGAAGCCGAAAGTGGTCTCAAGTATGTACAGAACAGCAGCCACAGTAGCTCCATCAATGGTTCAGGTTCCTTTAACTCAGCATCAGCTACAGCCTCAGCCTTGATATGTCAATTTCTCTCAGTTTCATCATTCGTCTCAATCAATTGCGCCTAATTCAGCTGCTACTCCAAATTACGCGTATGAATATGCGAATCCATCACAATCTCACGTGTACTATACTTAACCTATGTCACCCCAATTGGCTGCTCAATACCAAACTATGCAATCAGTTGTACCTGAAGCTACAACTCATCTTCCTGCAGACAGTGGGAACCAACAAGGGAGGACTACCCATCCTTAACAGGTGAGTTGGGCTTGAAAGAGAGAAATTTTGCAACAAGGGGTTTGGTTTATATTTGAATTCTCAATTGTTAGTGTGTTCCAAGGTAGTTAAGTTTTTTTTTGTTCTTTTTTTATCTCCAAAGTCACGAAATTTGAGAGTTTTAGTAGTGTCACTGTCATATGCCTTGCTTTGTTTCATTTTTTCAGCAGAAACTTTAAGAGTTTTGAGTCGTGAAATTTTAACTTTGAATCATAAAGGATGCGCTGCATAAATGTGGTTCATTCTTCAATGGTGTTACATAAATTTGCGTTTATAAATTTGGTTTTACATAAATGGTGTTACATACATTTGCATTTATACATGTGGTTTATTCTTCAATGGTGAAATTTATAGGGCATTGTATTTTGTTGTTGACGCGATAAACACGACCTTATATTTGGTTATGTGCATTGTTGATGTGATAAATAGGGCATTGTATTTTGTTGTGTTTGCTGGATTGAATAAATATTTGTATTGTGAGAGTTATATTTTTTATGTACATTTTTCATATGGTAAACACTACATGTCGTGACATTCATTCCCCCACGATTGTTGCCGCCACCACCACACATGTATGCAAGTGGTTTATTTTTAAAAATTAGAATTGGGGAACCATATTTTTGCTGTTTTGTGATTATGTACTTTCAAAATTGTTGTCGTTTATCGATTATGTACTTTCAAAATTTTCACCGTGCTTTCAGGCACGGGTATCCACTAGTACATATATATAGAAGTAAAAATAGTATATATATATAAGTAACCTAAATTCCTTATATATGTATATCTTTACATATATAGCACAAAAAATATAAAATAAACCAACTCGGCACAGAAATTATACCCTCGGAATGTTGTAACAGAGGTCCGAAATAGGAAAAACAAAGACAGATGAGGCTTTTGAAAGGTTAGGCACAAAATCACTGCATTTTTCCCTTCGGTTTTTGTGAAACGGCTAGGGTTTGTAGGTTTTTTCCCTTCGGTTTTGGGGAAACAAAGGCAGATGAGGTCTTTTGAAAAGTTATGCACGTTTTTTTTCTTCTTTTAAGTTATTTAGACACTTAAACCTTAACCTAGGACAGAAATCAAGAGGCGTACGCCTCAGGAGCCTCGAGGCGCATAGCCTTAAGGCGTACGCCTCACACTCAAAAGGCGTAAGCCCAGGAAAAATAGTAGGGGCGTAACCCTCATGTAGTCGCTTCAGTGCCTCGCCTCTTCAGCACCGCCTCGAGGCGCGCCTCAATTCGCCTTTTAAAACATTGGTGAGAGAATAGTAAAATAACTAAAAAACAGTGAGAGATTAGTAAAAGAACAGCAAATTAATCAGCAAAAAATTAAAAAATAACTAAAAAAAAGTAGCACACATTCAAATAAAATAGATATACCCATATAAAGTCTAAATTTTCTAATACTTCATTAATTCCATACGACAAAATTCTATGTTTCATAGTGCACTAATGATGTGATCCGTGCCACTCTTTCGACATATGAGTCACTAAATTTACTCTAAAACCTTGAGCTTCTGTTGATATGTCGACAAATTCGATTGGATATCCATGCGGCTCAAGCCAATCATCCTCACGATCATCCAATTGATCTTCAAAAGGATCGATAGCCATCTCTTGTCTAATCAAGTTGTGAAGAAATGCACATGCCATAACGATTATATTTTTACTCCTAGTTGGATACCAAGAAGGACTCCTAAGGATTCTCCACCTATGTTTTAGTAATCTAAAACATCGTTCTATTACATTTCAAGCTTTCGAATGCTCCATGTTGAAGTACCCTTCTTTAATCATTGGTGTGTGATCTTCCCATTCATTTAAATGATATCGTTTGTCCCCTATATGGTGCTAGAAATCCCTCACTATTTGGATAACCAGCATCAACGAGATAATAAAACCCTATAACAAAATATAACATATATGAATTTTTTTGGTTATGCAATTAGTCATTTAAATCATAACAAATATACATTCTTAATAAATTATGGCATACCATGCGAAACCGTTAATCCATGTGGTTTAGAAATTGCATCTCTAAGTACTCTAGAGTCCACTACAGAACCTTCCCAAGCAGGTTGTATATATATAAATTTCATGTCGTGAGAACAGGCCCCAAAAACATTTGTAGCAATTTCACTTTTTCTTGCATGGTATCTAGGCATGTCAATGTCTAGCACATGAACCCTAATATATGTCCTATCCAACGCCCCCAAACAATTCTTTAACACAAAAAAATAATTATCAATAAAATGTGTTTATTTTATATCTAAAATATACAACATAAATTAAGAATTAATATATACCATAAAACATTTCCATTTTTCATGTGTTAAGTCTTCAGCAATTGACTCAGGTGTCTTTAATAAATTTCGATGTAACTGGATGAAACCATTTAACATAGTATTAAAGTGGCGACTAATTGTCTTGCCCGAACGCATGAACCTATTCTTGATCCCTTTATTTTTAGCGTGGTTATCAAGTATGAACAAAAACATGGCAACCATCTCATCTACACTTGTGTTCCTGGTATCCCTCACATTGCTAATCATTCTTAACATATGACACAACTTGGAAAAGGTGTATCTATCCATGCTTAGTTGTTCTTTACATTCCAAATCATCCTCATACTCCATTTTGAATAAATTACTTACACGTAATGACGTATCCGATAGTGACTTTGACTTAAGCGTGTATTTTTTGTAATGTGATTCCAATAGAATATTGAGAAATCCACATAGTGCTGTGATTAAATCAATGTATAATCTAAGCAACTAAAGCATAACTGCGAACTTCCTCCTCAGTGAGGTAAACGACAATCTTGCCATATCTAAAAAAATATCAAGAATAGAACCCAATAAAAAAATCATTTTTTAAGTATGTATCAATTTTTTTATTTGAAAAAAAATTGTAATTCATAAGTATTATCTAACAAATACAAGATTATTTATAATATACACGTATTAAGGTTACGATAGACAATTATTTTTCAATTCGGGTTAAGTATTGTCTTTATTATGTTACATTCAATTTACATATAATTATTATTAAAAGCACATATTTCATGTTACATATAAATCAATTTATTTCATACACCATTTTTCAGTAATTATCTCTATGTTATTTTTCATACAAAAATAAATATCAAAATTATGAGACATTAGATAAAAAAAAGTATATGCTGCAGTTATAAACATATAAACAGTTTGTCTATTATAAATTTAAATAGGTTGGCATATAAATACAAAACATATAAATAAGATGTTTATATATTATAAATTTAAATAGGTTGGCATATAAATACAAAACATATAAATAAGATGTTTATATGTTTATAAAATATAAAACTTGATTTTATATGCTTATCAACATATAAACATATGAACAGGTATTCATATGTTTATATGATTATATGATTTAAGGGAAGTTAAAAAAAAGGTAAACACATGAATGAGATACCACAAACAATTATAAACATATATAAGATGGGAAGAAAAAACCGTAAGCTTATGAATGAGATACCACAAATAGTTGAAAATATCAACATCAAAAAAGGTAAACTTAATTAGAAGTCTATTGTAATTATAAATAACTATTTTTTTAGGGGCCAAAAGTATAAAAAATTTAAAGTAATAGGATTAAAATTTGATGGTCCATTCTATATAGATAGACACCAATAATTAGAAGTCTATTGTTATATGCATTACATAATCAAAACATTACACGAAAAATTGTTCAAACTTAACAACAAACTTAGAAAGGTGTCCAAGTGCATAAGAGAACTTGGACGAGCTTTAACAATTTGTTCTTAAACATAAAATATTGTTCTTTGGGGAGTTTGCTGTAAATTTTGGCCTCTGCAACAACAATCACGCAATCTTTCTGCATCTGCTCAAAGTGGAGCCTCGCCACACGACCCGCACTTCACTGCATATTAAATATGAAAAGGAAGATGCAAGATTAGGTCTCTTAGACTAAGCTCCTAATATTCCACATCACAAATAAAACTCAATTCCAACAATATTCAAGTAGACATGGTATTATATATTCATTTAATATATTATGTAAAAAGGGAGGCAGTAGACTATAAATATACGTGAGGCAGTAGACTACAAATATACGTCCCTCGTTATTGGGTTTAGCCTTTTACCAGTAGATCCAGATGACATCTCCAGCTCTCTCTTCTTTGTTGCCACGATTTTTTGAGGTCCTGCATGTATTTCAATTAAAATTTTCAGTCACAAATCAAAACTTAATTCATGGATTATACCTTAAATGAAATATTAGGTCCCTTAAAGTGAAGCCGAGGATTCCACATCACAAAATTAAAAAGCAATTAACACGGTAATTATGTAAATATAGTATTATATTAGTAGTTTAAAACAGGGCGTAGTAGACTACAAACATACATCCCTCGTGGTGGGGTTTAGCCTTACCAGTGGATTCAGATGACATATCTATCTCTCTCTTCTTTGTTGTCACAAGCTCTTGCGGTTCTGTATTTTTTCATTAAAATATCTCAGTCACAAATCACAACTAGATTCTTATGGATTATCCAGATATCAGTAGTACAAGTACAACAATTAAAAGGAAAGATTAGGCATCTTAAACTAAACTTGAGATATCAAGACAGAAAATCGAAACCGAATCACCACAGTATTCATGTAGATATAGAATTATTTATTTATTCTGTAAATAAAGGGAGGGGGTATACTACACATACATCCCTTTCTTAATGGATTGTATGTAGTTCATCCAAATGTCAGTCACAAATCAAAACTTAATTCAGGGATTACCCATCTATCTGTCATAGATATAGTATTATATATTCAATTAATATATTATGTAAAAAGGGAGGCGGTAGACTACAAATATACGTCCCTCGTTATTGGGTTTATCCTTTTACCAGTAGATTCAGATGACATCTCCAGCTCTCTCGTTCTTTGTTGCCACGATTTCTAGAGGTCCTGCATGTATTTCAATTAAATTTTTCAGTCACAAATCAAAACTTAAATCATGGATTACCTTAAATGAAATAGTAGGTCCCTTAAAGTGAAGCCGAGGATTCCACATCACAAAATTAAAATGCAATTAACACAGATATCAAGTAAATATAGTTTTATATTAATAGATTAAAACAGGGCGTAGTAGACTACAAACATACATCCCTCGTGGTGGGGTTTAGCCTTACCAGTGGATTCAGAAGACATATCTAGCTCTCTCTTCTTTGTTGTCACATGTTCTAGAGGTTCTGTATTTATTTTATTCAAATATCTGAGTCACAAATCACAACTGGATTCATGGATTACCCATGACATCAGTAGTATAAGTATGACAATGAAAAGGAAAGATTAGGTCTTTTAAACTAAACTTGGGAAATCAAGACAGAAAATCAAAACCGAATTACCACAGTATTCATGTAGACAAAGAATTATTTATTTATTATACACATAAAGGGAGGGAGTAGACTACAAATATACATCCCTTTGTGATTGGTATGTATGTAGTTCGTTCAAATGTCTGAGTCACAAATCACAACTTAATTCAGGGATTACCCATATATCTTTGGTATACATATGAAAAGGGAAAGGAAAGTTTAGGTATCTTAAGCTAAGCTTGGGATTTCGAGTGAAAAAATAAAAACGAAATTACCACTGTTTTCATATAGATATATTATATGAAAAAAAGGAGGGGGTAGACCACAGATATACATCCCTCGTGACAAGGGTTTAGCCTTACCAGTTGATTCAGATATAATCTCTAGGTCTTTCTTCATTATTGCAACATCTTCTTGGCATCCTGTATTTATTTCATTCAAATTTGTTAGTCACAAATCAAGACGACTTAATTCACACATTACCCATATATCTGTAGTATAAATTTGAAAAGGAAAAGGGAAGGGGAAAGATAAGTCCCCTCTTGAGGTAAGCTTAACTAAATCAAAGCAGGTTTTCATGTATATATAGTATAATTTATATATGATATAAAAAAATGAGGGGGGGAGACCAGAAATATACATCAGTGATGATTGGGTTTAGGCCTACCCGTAGATTTAGACAACACATTTACCTCTTTCTTCATTGTCCCATGAAAAAGATCTAAAAAATCATCCGATACTGTATTTATTTCATTAAAATTTGTCAGTCACAAATCGTGATATGGTTGTAGATATATATATCATTATTTAACTATAAAAGGGATGAGGTAGGCTACAAATATACACCCCTCTTGATTGAGTTTAGCCTTACTAGTACAATGAGCAATACAGATGTCGGTAATATTTTTCATGAACTCGGGATCCATAGCGAAATCTGCATATTTTGAGTGGGGTTGTTAATCAAATATAAAACCTAATTATGAAACCTGTGGAGTAAAATGATTTAGAAGATTTCATACGGGGATGGCCATCCCGGTAAACATAATAGGCGCCTCCGGTGAATCCAAGGTAGCTCAATGGCACTGTGTGTGTTTGTTCACTCATGTTGGATGCTGACAAAAGAGAGATTTTGGCTTTCTATTCTGTCCGACAAAAGTAATTTGGGATCTGATTAATCAAGAAATAAATACATGTTATACAAAAAATAGTTATTTGGGATTAGAATTCAGATGAGGGAAATACCTCAAGATTCAATTCTTAGTGCGGCAGGGACGAGAAGTTAGGGTTTGTGATGGGGGAGATGAAGTCGCGGGGACAGTAGCAACAAACCCTAGCTGTTCCATGACCCCATATATATACACAACTATCTCGCCCCTGGGAATTGTTAAGGTATGCCCCTGTTATTTGTTAACACTTGGCAGACATCGAGATGGGATGGGACCGAAATTGCTATCATCACGCTCAACCTCCACCGTTGCTTCATAAATGGATATTACTAGTTAACTAACTAGGAGGAAGTTGTACAATAAACAAATATAAAATATAAAAATAATAAATATCTTTTAAACAAATTGTTTTAAACTATTACTGAAATATATATTTTAACATTTTTCTAAAAAACATATATTTTAATATATATTTACAAATTTATCATACTCTAAATATTTGTATTATTCTTTGAGAATTCTTCAAAACGATGTCGTCTCTTCTTGTTTGCCTTGAACCTAACAGTGACCGTGGGTCCCATATTCGTCAATCTTCTTTTACACTTCATAATTAAAAAAAGGCCTATAGAAATAATGAGTTGGTCTTTGACTTTCTCTAAACTATAAAATAAAATCTCAACCATAACTATAGATCTTAAAAAACCAACTTCAGGGGAATACATATACATAAATGACATCATGATCTCAACAAATAAGGATTCTCACTCTTGATAACCGACCCACATCCCCTATTCCCAAAACACACAACCCACATCCATGATAAACAAAAACGCATGTGCGTGTAGAGAGAGATATGTTCGCATGTGAAAATAACCATATGGTAAATCATGTTTTATCCTATGAAACATCCTCCTCCGGCAACCCGTACCAAAATATCAAACTCAACAATTCAATTAATCCATCAATGAGTTAATCTCACCCTCCTCCGCATCATCTTCGTCTACTTTAGGTGGAAGACTTTGGGGGTCCCCACCTTCATCTTCATCATCTGCTTTCATATATGATCCGAGTTTATCCAACGGATTGCTATTTTCCTAAAATTTGAAACTGCCAAGACTATCTGGAGTACAATGATCCGGGCTTGTCTCCTCTATCAAATCTGTAAATCTTCTACAGTTCCGACCGCTTTTAAAGATCTAAATGGGTCGAGTTTTCGGGTTGAACCGGATGAGGTTTTGGCTTCAACTTCATGATGCATCTATACAATATCCTGGATGAAAATCACAGCAACGTGAAGACTGCTTTTCAACTTGCAAAATCTTAGATTTATATGTTCGCGTGGAGAGAGAGATATGTGCGTGTGAAAATTACAATAATGTTTTGGACAGCTTCAATCTCTTGATTTAAATATGCGTGTAGAGTATCAACATGTTATTGGCGAAGTGAATGAATTCACACAAAAGTCCTTGGTCATTAACATTATAGAAAGAACCTCATAAAACTGAAACCTTAAGATGTGGGAGGGTAGCGAGCACATGCAAAGTATGATTTGACAAAAACTTAGATAAACTAGTTAGACATTGAAGCATGCATATAAATCAACCATCGTCGGTATTACACTCAACAAATGAAATCACTCAGAACGGGAGGTAATACATGGGACATGCGATCATAATGAGTAAATGTAAATGGAAACTACGCCGCACACATGTCACTAATGAAGAACGCTATATATAAAAATAAAACTTGTAATCTCAATGAAGGATACCATCATTAAAGGAGGAAAAATGTATTTTTACAGATTATCATATATATATTTTGATTTTAGAAATAAATTCGTCCTAGGATCACATAGGACTTTATAGGGTTGTAATGTAGGTTAGGCTTGGGTTATGAAACGAAGGAAATATGTACGGATTCAAATTGTTCTGAATGAAAACTTGGGATAATGGGAAATTATGAGAAATTTCAAAAAATGAAAAATGATTTCCATAACAAACATTAGATATGAAATTGGAGAGCGGCAAGGATCATTGAACACTAAATACAATATGTACATCTTTCTATTTCACTCTCTTTTCTTCTTGTTCTCACTTTTTCTTTTGTTTTCTTTCTTCCCCTTTTCTTTTCTTTTTCACGTATTTTTTTCTTTACTTTTCTCACTCCCGCATGCTTAATTGCAACCATGTAACATGAACATCATTCAATCCCAAGTATCATTCCAAACAATGGTTTGGAAGGTACATATATGGTTTAAAACTCCAATTTATAGTTGGTTTTGGGATTTTGGGCTATGAAATGAAAGGTAAATATTACGGCTCAAAGGCGTTGACTAGGGAGAGATATAAGGTGAGGTCAAGGTAATATGGGTGATATAACAAAGATGACCTGTGATCATTTCCTAAAGTTTATGCAGTTCTCGAGTCAAACAACTTTGAAAATCATGATCAAGTAACACAATTGAAATATGAACTCAATTAATGAACAATCAATGAAAGAATAGTGAGATTACCAATGACTGTAATGTTTTCAATTAGGAAAGAATAGTGCGTAACACTCACAAACGACGAAATCACAAAGCTCACTCGGTGTAAGTATATACAATGCAACAATAGATTATCGAGTTATAAAAATCTTAAACCAAATCAATAAAACAAGAAAAGTGCATGTCCTCATGGGATTAAAGTTTAATTCATGAAGTTATTCATAATATCAATGATTTGAGAAATAATGTTTAGTAACTTCTAAAATCGAGAACATGCATCATTGAATTGTCTATTGGATTAAACATTTATTGAAATTTATCATCGAAAACAAAGGCAAAAATTCTAACAAATCAGAAAAAATAAAGAAAATAATTTTTTTATTTTTAAATTTTTAATTTTTTACAAGAAAAACATGCTTGGAAAGAACATGTAATCAAAATCATGGACTAAGAAAAATAATGGATAGAATATCTCAAACCCCCTAACTAAAATCATACATTGTCCTCGATGTGAATTAATAACCAAGTTAAAGCGAGTAAAAGAGTTATTTACTGCCCTAGGCAGGGGTCCTACAAAATCGATTCCCCATACTGATAATGGCCAGGGGGATGTAATGGAGGTCGGAGGTTGATGAGGCTGGTGAGGGATGGTGGTGAACCTCTGGTACTTATCACACTTCTTCACGTATGTCGTAGCATCCTTGGCCGGGGTCGGCCACCAATACCCTTGGGTCACAATTCTTTTGGCCAGCGACCTTCCTACGATATGGTTAGAACAGGACCCCTCATGCACATCTCGGGGGATATATGGTACCTTGGATGGATGAACACACCTGAGCAAAGGGAGAAAGAACCCTTTCTTATACAGAGTATCTCCAATGACAGTGAATTTTACAGCATTGTACCTCAGCTTCATCCTCTCGAATTTTCCCTCTGGCATCTCCCCCTCTTTAATGTATCTAGTTAGAAGGTCCATCCATGAAGTTTCCCTATTTATATTTAGGCAGAAGCTAAGTGTTCTATATTCATCTTCAATCGCCAGTCAAAACGAAATTTCCACTGACACTTTTCTTCTGATATATGTCCTGGTTGCTGAAGCTAGTCTTGCAAGTGCATTGGCTCGGTCGTTGCCGAGGTATACTCTTCAACTTTACTTCCTTTAAGCTTTACAACAGTGATTTTACTCTCTCAAGATACTTGGCCATTCTCCGATACTTAGCCCCATAGGCTCCCAGTATCTGATTCACCACCAACCTTAAATAACTATGCACCAAGAGTTGGCCAACACTAAGAGACCTATCCAAGGAGAGGCCTGCTATCAAGGCCTCATACTTTGACTCATTGGGGGAGGCTTTGAAGTTAAACCTTGGGGCATACTCGATGTTCGTGTTATCTGGCGCTGACACTATCAATCCAGCCCCACTTCCATTTTCACAGGAGGACCCATCAACGAAGAGGTTCCACACAGCATCAGCCTCTGAGAAATTTCCCTCAGATAGGGATACCTGTCTAAAGAGGTATCTCCCTTCTTCGTTTTCAACAGCTTTATATCTAGCTGCACTTGTCTCAGCCTTATCTATGGAAGGGTCAACAATCCTACCTTGTTGGTTATCTATTTTCTCAAGGTTCCCATTTTTAGCCTCGGCCTCTTCCCAAGTGAATTCAGCCACAAAATATGTTAGTGCTTTCCCTTTGATAGCCACCCCGAGTTGATAGACAATATCGAACTCTCCCAGCTCTATTACCCAGGCCATTGGCCTCCCCGATTTCTTTGGCTTGTGTATGACCTGCCTAAGAGGAGAGTCAGTAAGGATGACCATTGTATAGGCCTGAAAGTACGGCTTCATCTTCCTTTAAGAATTAATCTAGGCATAGGCTAACTTTTGCATCCTAGGGTACCTTTTCTCTGCTCCTCGGAGTTCTTTACTATTGAAATACACCGGCTTCTGTACCCCCATTTTCTTCCCTCACAATAGCGACGCTGATAGCTGATTCTAAGATGGCTAAGTATACGTATAATCTTTCACCTTACACTAGACGTGATAAAAGTAAGGGAGACCTTAGGTAGGATTTTAGCTCTTTTAAAGCCTTATCACACTCTTTGTTCCACTCAAAAGCCTTTCTGAGAACTTTAAAAAATGATAGACATTTATCTGTGGCTCTAGATACAAATATATTCAAAGCAGCCACTTGTCCCGTGAGCCTCTGGACTTCTTTAATGGTCTTGGGGATCTTCATTTCTAGAAGAGCCTTTATCTTCTCCGGGTTGTCCTCAAGTGCTCTCTGATTGAAAATGAACCCCAAGAACTTTCTTGCTCTGACCCCAAAAATGCACTTAGTCGGATTAAGCTTCATTCGGTACTTGTCCATCGTATCGAAGATTCTTTTAAGGTCGTCCACATAATCCTCAACTTTCAAACTCTTTGTCAGCATGTCATCTACATAGACCTCCATAGACTTCCTAATCTGGCCTTTAAAAATTTTATTCACGCGACGCTGATACGTTGCACCTGCATTCTTTACACCAAAGGGCATAACCCTATAACAGTATGTCGCCTTGTCAATAATAAAAACTATTTTTTCTGAGTCAACCGGGTCCATAAAGATCTGATTATAGCCCGAGTATGCATTCTTGAAATTCATTAACTCATGGCCTGTAGTAGCGTCCACCATTTTATCAATGCGAGGAAGAGGGAAGCTGTCTTTGGGACAAGATTTGTTGAGGTCAGTGAAGTCCACACACGTCCTCCACTTCCTGTTAGCCTTGGGGGCTATAACCACGTTAGACAGTCATTCGGGATAGATGACCTCCCTGATAAATTCAGCTTCTTCGAGCTTCTTGACCTCATCCCTTATGAACTCATATTTTTCTCGAGAGCAAATTCTCCTCCTTTGCTTTATTGGCTTGGCATTTTCTACCACGTTAAGCTTATGACACAAGATCTTATGGTCAATACCCGTCATTTTTGCATAACGCCATGCAAAGATGCTCTGTCTACTCCTCAGCAACTTGATGAGGTCTTATTTTATATCTGGTTTTAGGGCTTTACCGACCTGGATGATTTTTTCCGATTCATCTTTACTGAGGATGATGGATTCTACCTCTTCTGTGGCTTCCCCCTTCTTTAACTTTGTCTCATCCCTAGGATCAAGGGTATCAATATTATAAGTAGTGGTTACTTTCTTATATGCCTCTCTCTCCTCGGCAGAGTTGAAGTAGCATTCTTGTGCTGTAGTTTGGTCACCCTGAACTTCCCCTACCCCATAAGGAGTCGGGAATTTTATCATCTGATGGACTATTGAAGGCACGCCCTCAAATTCCATGAGGGCTAATCGCCCCAGTATGAGGTTATAGGCTGAGAAAACATTTTCTTCCATCGCAAAAAAGTTGATCTTCCTGGTGAGCCATTTCAGCCACTCATCTCCCATCCTTACATCGGCCTCATACCACCCCAAAGAATGAATTTTCTCTACGCTAAAACCAATCAGGGGATGATGGTATGGGATAAGCCTGGCCCAGCTAATCCCTGGGGCTTTTAAACATGGCCAAAACATGATGTCCACATAGCTACCCCCATCTACCAAGATCATCGGCACCTCACATTCGTGCACCCTGGTGGTGATGAAGAGAGGGTCATCATGTGGAGCTAGGATACCCTTAAAATCCATCCTTGAGAATCCCATTACAAGTGTATCCATGTCAACCTTCTTCCTTTTTTAGATTTGTCTTCGATAGAGGTTGAGTGCACAGCCTCAGTTTTTATTAATGCCTTTTGCCTCAGCTACGTGGGCCTTCCTGTTGGCCACTTTTGATCCTCCTCCAGCTAAACCCCTAAAGATCATCCCAACACCAAATGAAATTATATTAAGACTTTTCACCGAACCATGGTCGTCCTTCGGTGGAAGGTTAGGATCATCATCATCATCATCATCATCCTCTGAGGGGGGGGTCTTCACTCCTGGAGGGGGCATCTTCTCTACATTTATCATTTATTTTCTTCCTAGGGTTGGCGGCACCCTTATCCACATACTTTCTCAACTTCCCCGCTTTGAACATCTTCTCGATTTCATCTTTTAGAGCAAAGCATTTTTTGGTCAAATGGTTGTGGTCTTGATGGAATTCACACCACAGGTTTTTGTTCCTCTTATGGGGAGGAGCTCTTAACTTCTTGGGCCATATTAAAGACCTATCACTCTTTATCTCATTTAGGATGTGTTCACAGTTGACCGTCAGTGGGGTGTAATCTGCAAACTTGTCATCTGCTGGTATTTTCTTCCCATCCTTATTCTTTTTCTGGTATTTACCTCCATTAGCACCTCCTTTCTCATCCTCATATTTGACAGCCATCGCCTCTTCGGCATTCATCACCTTCCCAGTCGTCGCCAGCAACTCGGCCATTAACTTCGGGGGGTCTTCGATAAGCTTCCACAATATCTTTCCCTTTTGGAGTCCTCCAATGAGGGCCGGTATGGCTATACTCTCTTAATAGTCTTAGACCTCTAACTTTTCCTTATTAAACCTAGATATGTAGTCTCTGAGACTCTCATTTTTCCCCTGCTTAATCTAGGGCAGGTGAGTAGTCTTTTTCTGAGGTTTGACCCCAAAACAGATGTTGTGAATGAACCGCTCCACTAGCTGCTTAAATTTTTCAATGGAGTTCTTCGGAAGTGAGGTATACCATATGTATTGTGGTGTTGTGCCTAACACATGCATGAATACACACACAAACTTATATAAACAAATAAACCTATAAATTACATATTTTGTCTAAGATGATGTTTAGGATTCTGAATCTGAGTTTGTTAAAAACTTAGACTTCTGATTTTTTATGACAGATCGAGTGACAACCTTACTATAAAAAAGAGCCAAGGTCTGATGCACTTTCTTTTTATTTATTGACATTCAATTTCAAAAAATGTGAAATGTGAACTTGAAAGTATAAACGTCTCAAGATCTTTACCTATTTTGAAGTCTTTTTTTCTCAAAACTTGAAACAGAATACGAATTTATTTGTAGCAAGTTTAAAAATAACATTTGAGTATAAAAATACCAACAAATAGGAAATAAAACTAAGCAGATCTAAGTGATTTATATCACAAAAGAAATTAGATCTACGTTTTTTATGAAGAAGAAAACAAGATCCAACTAAGTGAGAAGTTGGAAAAGAGATTTAAAACGAGAGAGGAATGAATCTTAAAACAGGAACAACTCTCAAAGGAAGTTTTCTGAGAAAATTTTTCCAGAGTTTGGCTGGATTTTGATCTCTCTCTCTATATATATATATATCTCAAACTCACCAAAAGATCCAAAACGTTTATTTATACTAGATAATGAAAGGGTCTGGAACCTTCAATCAAAACAACGACTGAGATTTAGTCTATCAAATCAAAGTAAATCCAAGGGCTATAAACGCATCGCACCTAAACTCACTCCCATGGGTTAAAATGGTTAAGGTTTGAATTGAGTAAAACAACATGCAGACCATCGATTAGATTAATCCAACGGAAGCATTCTGAGTTATGTGAGAGGCAATAAACACAATATTAACCGATGTAAAGCAAACATGTGTAGGGCTAAGATGACAACTAAAACGCGTGTTTTTTATTGTTTTGAAATTCCATCTTCTACCCCATAAGTTCTTGTCGCTTTCGGTTTCCACCAAACAAACTTTTAGGAATAAAATGATATTACAAATTGGCCCAAAATATTTTAAAACCTTAATTTTAAATTTTTTGAAAATGTTTAAAAATTCCGAAAACTTGTTTAAAGATCCCAAAAATTATTAGAAAATTATTTTAATGGGAATTAATACTCACGTGCCTAAAATAGAATGTATGCAACATAAAATATGCATTCCTGGGTGAAGTGTTGGTATACTACCTTTGAGACCATTAGAGAAAATTGATGTAGTATCTGAGGTTATTTGGTAGACTAGGATATGACTTTAATTTTGTCACTATTTCCAAACTAGATGAGCACCTATATAGTATAGACTCAAGTGAGTCAAAAACACTTTAAGCCTTTTACCACATCTTTTTGCTCTAATTTTAATCAGTTCCTTGTAAACATTACTGTTATTATAACTCATGTTCACTGAAACGCCTACACTTGGTTTGACAACAACTTTTGCATTCAAATAAATACAAATAATTTTGTTGATTTTCTCAAGTATGTCGTCCAAACCTTCATTGTAAATTTGAATTCCTTCTGAGCTAGTGAGGGACTTATCAACGACATCCCACGACCTTTGTATTAGTTGACTCCATTAAAGAAAATATGACTTGTCATCGGTTATATCGATGCCACAATCATTAACGACCTTTGTATTAACTAACTTCATTGATCTTGTCCATCTATTCAAAATGTGGTTTGGTAAGGCATTAATATCATGAAACTTTTGCAAATAAGCCAAAATAAGTCGGCATGGGATCCCAGCGCTTTCAAACATCTTACAAGGATGCGACGCAAATTGCCAATTAGTGTCGTAAACAAATTCTCGTACTTTATTCATGTCACCGGTCTCCCTTTGAATAGAATAGACATGTTTACTTTCGTTCACCTTCACCAGTTCAAACTTATAACTCAATATCTCCCGCTTATCTTCTTGGAATTTATAGAATATTTCATTTATATAAATATCAACCATCTGCACCAAAGCGTCATGAAATAGTTTTAGTCTCGGCTTCTCGATCAAGTTTTTGTGATCGGCAAATAATTATTCATGATGTCGACGCGTAAGCCCCTACCGAATTGGATTATAAAGTCCACAAGTGAGTTATTTTTTGAAATATATTTTTTTTAAATGAATGCGCACTTTTAGCTTACTGGCTACTTAATATTCTAGCGGAGAAAATATGATTTACATAAGTAGGAACCCATTGGGAACGGATTTCAAACATATAATAGAGCCATTTATTGTCAATTAAACCACTCTTGTCAACAAGATCAATCCATTTATCATCAAACTCTTCCCTCATTTCAAAATTCCATATGTAATCAGAAAAGTCTTTGTAGTAGGCCTTAAATTTTAGAGAATCAAATTTTTTCAGGAAATTTCATTAATATGTACCAAGTGCAATACCTGTGATAGGGGTGTGGGAGGGCTTCCGATATTGCTCTTGTCATTGCTGGATCTTGATCGATGATAATCATCTTCGGTGAGTCGCTCGAAATAGCTTCCAAAAATGATTGAAAAGCCAAACAAATGAATCAACGGTCTCATCACTCAGAAAATGCACAACCGAATAAGATAGTCTGCCCATGGTTATTCACTCCCATCAGTGGCGTAAAAATCATACCATACCAATTATTATTGTATGTGGTATCAAATATTACCACATCACCCAAACACTTGTAATCTTGTCTTCTAATTGCATCAACCCAAAAACACTGCTTAATTCGTTGTTCACTATCCGTTGCAATTTTGTAAGTGAAAGACGAATTGTTTTCTTCTTTCAGTTTAAGAAACTCGTGTAACATATCTCCATCGTGCCCCTTTAATTCATTGCGCTTATCCCTCTCTTGGTCGTATAAATCTTTTTGCGTAAACTCAATATTTTCAAAGCCACACGCTTGCACTCCAAGAAAGTTGAATTATTGGTGCAGTGGTATATTGATCGCTCCAAGTTGTTGAGTTAAGCACTTTTAGGAACTCGATATGCTCCGATAAGATCTAAAAAAATATGTTTTCCTTGGCATCGACAATGGGTAGCCCTCCACAAATGAAATAACCACATATGCGCCACACGAATATATCACAACTGCAAATTTTACTTTACAGTCCTCTCTAATGGAACCCAAATTCTAGTAGTCCCTGGAATATCTACAACCTTGCCCTTTCCTTGTTTGAAACAAACATACTCCTTCCTTATAATTTTGTTACTCTCAATATCCTTGTTTTCACTCCAATTATTAACCCTAAACTCGACTACCTTTGTAAAAACTCTTCACTTCATCAAGGGTTTGGAACTCTTAACCTATTTTTAGCTTTAGGTCACCCTGAACTTGTGGGTTGAAATGTACATGTATATATAGTTAAACTCACAAACACACCTCATTAAATGTACATGTATATAATTTATGATGTATGTATGTATATATGTATATATGTATACATTCATGTATCCGATATTTAAAAATAAGTTTACCACATGCACACCAATAATCATAAACACACATAATTGAATTTTAAAAATGTATTTAAATACATCGTTTAAATCGATTTTTCTGAATAAATAACCAAACGGGACCAAAACATTTAATATAACCATTGGATGTCTAATGTTAAGATTTAATGGAGTGACAAAAGCTAATTTTAACAAAATTTTGAAATTCTTGTGCAAGATTCGAGTAGATTTTGTCAAACATTAGATTTTTTGTCCATCAAATCTGTATTTTGTCCCCAAAATAAAACCCAAGAAGTTCCATACTACTCTCAAATTAGAAACAACTAAAATTGAAGTAGGGTAAAATTGATATTATGAGAAAAAGTAAACTAGATGTGCGGATGAAAAGTGTACGGAGATGTCTACTTCCAACCCAAACCCTCAAAAATTGTAAATGCACGGTGCGGTTGTGATACCAATTAATTCGTAACATTGCAATGCAAACCAGACTCACTTATTTAATTAGGTGTCAAACTTTGAACAAGCTTAATTCAATTTTAGTTATGCCCCTAAACATGCATCTAAGTGTCATAACTCATTCAAATCATGCATGAAAAATAAAGACGACCGATTCAGGAAGAAACCTCTTTCAGGTAAAAACCTTTTATAACACTTAGAACAATTTACAAGACCTTTGACTTACTTACAACCTAATAATCGCCCACAATTGTAATGCACGGTGCCTTTCGCATATCTTCAAAGATACGAGAGACAGTGAAATACCCTACAGGTGTTGGTTTGTCGTCTTCGGCTCGTCCACACGCAGAGACCTATGCTCGGTATCCACCGATCAGTTATGGAGATGCCTTCTCCACCGAGGTTGAACTTCACAAACTATGCTTCAAGTTCCACAAAAACAACTCGCACAAAAGCACTGGGATTTGTGAACAGTAAAACAAAGTTTAAACCCTCAAAATGTGTTGGAGAATAAACAAAAGCACTTAAAACGTATTCTGTGCAACCCAGTGTTTTCTCCACATGAAAAAAATAATAACTTTACACCCTATATATAAAAACATTTAAGGCAGTGATGTGTCAGAGTTAAAGACCTTTCGTTCGAACGACAGATGACATCGTTCGAACGAGATAGCATCTCGTTTGAACGACAAGCGACGTCATTTGAACGATGATCACTTATCCAAAAAAAAAATCAGTCTTTTATAATACTTGGAAACCTTAAAACTTTAAATTGATTATGAAATCAGAAATGGTTATCCCAAAGACTTTTATGATAAAAATATTTTTGAAAAATTAAAACCATTTAAAATTATTTTAAAAATCATTTTTCATAAATTAAAAAATATTTTATTTTTCACAAAAATATCCCAACACTTTTTATGTAAAATGTAAATGGAACTAAAACATATTTTACCAAATTTTTCCTCCTTGGGCATGATTGTTGAAGTCGACTTGAAATTTGGACTCTCTTTGTGGATGTAGTCTTCCTAATTCTTCGACAAACTTGTAGCGGTATATGACATACTAAATGTGACGGACTATGTCCTTACAAAAACAAACTAGTGAGAGTGAAGGATGAAGAAACTTTGACCTATGGGATACTTTAAAGTTTCAATTATAATAAAGAGAAGAGGATCAACTAGCTAGTCTAATTCATAATTATTTTCAAAAAAATAATCATATCAAGCTTTCTTATACTAAAAATGGAACTCGACATAAATATTTTTTGAAAGAGAAAGATAGAGACCTAGTGCCCGTTTAGTTAAGTATTTTGAAAATTGGATTTACAAATATGTTTTAAATCTTGATATTTTGTGTTTTTAAACATTGGTGTTCGTTAAACTTGTTTTTAAATCCTTTTTTTTTTAAACTTAAAGTTAACAAACACATTTGTAAACATGTGTATATATATTATACATACATGTGTACAAGTAATATATATATATATATATATATATATATATATATATATATATGTAGTAGTTAATTACAAATATGACCCTAAAGGTTGTAATCGTTTTAAATTTTGCACCTGGTCTTTTAAAAGGTACAATTTTAACCTCATTGTTTTTAATTTATGGAGTGTTAACTAACAATCAAACGTTCGTAGAGAGGCTTGACAAATTAGATGATTTGAAAGCCTATGTGACATTTATATGATTAATAAATGTTGATTTTTTAATTTAACCAATAAGTGACACCCATGGTTCAGTTCCTTTTTATAACAAAAGTCCAATATAATTAACACATATTTTAAAATAAATCTTGAAAACAAGAATAGGGGTTTCAACTCTTCATCGACCCAACTTCCCATGCATGTACTCTGCTCCGTCCATGGATCCACAATTGTGCCTATATATAAATATATATATATGTGTGTGTGTGTGTGTGTGTGTGTGTGTGTGTGTGTGTGTGTGTGTGTATGTGTGTGTGTGTCCTTTTAGCCCATAATTTGTTTCTTATTTGATATCATTTTAGGGTTTTTAATTGATTGATATGAGTTTCGATTAAAGATTTTTGTCGATTCATTTTTATTATCTTGTAGTGTTTTTAGTAGTTATGACTTTTCGATTGATTTTAGGGTGTTGAACGATTGGGTTTTTCACTTTTGTTTGAATCTATTGATTTTAGGGTTTCGGACGATTAGGATTTAAAACCCTTGTCATTTTTGTTTAAATCTCGTGAATCGAAAATAGTTCATAAACTTGTATGTTTCTACCTACATTTATATTTTTTTTTAGCTTGTGATTTTTTTATGAATTTGGGTGTTTTTGCACTACACCAAAAATAGCAATTTAACACACTCTGGTATTAAAAATCTGGCAAAATTTTAAATTGTGCAAAATTTTGGTACAGTTTAATGATAATCTTGCACACTTTAAAACTGTGTCAAAATTTGGCATTGTTTTAAAGTGTGCCAAAATTGAGTACACTTAACTATAATATAAAACCCCCTAAAAAATTCACCACTAACACTTTGGACTCCGCTCTCTCTTCCTGCTCACCCCCGCTCATCCATCTCTTCTCTTTGTGTGCCTCCATCATCCGCATACACACTATCATCCGTGAACCACCATCGCTGCGTAATCCGTGAACCACCATCGCCGCGTAATCCATGAACCACCACCATCGCTGCCTCATCCACGAACCTCCATTACTGAAATGCCACCATCTCCTCCAGCTCCAAAATCGAACAAAACATGTGATGAGGAGGAGACCTTGATTTGAGTTTTGTGTTTTTTTTAACAAAATAAGTTTATTTTTGCAAAAAAAAATGATGTAAGAATATATCATTGCCTGCTACGTTTATTTATAAGGTTTTACATCTGCTATGTTGTATTTTTTTTGGGTGTCGTTTGGCTAAAAACGGAATCATTGTCTGTGTGTATTAAATCAAATGGGTTCGTTAATAGTCGAGGCTCGCTTTTGTGTGTGAATCAATCTCTGATATTACATCAGCAAGGCTTGATTATTTTTTCTAATGGTTTTTTAACCAAGAAATCAGTCAGTTGTACAAAACCGAACCGAATGGAGATTGGTTCACACACAAAAGCGAGTGAACCTTGTTGATTTTATCGGGCAGGTGTATGGAGGTTTTAGCACATGGGGATGGTATGGGGTACGGAGGTAGTGTACACGAGTTGGGTCAGGTGTTTAGGTTTGGCAGTTTCAGGAGGGTAATGGTTGGAGGGATATGGGGTGTAGCAGCGGCGGTATGGGTTTGGGTCGCACATGGTTTATGTGTAGGTAGAGTGGGTTCAGGTAGGATCATATATGGGGTATGGGTAATGGGGGTATTAATGTAGGCCATGGGGTTTATGACAGTGGGGGCGCGTTGGGTTTTAGGTTATGGGTATTAGTAGGTTCATACTTATTCAAATACTGAATTTACATAAGATTGAACTTTAACATGTTAACTGTGAAATTTGCATTTGCTTTTGCAGTTTCCTCCGGAAGGCATACTGGATTAGACTTTCAGTTTCTTCCTTTGCTTATACAGTTTGTCTTATTTCCATTATTATATTTGACATTGCTTGGTTTAATAATGTTACGACGCAAATTTATTAATCAATCTAGCTCACCTAATCAATCTTTGGTAAGCTATATTATGTCCATTGTTTGGTTTTAATTTATGCCTACACCATGTGTTTGAAAAAATGCCTAAGTGGTTTTTTTATCTTGAGTATTCCTTGGATGTTGGATGTTTCAAGAATGATGTGCTACTGTTGCATCCTCGATTAAAAGTTTATTTTTTAGGGATTGTTATGATTTACATAAGATACTTCAATATTGATAGGATGCTTCAATTTTTTCGGGATTGTTATGATTTTTTTGATGATTATGGTTATACATTTTTGTTATATTATAGTTTTCCATTACTTTTAATGTGATTATCATCCTTTGTATATTGTTTGATTTTATTATGGATGGTTGTTTGTATCGATAAATTTTCATATTTCTTCGATTGTTGTCAACTTATATGATTGAAAGTCAAAATAATCTAAGCCTCAATTAAGAATATGGTACTCTGATATAGGTTTTAATTTGAGCAATTATTTTTCATAGTTTAATTTCTGATAAAGGTTAAACTAATTTATAACTTTAACATTTCTAGGTCCTGAGCACCTAGATTTCGTGATAGCATGTTTTATCATAATGTCAGCTATGTGGCTTCCTGTTATCCTCTCGTTGTCTTCGTGTTAAGGTTATGTATGCACAAGTATTACTCATATTTGTGTGTGTGTGTGTGTGTTTATCCTATTTTGGTTCATTAATCTATGTAATATTTGTTTTCAGAACGTTGCATGGTATTTGTCCTTGTGAGCCTTAGTTTGTCACTCACCATTGACGAGTCACCACCTACAGCCGTTGTTTAAGGTATATCCTTTCTAGAAAAATTCTCTTCTTAGGATTTACCTCTGAATCATACTCGAGTATTTCAACTTCTAACCAAAAACATTAAGAAAATATGTTTAGTTCAGGCCAAAATGAGAATCATACTTAGTGTTTCCACATTTAGTTTATGTGTTGTACTGATCTTTCCTATAGTTTGGATCTTTATAGCCTCATATATAAAGTAAGCTCGGATCTCTATTTTGGGTCCCTATTATCATTTTTCTACAACTTGAAAAATGATAATATGGATTGCTGAGTACTTAATAGAATATCCTCTAACAAAAAGGTTTTAAATGGAGTCTTAAATGATAAAATTATACAGTGATAGAGACAATTGCATGGTGCACTACTAATGATGTTACACTAATAAAAGACAACATTGTGGTTTTGTACAATGAACTTATGAATTCGCGATTACAAAGATGTTGCGAGGCAGGAGCTTCTAGCTTATTTTAATTTCAGATGTAGTTTAAAGTTATAGTTACCCGTTGATTTAGTTATCTCACACATGTTGTATTGGTAATAGGCTGAAGGGATAATGTTGGGCATTGTTGTTGAACTAGAATTTGCAAAACATGAGCTTCCAGCTTGTATTGGTCATGCTTATGTATTAGGCTGAAGGGATAATGACAGCAGAACACAAGGCATATGCAAGCAAAGCTGTTGAACTAGAATTTGCGGAATAGGTATAAAGGACCTCACAAAACCAAACATTAGTTTTATTTTTGTATATGTTAGTTTGATTTTCTCATAAAACCAAGTAGTAGTTTCCCCTTTGATTAAACCACTTTGATAGTTCAAATTTCTAACTATGCAATGTTATTTGTGTCATTATTATTCAATAGTTTCCTATTTAAAGGATGCTTGTAATATATTTTGAATAATTTAAAATATAGATATACGATAATAAGAAAATTTAAACTTTAAGCATGTCGTTAAAGGGTGAAAACCCAAACCAGCCCTCGAACGTCCTCGTAAAAGGCACAAACACCTTGCATGGGACTAATGTAACTCATAGGAACTGACCATGTAGTCACAGGACTCCGAGTTTGAGATTGTGATGATAATTTGATTATATATATATATATATATATATATACTTTGGCTTAAAACACGTCATTAGAGGACAAAAACCCAAAACTGCCTTGTAAGAGGCACGAACACCTCGCACGGCACCAATGCAACCAATTGGAACTGATCGCGTATTCACGGGACTTCCGATTTGAAAATATGATGATAATTTGAAAATATCTAGAGTTAGGCTTCAAAACATGCTGTCAAAGAGTGAAAACCCAAAGCAACCCCCAAACGGCCCCGTAGAAAGCACTAACACCTCGCACGGGATCAATGTATCGCGTACTCACGAGCCTCTTGGTTTAAGAATATGATGATAATTTGAAAATATTTAGAGTAAGCTTAAAAACATGTCGTTATAGGGTTAAAACCCAAAACAACCCTCAAACGGTCCCGTAAAAGGCACAAACACTTCACACGGGTCCAATGTAACTCGTAACAATTGATCGCATAGTCACGGAACTCCCAGTTTGAGAATATGATAGCAATTTAAAAATATTTCGAGTAGGCTTAAAAGCATGTCGTTAAAGGGTGAAAACCCAAAACATCCCTCAAACGGACACGTAAGAGGCACGAACACCTCGAATAGGACCAATGTAACCTATAGAAACTGACCGCGTAGTCACGGGACTGCCGATTTAAGAATATGACAATAATTTAAAAATATATGGATTAGGCTTAAAAACATGCTCGTTAAAGGTTGAAATCCAAACAACCCTCAAACGGCCTCGTAAGAGGCACGAACACCTTGCGCATAATCAATGTAACTCGTAGGAACTGACAGCGTAGTCACGGGACTCTTGTTTTTAGAATATGATGACAATTTCAAAATATTTAGAGTAAGCTTAAAAACATGTCGTTAGAGGGTGAAAATCCAAAACAACCCTCACACGGCCCCGTAAAAGGCACGAACACCTCGCACAGGAGCAATGTAACTCGTAGGAACTGACTGCGTTGTCACGGGACTCCCGATTTGAGAATATGATGACAATTTAGAAATATTTAGAGTAAGCTTAAAAACATGTCGCTAAAGGGTGAAAACCTAAAACAACCTAAAAAACGGCCCCGTAAGAGGCATGAACACCTCGCACGGGACTAATATAACTCGTAGGAACTGACCACGTAGTCAAGGGACTTTTAGTGTAAAAATATGATGATAATTTAAAAATATCAATAATTTGGCTTAAAAACATGCTGTCAAAGGGTGAAAACCCAAAACAATCCCCAAACGGACTCGTAGGAAGCACTAACACCTCGCACGGGACCAATGTATCTCTTAGGAACTAATCCCGTAGTCACGGGTCTCTCGGTTTAAGAATATGATGATAATTTGAAAACATCTGGATTAAGCTTAAAAACAAGCCGTTAAAATGGTGAAAATCCAAACCATCTCCCAGACGGCCCTGTAAGAGACATGAACAACTCGGCACATGACCAATATAACTTGTAGGAACTGACCATGTAGCCACGGGTCTCTCAGTTTGTGAATTTGAAAATATCTACGCTTAAAAACATGTCGTTAGAGGGTCAAAACCTAAACCAGCCCTCAAACGACTCCGTAAGAGGCACTAACACCTCGCACGTGACTAATATAACTCGTAGGAAGTGATCGCACAGTCACAGGTCTCTCAACTTGAGAATATTACAATAATTTGAAAATATATAGATAAAGCTTAAAAATAAAATGTGGGTGAAAACCCAAACTAGCCTCTAAATGGTCCCATAAGAGGCATGAATACCTTGCATAGGACCAATGTAAATTGTAGGAACTGACCACATAGTCACGGGTCTCCCGGTTTAAAAATATGACGATAATTATAAAATATTTAAATTATGCTTAAAAACATTCCATTTGAGAGTGAAAACTCAAACCAGTCTATAAACAGCCCCTTAAGAGGGACTAACACCTCACATGGGACTAATGTAACTCGTAGGAGTTAACCAAGTAGTCACAAGACTTTCGGTTTGAGAATATAATAATAATTGTAACTCATATATGCAATTTTTTAGCTTGAATAAGATTTTTTTAAAAAAATTACTTGGTTACTAATATCATTTCTTTTTTGTATCCAATTTTTTTTGCAGGTTAACATTTTCTCGTTAGCCTTTATCCACATCGAACACACGAAGAAGTCAATGGTTTGCAACAAGGGGATTATTTATTTATTATCGTTAATATTTAGGATTTTATTTTTCTTTGTCCAAATCGTGCGGGTTTTTATAGTTTTATTGCTAACTTTTATGGTCGTGCGGGCTTTTATAATTTTATTGTTATATTTTATGGTCGTGCGGGCTTTGAGTTACGTAGGTTTTATATTAACAGATTCTAGAATGTTCAGAAAATAGTGGTAACTTTGACCAAATTTTTTTTTTGTCAGTGAACTATTAAGACTTGTAATATTTTGAAGTTTGTATGTACATTAGTTTATCAATAACCTGTGAGATTCTTGATTTGTGAATTTTATTATTTTCAAATAATCATTTTTTTCTTTGATCCAAAAATTTAGCACAACTCAAAACCGTGTCAAAAGTGCATCAAATGTTGGCACGGTTTTGATCTGTGTCAAAAGTGTACCAAAATGTACTCAATCTGGCACACTTATACACTGTGTCAAAAGTGTACCAGAAATATCAAATTCTGGCACGATTTAAAAGTGTGTCAGAAGTGTTCTTGTTTGGTCAAATCTGGCACATTTTTTAACCGTGCCAAAAAATGGCCATTTTGGAACACCTGATTCTGATAAAGTTCAAAACCGTGACTGATTTGATCAGGCAAAGTTTTAAACTGTGCCAGATTATTATTTTTGGTGTAGTGTTGTTCAAACTCCGTATTTATGTGAGTAGTAAAATAAATCCCTATTTTTTGTAATGGTTGTGGGTGGCGGTGTTAGGTTTAGCCATGGTGGGTTGTGTTGTGGTGTGGGTGAGATGAATATAATATATGGTGGAGGGGTGTTGTGAATTTGAGAATCATATGGCGGTGATGGAATTTGCAAGTGGTGGTGGAGGTTGGGAGGTTTCGATAAATCTAATGGTATGAGTGGTGGAGATGGTCGATACTGTTTAATTAAATTTTCTTTGAATGCTACTAAGATTTATTTATATTTGTATATTGTGATTTATTAATTATCTAATTTTAGCCACATGTCACAAATCATTTGAATATTTACCATATGTACAATCCCATAATTTTGAGAATTGAATTTATTAATTAAATGTATTAATTAATTCAAATTAATTGTGGAAGTGGAATTTGAATTAAATAAATAAAAATTTAATATAAATGAATTTGATAACTTTTGGCAAGTTAAATGAATAAGATGGACATATGGTTAGCAAATTGGTAATTTTAGGTTTTGGTGGAAACCTAAAGGTCGTTTGAGTCTTCCTTAACTTGTTTGGGTTTCAAGCTATGACATTTAGAAAGTCAATCTAGTGTATTTTTTGTTGTTTAGGTTAGAGTTCTAATTTGGTTGGACTTTTAATAAAAGAATCATAATTTAATTAGGAGAAGAGAGGGAGAGAGGAGGTTCTAACCGATGTCGCGACTTTGGACCCGGGATCAAGGCTTAGACCGCTATAACAGGTTTGGTTGATTGTCTGTAGGATTCTCTTGCGACATTTTGATTTCTTTTATCGAGGAACTTAGACTTTTATTTTGGTACGCTTGCATACTTTCTGTAAAAAAACAAACATACATAACCTTATTCTTCAAACGTATAAACCCTGTCAAAATAACGTTAACCCTTAATTTGGGAGCTTTACACTGGAATTTTAAAGAAAGCCACGAGATAAATATGAATGTTTTGAAACGCGATATTTTGTGTTAATCAGATTTTCGGAATCGTAACTTTGAGACAAAAATATCTCTTTTTTCTCATAAAGTATTATTTGATAAAATGTTGCATATATTCTAATTACACATGTTTTGTAAATATGACTAGGAACTTAATTAGGGAGAACGATAACCTAATTACAATATGCTATTATGAACTTATGAAATTGAATTCAATACTTGAAAGCTCGCTTGTTTAAAATATAGGGATTTGTTGATATTGGAATTGGATCATACCACGTGTTAAATCTATATAAATCTCGAGAATATTCTAAGGCTTGTGATATGAAATAATTAATGAATATTAGTTAGAAAAATTTATTATGTTGTTTACGGTTTTTAATTCAAATGTTTCAATCATTATATAATTTAATATGAAAAAAATCCGCATTGGATTGAAATAACTGAATTTGAAAACATGTGGGGACAATATATTGGAATTGTAAATCATATGATGAAATTGACTTAACTCCAATGAAACTAGATTTGCATAAATATGGTATCAAAGAATTAATATTTTGCCTAGAGATCAAAATAATGTTATAACCAACACGTGATGGCATCATTGGGACTATCTGATTGTGTAAGTTAAATTGTACTTGTCGTAAATAAATTATATGCAGTAGTTGTTCTCTGGGACTAAAGAGGTTAGTTTTTTTGGTTGGATATTTCCTAGGTATGGGACAAAGAAATGTTTGTGGATTTTTTTATTTCCTAGGTATGTGGTTAGGGAAGGATTTTGACTTTGGGAATTTCTTAGGTATGGAACTAGGAGATACGTGTGGTTTTTGATAATCTCCATGTATGGGACTAGAAATGCTATGGTTTGGGATATCAGTGTATTTTGGTGTTATGTGACAATTAATGAGAATATGGTTAGTAACTTAGATAATAACATGTATTAGAGATTAATGTATTTGTGTCGTCAATGTATTTGTTGGTTTACGTCCGTTGGCTATATTGTATGTACGGGACTTACACTAGCTTGGCAAATTTAAGGGGCATTACAGTATGTACGGTGTATAGTTTTGACTTGTTATGATAATATGTGTGGGCTTAAAGGAATTGGCTTCAGTAACGGTTTTATTTATGCATCATTGTATGTGCAGTGTTTAGGTTTATTTGGTTATCATAATATGTGCGGGACCAAGGCAAATGCGGATATAATGATGAGAATTGTGTAGAGATACATTATGGTATGTTGAGGTGATATTACGGATCGATGAACTATAATGATGTAGTGGTTATTCCTAAGATAGTATGGGTGTGCACTATGGTATGTACAAGGTTTTATAGGAGACAAATTGACTATAGTGGTGTAACACCGGAGATAAAATGATAATGAAAAGATAATAGATGCTGAAAGAAACATAATTGGTAAGATGGATAGTTATTTAGCTTACCTTACTTGCGTCGCTATTTAAATTGCTTGTCATTAATTAAAATATCTCATTTAGTTCGTATGATTGGGTTCATATAACTCTAATTGGAAAAACATTGTTGGTATTCTTGTAGTGGGCCCTGGCCTATTGCTATTGACTAACATTCCAGATTAGGTTCTTGTTAGCTACATAGTTTGGAGTAGTTAAACATACAACTATAGTTCATTTTATTGCTTTAGATGGTCTCCTTTCCAGATGTACATCTTATGAGATAATTCTATTCGAATTTGATGCGTCATTTACTCCATAGTTGTTTATGGTTTTGTAATTGGAGACTTTCGTTGATGATTTCTTTTTAGTTTAGAGTTTTATATTATTAAAGTTCAGCATAGTGATTAATTTACTTATGGTGAATGGATTTAGTCATCATTCGACATCTCATTTCTTATTTTGTTAAGAAAAGTTTTAAATGTCTCATATTTTTGTCACATGCTAAAAATTTAAAGTTTTTAGATTGCGAACATTAGGAGCCAGGGGAGCAAGTTCAGGTAATGGTTCATCGGGTCACAAAAGGGAGGGACAATTACTTTGGTGATCCAAGGAGTTAACGACCATTATTCATAAGCCTACTATGGGCGATATTGAGATGGATAGGCATAGATTAATCCCTCTAAGGGGCTCAACAGCATGGAGTGCCCACATCAACATGGGATAGTGTGAGGGCTAACTTCAGTAAGGGAAATTTTTCGCAAAGTCGAGAGATCGAACCTAACAGTGGTTCACTAGTGGAGGAAACCCAAGGAGAGACACCTAAGGATGGTGTACTGCAGTGATGTGCAGAAGTAACTGTGAGCTACTTTTAAAATAACAAGATTCTTTACAGTGGTTACAGGGTGTGACCACAACTGAGGGGAGAGATCGTTTGGGTTGTATGGACTTTATGGTAAAGTTAAATGGTATATATTTGCCTTGTGCTATTAGAATCTCAAAGAACGGAAATTTTCATACTTTTAAGCAAGGTTCAAGGATCGTTGTCGAGTATGAGTAGGAACTTGCCCATATTTACATCAGAGGAGGTGAACACGAAGGAAAAAAGGAATAATTATTTTATCAGTGGATTGACTTTGTCGATTAATCACGTTGTGATGGGAAACCGACATACACCACTTTTGCTCAAGTGGAGGATGACATCCTAATGTTTTGGCAAGAAAAACTAAATTACTAAAAGTTAGGTAAAAGGAGTGAGCCGAGTAGTCCAGATGGGATAATGACCATAAGGACAACAACCATAAAAGAAACCTCGAGTGGGCAGGATTAGCAACTAATCAATCAACAATGCAATGGAGTCCCGCGAGTTCTCTCTTTAAGGAAGGCAACAAACAAGCAAGTTGGGCAATTTTAGAGACGGGCTTGCTATTCATGTGGGGAGATATGACATTGAGCTATGATGTGTCATAAGGCTCAAGGCAAGAGATTTTCGATATTGAGGTATTGCACCACATGCATCACAACTGGGTAACTTAGGAAGAGATGAGACTTGGCTTTTGGAGTAGTACAAATTGGTGCATAGATGCCTCAATTATGGCATATTACATTAGCCATATAGCCTTCCTTTTATATTTAAATGAGAAATAAAAAATAAATTTTATTCTTTCCAAATTTCAATATAATTTTGACAAGATGAAATTCTATTTACTCGACTATGGTTCCCAACCAGCATATCAAATTTACAATTTGGATCCAAATATGGGGCTTTGACTTCATTTGTTAGAATTGTAATTGGATCGGGTGCAACACTCAAATAGAGGATGCATGATTGGTGAAAGAAGTTGGTGTTAGGAATGGAAGGAAGAAAATGAAGATGTTTTGAACCCCGAGAGGTCTAATTATCTATTATTGACAATAGTTACGGATATCTATTTTTTTTTTTTCAAAACTAGGGGTAGTCTATTTTTGAAATTATCTCTGGGGTAAAGAGGAAAAGGAAAAAAAATGATCATAAAAATTATAGTATGAACACCTAACATGTATATCAAGGCCCTGTTTGGTCCACGGTAATATTTTGGGTGAATTTTAATTACTGGGAAAGTGATTACTGGGAATTGGAATCATGTCACCCTGTTTGGTTGACGAGTGGAATCCTACCTAGAATCAAAATCTTTTGTTTGGTTCATGTATGGAAAATAACGTGGGAAAATTAATTAAATAACAACAATACCCTTTTATAAATATTATTTGTGGATATATGAATACAAATTTTACTTTATGCAAAATATATTTTTTTAATATTTTCAACAAACATATTGCTTGATAATAAAAAAAAATAAGCGTGAAATGTAGACTACGTTAATCAATTATTCGATGGAAGTAGCATAATAGTTCCTAATAAAAAAACGTATGCTTCGAAGTTCATTAAAATCTGAAATAACAAACCGTAGTAAATTAAAATTATTTAATTTCCATTAGCCAGCCGGTCAATCAACTCCTTCACCATTTCCAGCTTTTCTTCATCTTCACACCTCAAGAACATTTCCATAAAAGATGGCTCTTTGCTTATTACCCGTGCTGCCTCCATCTTTCGTTTTGATTTTTTCACTCGAAATCCCAAGCTTAGTTTAAGATACCTAAACTTTCCTTTCCCTTTTTATATGTATACCACAGATATATGGGTAATCCCTGAATTAAGTTGTGATTTGTGACTCAGACATTTGAATGAACTACAATTTTTTTTCAAATAAAAAAATGGTGTATCTATCCATGCGTAGTCGTTCTTTACATGCCAAATCATCCTCATACACCATTTTGAATAAATTACTGACACGTAATATCGTATCCTATAGTGACTTTGACTTAAGCGCGTATTTTTTGTAATGTGATTCCAATAGAATATTGAGAAACCCACATAGTGCTGTGATTAAATCAATGTATAAACAAAGCAACTAAAGCATAACTTTCCGCCTCAGTGAGGTAAACGACAATCTTGCCATATCTAAAAAAAATATCAAGAATAGAACCCAATAAAAAACCGTTTTTAAAGTATATATCAATTTTTTTATTTGAAAAAAAATTGTAATTCATAAGTATTATTTAACAAATGTATAGGATTACTTATAATATACACGTATTAAGGTTGCGATATACAATTATTTTTCAATTCGGGTTAAGTATTGTCTTTATTATGTTACATTCAATTTACATATAATTATTATTAAAAACACATTTCATGTTACATATAAATCAATTTATTTCATACACCAATTTTTAGTAATTATCTCTATGTTATTTTTCATACAAAAATAAATATCAATATTATGAGACATTAGATAAAAAAAAAGTATATGCTGCAGATATAAAAATATAAACAGTTTGTTTATTATATATTTAAATAGGTTAGCATATAAATACAAAACATATAAATAAGATGTTTATATGTTTATAAACGTATAAAACATGATTTTATATGCTTATCAACATATAAACATATGAACAGGTGTTCATATGTTTATATGCTTTAAAGGACGTTAAAAAAAAGGTAAACATAAGAATGAGATACCACAAACAATTATAAACGGGAAACTTTATATGTCCCGCATTGGGGACCGCATTAGGACCGCATCACCCTTTTTTTTTTTCCTTTTTTTTTTTTGTTTGTTATTCTTTAGTTTTTAACAATTAATATAAAAATAGCTTTTATATTAGAAAAAATAGTTTTTTTTTAATAATTTTCTTATTCTTATATTTTTAATAATAACAAACAAACAAACAAAATTATTAATATAAAAATAATTTTTTATATAATAAAAAAACAATTTTTCTATTAGTACAATTTTTTTTTTATAAAGTGAACAATTTTTATTAATCCCCTAATGTCGTTGGCGCGGACCCACATTTACGAACCGAAATCATTTGTTGAATGTGGGTCCGCGCCAGCGGCACAAATTAATCGCGATATTTTTTCAATAAAATATCGCGATTAATTAGTGCCGCTGGCGCAGACTCACATTCCCGGACCAAAATCATTTGTTGAATGTGGGTCCGCGCCAGCAGCACTAATTAATCACGATATTTTATTGAAAAAAATATCGCGATTAATTTGTGCCGCTGGCGCGGACCCACATTCCCGGATCCAAATCATTTATTGAATGTGGGTCCGCGCTAGCGGCACAAACTAATTGCAATATTTTTTTCAATAAAATATCGCGATTAATTAGTGCCGCTGGCGTGGACTCATATTTCCGGACCAAAATCATTTGTTGAATGTGGGTCCGCGCAAGCGGCACAAATTAATCGCGATATTTTATTGAAAAAATTATCGCGATTAATATGTGCCGCTTGCGCGGACCCACATTTTCGGACAAATCATTTGTTGAATATGGGTCCGCGCCAGCGGCACTAATTAATCGCAATATTTTTTTCATTAAAATATCGCGATT